>CAKNXH010000164.1:357333-388512 GCA_932178445.1 Andricus quercusramuli | reverse complement strand
AACATAAATTTGCAGCAAAAATAATTTTTCCCGAGACTCTTAATTTTCTTTTTTTTTAATTTTTATTTATAATTTCTATATATATATATATATAATATTTATAATTTCTTAATTTTTCTATATATATATATATATATATATACACTAGGGTGGCCCAAAAATATACATTTTGGAATTTTCGACGGGCGTCGACGCCAAATCCTTCTCTCATAGAAACAAGTGAATACGTATTTTTTTATTTTGGGATAAAATTATTTTTAGTACTTTGTAAACCAATTTTTGTTTCTTATGGAATTTAACACGTAAAATGTATACCTTTTCTACTCCCTTGATTTTGTTCAAGAAATTACAAGTCAATTTATTTACCCTTTTATAAACTTGTTCTCTTCTCAGTAAAGATGCATTTTGTCAAATTTTAATACATGAAAAAAGTTATAAACAAATTTGAGACATCTTGAAAGTTGCATAAAATCGCAATATTTGTAGACTCGTAGCGAGCCTTTGATATGATTCTTTAACTTCAAATTTTCAAAAAGCATTTTTGAGGATATTGAGATCAGATTCGTGAAAAAAAATGTTCATTATTTTTTAATTTATAGTTTTAAAGTGAATACAAAAATGAGTGAAAATAACAAATTTTCGTCCAACAGCAGCTTTTCTCCGATCCTGAAGAATTTATGGCAGCTAAGTTGAACGCAGAGTGGCTTATTGTTAAAGGCTTAGGACTTCCAGATGCAGGCTCGACCATAAAGCTCCCTGCTACGGGCCCAAACCTGTAGCCCAGCACATTTCCCCAATTTTTTTCGCACTTTCTGTGGAACCAACTAATTTTTTTACAATAACCGCACCCTAGGGCAGTGGTCGGCACGCTCTTGCCCAGGGCAGGCTACCCTGCCCGGGCTGCCCAACGACCTACTTTCTGGGCAGGTACCTGAGAGCTTGGGCAGACCGACCCTTCTCTCAGGGGTTCTTTGTTGGAAAATAGAACAAATTGACAAAATGTAAAAATCGTTAATTTTTCAATTAGCGATTTGAAAATGATATTTTTGGAATCTGCGAATTTTTCCGATTTCAACGATATGTAATTTGTCTATAAAGGTTGAAAATTTGAGAAGCATTTAGTATTAAATTGAATATTGAGCGGAAGTTTTTTGATATTAAACTCCTTCAAATTTTCAACTTTCTTAGGCAAGTAATATATCATTGGAATCGGAAAAATTCTTAGATGCTGATTATACTATTTTGAAATCGCTAGTTGAAAAATTAAAAGTTTTTAAATTTTCTTACTTTGACCTGCCTGTGGACAAAGGACACCCATCGGGGCGAGCGCACCCGCACTGAGCTCCGTGAGCCGATCGGAAAGTAGCAGAAAAAATTAAGCCGGGTCCAGCCTGCCCAGACCTGAAAAGTGAGCAAAAAGTTTGCCGACCACTGCCCTAGGGGGATACTTGACTTCAACGAGTTGAATAACAGAGTAATAACACTAAAACTGTCGTTTGGGTCAAATCTCAGGGCTCGCTTCATGTTCTCTTTAAACTTTTCTATTTTAATTCGTAGATCAAGAGAAAATTTTAAAATACTTTACAAAGTACTAAAAATCATTTTATTTCAAAATGAAAAAATACGTATTCATTTGTTTTTACGAGAGAACGATTTGGCGTCGACGCCCGTCGAAAATTCCAAAATGTATATTTTTGGGCCACCCTAATACACACACACACACAGGGTTTCCCAAAGTTCGCGCATACGGAGCACATAGCTCTAATAATGGTGAAAAACTAAAATCATATTTTAGAGCTCAAAAATGTTGAATACTCATTACTTTTTGAGATGAAGAAGGTCAAAGTGGGCCAATCACGTTGCGTCTTTCAAAGTTAGGCAGTAGTGCTTTAATTAAAAAAAATATTCAACAGCAACTCAATTCACACTAAACAGTTTTCTCGTTTACAACAGTGACCTTTGAAAACAAGTTTAATGGTTCATTATTTTTCAAATAATTTCAAGTTTCGTCGTTACAAATTAGTCTTCGAAGGTCACTGTTGTGAACGAGAAAACTGTTTAGCGTGAATTGGGTTACTGTCGAGGATTTTCTTAAAAATTGAAGAACCACTGCCTAACTTTGGAAGACCCAACGTGATTGGCCAACTTTGACCTTTTTTATCTCAAAAAATAATGAGTATTCAACATTTTTAAACTCTAAAATATGATTTTAGTTTTTCACCAGTATTCGTAACCGACCAGGTTAATTTCTTTTGCAGAGTTGTAAACTTTATATTTCTTTTCTGTGCACATTCTATATTGCATAAAAATTTTCAAAACCCATGCCCCCTTTATTTTAAGTACTTGATATATACTGTATGTAAATAATATAATGTAATGTAAAGGAGACTATAATTTTCCATCTGCCGTTTTGTACAAGTATTTGCATTCTTTAGTTTGTGAGCACTTAGCAGTTGTATTAGTCGAACATTTTGAAAGGAAATCTGCATTCTCTAGAGTTTAATCTACTTTAAATTTACCTACAAGAAAAAAAGAGACCATAACAGCATCAATATCTTCGATAATTAAAAAATTTGAATGTGCCCTCGCCCTGCATTTATATTTCAATTTGCAAAAATCCAATTTTAAACGTCTGCTTATTTTTAAATTGTTAGGTTATCAAGGATTCAATTTTTGAATTTTTAAAGATTGAACCCTTCAAGTTTAAAAAAAATGTAGAATGCTTTTTAACAAAGGAAAACAATTTTTCAAAAATGCAAATTAAAATCAAGCTTTCATTTTCTTCATCGCAAAGATTATCAAGTTTTTTTAAAATCCAAGGTTCTTTTAATTTAAATTATTTTTAAACAAGCCAGTTGCGAAATTCACAGACGTTCATATTTTTACGATATTTGAACTCGAAATGTTTGGAATGTTTATTCTTCAAATTCCAAACTCGTTGACTTAATTTCTATATTTTTAAATTTGAAAATTTTCAAGTTTATCTTTTTTTTCGATTTAAATTTGTGGATTTATAATAATTTTTTTTTAAAACTTGGAATCCTTTAAGTAAGAGTACTTTTTACGTTTTAGATCCCAGTAATGTAACTTTTTTCATTTCTTAGTTAAAGATTCGAAGCTTCTGTGTTGAATATTGTTGTAGAGAATCCATATTCTAAAAAACTATTTTGAACAATCAACTAAATATTGAATAAATGTTTGTTTTTTTCTACGATTAATTTTTTTCAAAACTAAAAGCCTTGAATATATCTGAAAAACTTGAATGCTTTGAAATGTAAAAGTATTGTGAAAGATTCACAGTTGAAATGTGTTTACTTGAACATTTGTTTTAAATTATTTATATTGTAAACTATTTTGAACAATCAAATTAATAAAAATTGAGTAAATGTTTTTGTCTGCGATTTATGGTTTTCGAAATTAAAAGTCTTGGATGCATCCGAAAAACTTGAATCCTTTGAAATGTAAAAATATTTTGGAAGATTCTCAGTTGAAATAAAAATGATAAATTACTAAGTATTTCTTTCCCTTAAGCATAAAGTAAGGTGTGTATAAAGCACAGTGAAAAAGTAAGTTATGTAATTTATTTGTGGATTGCTGAACCATAGAAAGTCTGATCGTAAATTAAGAGGTATGAAATTGATTGCTCTCCTAATAACTAAATTGAATTTGATTAATTCTGGTTATCTCGAAACATCTCAATATATGTATTTGTTGCATTTACAAAAATAATGATTCTACAGATTTTAAATTCGTTTCAAGTAGGAAGTTCTATACCTATAAAATGAATTAAACATTTTTAACTTGGAAAATGTCTTTGCAGAAATTTTAACCTTGTATGATTTATTTGAAATGTTAATAGTTGTGCAAATAACTGAATGTCTCGATTATCTTATCGCTGGTTTAATTAGAAGAAACTAGTTTATTTCTAATTGACAAAAATGCAAATATGTTTATAGAATTGAGAAACGTTCTCTTACTTTTATGTATAACAAAAAAAATTATGTTCCGAGCAACATTTTTTTAAATTTAAAAGGCTGTTGCTATTTTTCCCGTCAGCAGTCACCTGAGAATCACAGCCATATAGCACTGGCATCGTAACTTTCGCTATTTTCGAGTAAATATTAACCATTATGTGGCAAAAGATTATCAGATCCAAGGCTAAAAACGCTATTTAAAACTAAAGTTTAACCGACAAGGTTAATTTCTTTTGCAGAGTTGTAAACTTTATCTATTTTTTCTGTGCACGTTCTATATACATATATATATATTGCATAATTTTGCATGGTAGGCATAAAGTGGTATTTTTTAGCAGATTCGAGTTATCTTTGTTTATTGATTTAAATTTCCCTTCATTTAACAATAATTGTAACTGCCGGGTCCCGGGGCATAAGGACGAAAGTGCTAAAAGTGACATTTTACAGGAGACAATAAAAACTGTCTAACTTTAATGCATTTTTTAAAACAAAAAAGTGCTTTTGAACTCTTACTTAGCTCTATCGTATAATGAAAGGAACATCCTGAAAGAAGCAGCCACCCCCGAGAAAAACTGTTGTCAAAGGCACGGCGTGTCCCATAAACGCCCATTTTTACTCAGAAAGAGTTGTCTAACTTTTTTACTTTTCAATACAAAAAAAAAAGAAATTCCTTTCAAGCTATTACTTAGCTTTATAGAATTGCGAAAGGAGCGTTTCAAAACAAGTAAACCATCTGCGAAAAATCCCTTGTTAAAGAACGGCGCGTCCTAAAAAACGCCGGACCTGACACAGAAAAAGCTGCAAATCTTTTTCGTTTTTTCAATTAAAAAGAAAACAAAGTAATTTTAAGCTATTACTTTATCGAACCACGCTAGGAGCATTCTGAAAGAAACAACCACCTCGACTTTCTTGAAAGTCTGGACGTTCGAATGAGCGAAATGTTGTGTTCATAACTTTTTAATGTAGAAACAATGCTAAAGTTATGGTTAATTATATTGAAAGTAATATAGTAATAAAATAAACGTATGATGCATATCTTTATTTGTATTAGAAACAATATTTCGAGATAAAATAAAATTGAGAAAATGTTCAAAACTTCAAGTGCATACAGAAAATATTGACACAAAGAGTTGAATAAATCGTGAAAAGAATAGCCAAAAAGAAATAATCAATTGACAATCTGGATTTTAATTCTCTTGTAAATTAAACTGGACCATAACCTTCTACAGGCATGAATTAGGTCAAAAAATTAGTGTAAGCCAATTAAATGCATTTCTGAAATTTAGGACTTGCGCCCTTATGCGCCTTCAATTGTTCTCGAACTACACAATAAAAAATGGAGAACTTGGGATTAGATGTAATAATCCTGTAATTAATCTTGGGATTGTTGAATTAGTCAATAAACGAAATGAAATGAGAAGGCTAGAGGAGTGGGGACAACTGATATATGCAGATCTGGCGGATAAAATAGACACTACGATATATAAAACATTGTTTTGCAAAAAATGCTCATTTCCAATAATTTTTTGACAGGAGTCAACTTCTTATAATCTCAACAAATTTTTTGCAAACAAAGTTAAAAATTGGTAGCTTTTATCCCTGAAAATCAAAATTTCATAAAAATAAAGTCATTCTTGAAGCTGAACAAATTAAAATAATTCAATTCAAACGAGTTTCCAACATAAATAGCACAAAATCAACAAATAAGAATTTTGTTTACAAAATAAAATAAAAAGTGAGCAAGAATCTCCATGAAAGCAAACAAAAGGCTTGAGGTATGATCTCGATTTATTTGGTCTTTTACACTAGGTAGCTTCAATTGCATCCATTTCCCTAGCAACTCACCAATATGATTGGTCCAAACCTAGGGGAAAATCTACAGTGTAGAAACCTCGTATCCGCTCTAAATTTATTGCTCTTGTTTGTTTTTAAACCACCATAAAACCAGATTGCTCACTGAAAAGGGAACTTTAGTCTGTCCCAAGATTATGATTTCCTCACATTAAAATTAAAAACTAGAGAGAGCCTCTGTAAGCCAATCAATACCAGTATGATGCAAGCAAGGAAACAAAATTGTGTCAGTGAAAAGCTATCGAGAATTAAATGTGAATGTTGAAAAAATAAAAAATAACTTGTACCTGTTGTTTCTGATATGCAGTATCTGGCTGAATTTTACTTTCCAGTAAAACTGAACCGTCGCTCTCTGCTCTCACCAGAAGTGAGATTCCCTTCAACCTGTCAACATACGACGAGGAAACATGCCCCGTGCCGCGATCGTCCCATTGCCTATCTACGTTCAATGCGTACAATTTGACTCTTCTACGTGTGTCTGTCATGGTGAAAGAATTGTACGGGGTTAAAATCTACCCTCGACTAACTAGCATTACTTTGACGTTTCTCACTCAGATCTCCTCACTTTTATAGTTCACTATGTGCAGGCGATTGTCTCACTTTTCTACCAATTCATTCTTACACTTAATTTAAGAATCATACTTTGAATTCCCAACTCGTGGTAACTTGCCTCTCTAATTCGCGCACTATAATAAAAACCGAGTCCAGTAAGTGACGTGGACCTTCGCCGAGGCAATCATCTGTACACTCCGGGGCAGAAATGTTGGCCGAAATTAGCAAATGCAAAAATTGCACCTTAAAACTCCTGCTTGGAAAAAATTCTTCGGAGAAAGCTCTGGAAAGCTTAAAACTCGTCGTGGGGAATTTAAAATTCGCAAAGCTTCCGGAAAGGTTAAAATACGAAGCCGGTTGATTCTGACGTCCGAGTCTCGGGAAGGTTTTGACGATGGTCACCTGATTCGCATGTTCAGACACGCACCGGGGGAGACAGCCTTCCTGCCAGAGGGTGTTTACGTGCTCCGTTGCATAAGGGTCCTCTTCTGGAAAATCGGAGCGCGCGGGAAACTCGACTTTTCCGCAAAAACTTGAAAACTGTATACAATTTTCCGCAGGACGAAGAAAGAACGGGGCTTGAGTGGTACGGGTTTTGTCGACGGGACCCTTCGCGAAGACGAACTCTCCTGTGCTCGGTGTGTATCCTCGGGGATCGCAATTTCACTCCGGACGTCACACAATTTCACGACGCGACTGCCTCCGTTGGGAATCTACTTTCTGCGAGCTCTCGAGCTCAGCATCGTTCTTTCTTTCTCGTGTGTGCTCAATATCGCGCTTAAAATTGACGTAGACACATAAGAGCAACAACACTACTCTCCGCCATGTTAGACAAATTACAACAACGCGCCACGGGGCCCACATCGCTCGTTTCACGAAAAGCCGCGCGCTTTTTAAATCCGAGTTTCTCATTATCACATTTTTCTTTGGAAATTCAAGAATTTGCTAATTAATATTATGATTTTAGATCGTTTGAGCGCTGTTATAATAATACTAAAGTGAGAATGTGTAGGAGATTGATTGAGGGTATTGACCTTTTAAAAGACACCAAAATGGGTATCAGATTATGAGATTGAGGTTATGTCTTTGGAGGAAACTTTCTAGTGGTAATATATGCTCACTGTACTTTTCATGCTTCTCATACCAGATATAATCCCTCAGTTTATTTACGATTTCGTCATTCAATGAAGATAAGATTTCGCAGAGATAACGTGATACACCTGTGATAAGAAAAATTGGATGATCTAATAATATCTTTGGATCTAGATTATAAATTATCGAGTTGGAGAAGAATGCTAGGTTCTGATTGGTTTACTTTTCTTTGCTTAATAAAACTGATTTGTCTTTAAATGAAATTCATAATCGAAGTCCGAACAATTCTTTTGTTAAAAATTGAAAAAACAGTGAATTAAAATTCGTTTTTTTTTGTGGATTTTCGAATTTTTCTTAGGTTTTTGGTGGCCTTGAGTTTGCTGCAGTGATAACGAATAGCGAGAGAGATTTAAAAGAATGGGGTGGGATAATCGCTTGTGATTGGTTCGTATTATTAATTATTATGGTATATGAATGATAAAAAAAGTTTATATAAAAGCTACGTATAGAAAGGAGAAAAACAATTGTTCATTTGCAGATAATTAAGATTCTAAACAAACACATTCTTGTAAACTCTTGCTATTTTTCAATTCCGTTTTTTTTCTGCATGTAATATAATTTTCCTTTTAAAATTGATTAAAAGTGGAATATTTATTACTCTGACTAAAGTTACTTCAACCTAAATCAAATTTATATTCGGGTTTGCTCCAGAGGCTGTAGAAGTCCGCTTTTAAAATTAAATGACTTCCAGGTTTCCAGGTCAATTTTTGAAGAAAATTCCAGGTCAACTTTTTAAAAAATTAAGTAAATTCTATCCAATTTCAAACATTCTACCAACAATTTCTTGTACAATTATCAACCAATGCAAAATATACAGGCGGCTTTTTGCTAATATTATCGAATTCCAAACAATTCTCACTAATATTATTATAGGATTTTTAATGATAATATATAATAGATTACTAATAATAATAATTATTATTATTATTACTAATAATTAATAATCACATTATCTTTATTAGTAAAAAAGTCAATCCGTATAAATTTGCAAATAAAATAATTACTATAAGGCTTTGAAATAGGTGCGAATAAAACAATTCCAGTCATATTTTCAGAATTCCATAACTCAGGTGTACCTGCACTTTTTCGAAACTGTAGCTCTTTCGCAAGTCTTGTAGAAACCTTGGTATTGTAAACCTTCATCAATTATAAATAATATTGAATTAGATTTTTTGTAACTATCATTTGACATCTTCGTGAACATTCTGTCAATAAAAATAAAAAGGATAGGTACCGGAAAAGGGAATTTGTAAAACTATCGAATTTCAACAAATAAATATTTATTTGTCACAAACCAGTCCGCGCTCGAAACAAAAATTGCAACTCATAAAACGAAAAGAAGATGAAATAGACAAACAAGTTTATTGTAGACGTCGAGTATCACTTAAAACAAGTATTGTACAGTCGAAATCATATATACTTTTCATTGCGCATACATGAATTCGACTCTACAGTCACGATAGCACACTGTTTGCAACAACAATAAGAATATATTAGTGCCTTCATCCTTGATGTGGGCGAAATCGATCCTTTTTGGTAGGTAATCGATTGCAAACCATAATCTTTAATATTTTTACAACAGTACGAATTTCCTTTTTACAGTTCTCTCAGACGAGCGGCGCCCAGGTGAAAATGACCAAGTGGAATTCTGCGTGAACTCATCTAACCACGTGGGAGTCCACGTGGAAGGTTTCCAATTTCCATGTGTGTTTCCACGTGGTTGGAGAATTTCACGTGGAAATTCACGTGAATTCACATTTATTATTAAATTATTATTAGAAATTATTAGAAAATTAAGAAATAAAGTGTAAATCTGCGTGGAAATTTCACCTGAGGCGGTAGCTTTGTTTACATTGCAAACAGGGTTTCATGGATGTACACGTAATTGGAAAAACGTAGTCAATGCCGCGAGATTAAAAATGGAAAGAGCGATGAACAAAACGACTCGAATTTTGCACAAACAAATTATATTTTGGGTTGAATTATTTTGAATTTATCTGAGCTATTTAAAGATTTCTTGAGATAATTTTACTTCTCTTATATCTAAATATTCATTGAGTTATTTAAATTTTCAGTTTGACTCTCTCACTGTCAATATTTTGTTTCCTATAAAAAATTGAGTCCCAGGAGAATATGCGAATATCCTTATTTGTAAGATATTCAAATAACACATTTTGCTCATCGCCACGAAAAAGGAACTCGAAAACGCTAATGTAAAATCTACGTATGTACAATAAAGTAATCATGCTTTGATAAGCGCGTAGATGAGTTTCTTCCTTATATAAAAAACAGTTGTTTCATACATACAAGCATACACACAGCGAGAGGAGTTCACCCTGAAATACGACAGAACCTTTTACGAAATCATTTTCCCATTATAAACTCTGCAGTCGTAGGTCCATAAACAAACTTTCAAGTTTTCGAGAATAGTCGATGATCGAGGATCTCGACACACCACTTTTCACAGGACGAATAACTATTTAAGAGAAGAATCCTGAAAAATCCTGTATCTTTCTCCTGTTTCAATATCGCCATTCAATAGGGGTTTTTTTATTCTGCTGCGGATTGTGCCAAGAATTTTTCCAATCTTCGTCTCCTTATGGTTGCCTGCTCTTCGGAGGTTTCTGGGATGATTGTAGATGTGGATGGACTGACGTCGTTACTATTTGTGTTTATATGTGTCCCCGAACTTTCTGCCGAGGTGCTAGCTTCTGCAAAATCTACGACAGTCTTGGAATTGTGATTTCCCACGTTATTTGAGGACGTGGGGTCTTTACTCGAGGTTTCTGCTTTACTCGTCTCAGGAACCTCACTTGTGGTTGCTGTTGGTGTTGCTGTTGTCGATGATGGTGTTGGAATACTAAAACAAAGTATAGGGAATTGATAAGAAATCACGTACAAGCACGGAAGTGTCAATTTCTATTAGTTTTTCAAAATGTAGCCAGACTTAAAACACTAGTCTAAAATTTGATAAAGAAAAGAAATTCCAGACAAAAATTTCATTTCGTTTCTTCAGAGTCCGCAAATTCAAATTTAAAAGTTTCCGACAACGTTTTAAAATAAAACAAAAATTTATAATCAATACAATTTTTAAGATTTAAAAATTTTTAACGCTTTTAGAATTCGAGGTGCCTAAGTCTCAATGTTTAAAAAATTTTAAGCGGTCCAATCTAAAATTTTAATGCAGATTTTCAAAATGTTAAGTATTTAATATGGATATTTTAATAAATTAATCTTAAAATTTATTACATCATACGTTTTTACTCCTTGAATTCAAAAATAAAACTTTAATAGCGTTATATATTTTATATCGTTCCAAATTCGAGCTTTCGATTATAAAAATTCAATTTTTTTTAAATTCTTACGATATTCGAAATCCTTCAGGCGTTCAAAGTTTACCTGAAAACTTTGATATGATTGAAGGATTACAGTCTTGAATAGTGTTTTATCGCTTTCAAAATAAAACGTTTTTTAAATCGAAAAATTGAATTTAAGGAGCGTTCAATACAGAATAACTGCGATGAATTTAGTGCTTTTGAAGGTCATAAACTTCAAATGTGAAAACTGCACATAAAAATTCAAAGTTATCCGTTACGAAAACCATAACTGTAAACTCTTAATGCTGATTCTAAAAATCTAAAGACTTTCTACTCGAATTCTTCGAAAAACTTAAACTTTAGATTCGACAGATTTCATTGGATTTCTCAAAATTGTAACTCTGTAGTATTGGATGTTTTCCAAACCACAATACGTTTAAATTTAGATTACAAAATTTTTAAGTGCTTAACTTGGCAATTTTCCAAAAAGTGGACTATGATTTTTATGGGTTCCATATTTTAAAATATCATTATAAAAAAATTCTGTTTTTTTTTTTTTTTTTAATATTTTGAAGCATAGATGACTATAACACATTAATATTTCTAACTCTCCCCGGGTTTCAATTTCTTAATGATCATTCAATATTTTTAAGTTTCGAGGGGTCATTTCAAAGGGGAAATATTACAGTTTTTATTTACATATACAAATTTTGTGGTGCTTTTTCATAGACGTAGTAAAGGGTTAAACGGGACGAAAAAAAAATCTCGCAAGTTTAGTAATGGGGTTTCATATTCAAAATCATTTTTAAGTCAAATGCTAAGCGATTTTTAAATACATGTTGGAAAATGGTAAAATATAGATTCATTACATTTTATTAGCGTTTATAAAGACTTTGCCAAGTCTGCAAAAGTGCACCAAAAAATGTGTAGATGATTACAGTAAAAATTACAGGATTTACCCTTTAAAATTAGCACTAGAAACTTACGAAAATGTTGAACAATTTCAGAGATATTGGTCATTTCAAAAGTTTGTCATGATCTTTATTTTTTACAGAATGATTGAAAACGATTCAAATAGGGGTCATTCAACGCAGATTTGCACATGTTTTTAATACAATATAATTTAAAACAAATTAGAATTTGTATTAAAGATATGAAACCTATTAGAACATTTTAAAAAGTATCAATGTATCCTAAATTTTAGTCAGGACAGTATTTGATTTGAACTTACCTTGTAGCTATGGTTGCAGCTACAGTCTGGTACTGACTCATCATAGCATTAGCAGCATCCAACAAAAGTTGGACCCTTTGGAGCATTTGTATCCTGGCCTCAAGGGCTTGGCGAAGATTTCCCTCCATGGCTCTTAACTCCTCTTCGCTTAAAGTAGTCAAATTAGGCGGAGGCGTTGGAACTGGAGGCAAAGGTATCATAGGCGGAAAGGGCGGCGCAAAAAGTGGAACTCCAGTGCCAAGTGGCTGAAGCAATGGGAATGGCACGTTTGCGTTATTGCTTTGCCCTTGTGCAGGAGCAGTGACTCCTGGTGGCTGCAAATTCGCCCAGAAGGCTGGTAGTTGGAATCCTTGAGCTGAAATTGAACAAGGAAAAGTATTGAAACAAGTTAGTGACAGAAGAAGCATCATGATAAAAATATAATTAATTTTCCTCCAATTATTACCATTTTGCTCGACACCAGGAGCAGGAACAGGTTGAGGAGCTGGAGCAGCTCCTTGGGGTTGATTCGGCGGTCTCGTTTCTCTTCGAGTCGTTGTGGGTCTCAAAATATTTAGACGACAAGTCGGACAAGTTTGCTGCCGTTGGAACCAAGATCGCAAGCAGGCTGTGTGGAATATGTGGTTGCAGGGTAGTTTCTTACTCGCAGATACCATTTCCTCACTATAAAGAAAATAATTAAAATGTTCTTAATCACGATCGTATTAAATATTGGTAATGACTAATAAGAGTAAATTAATATTAATAATAAAACTCACCGACAAATGATGCAAACGTTGTCAGCGGCTGCTAATTCTTCGGGTGTTGCATCTGGATAGAGTGTGTTCATATTTCTTATCGCTCTTCGAGACATAACAATATCGTGGAAAGCTTTTTTAAAGTTTCGCATGGTGTAATACATTGGTCGAAAAGCGAATAGAGGAAGGGTGTATATTCGAACCATGATTGTGACAAAGCCGACGTATAATATCACCTGGAAGAGTTTATAAAATGGGAAATTATTTTTTCTATGCAGAAACAGAATTTCAAAACTAAAGTCAAGGTTGCTACTAAACAGTTTTGAATCTTTCACAGACTGTAATACTTTTAACGTTAAACAATGTGGACAGTTTATTATTAAAAATTTGATTTAAAAGTCAAATGATTTGCACAAGCCCTCACATTTTTAAATCGTAAAATTGAAAGACGACCAAATCAATACAAATTTCGTTGATAAGTAAAATTAAAAGCTTTCAATTTTGTAGGCGGGTCTAATTTAAAAAGAATTTCAAAATAAACGCGTTCAGTTGAAAAAAGTTACCATCTATCTATTAGATTTACAGCTTTTCCAAAGGCTTACAAAATAATTGTTTACAAAATTTAGAATGTTAAAATTTGCTTGTTTTTTAACGTAAAACGCTTAATTTCGATGATTGCAAATCCTCGAAGATATACTATTTTATTATTATAAAGATAAAAAATGTGTTGATCCCAGAAGTTTGAATTATTTTAAACATTCCAAGTTAAAAGTTTGAATTCTTTTATTTTCAAGCTCTTCCAAATTTGAGCTTCTATAAATGCAAATATTTCAAATAGTTTAACATAAAAAAAACTTGAACAGTGTTACATAAAAATAGACTTGAAACATTGAAATTTAATGATTTCAAAATCGAAATTCAGTTCTTCAAAAATTAAAAATCCTTTTGAAATAGCCACATAATTTTGAATCATATTTTATAATTTAACATTTAAAGATAAACGTTTTCAAAAAGTGAAAACCTTCAAAACAGATGGATTCAATAAATTCTTTCATATACATTTTTGAGATTTTGAGTTTGAAAGTCCTAACTTTTCTGGTTTGAAAATTTGAACCGCCAAATCTTTAAGAGGTTATCAGAGGAAATTAGGCCACAATTATTTTTCCGATTAGCGAAAAAAAATGTCTACAAAGTTTTGCGTATTTGAATTTCGTGCTTTGCTTTAAAAAAAAAACACAAACTTTTCTTTTAACCTCTATAAATATTAACCTAATTGAGATATTTGAGATTTTTTCCAGATTCATCACATTTTTTGCCAACTTTTGGTTGAATTTGTACTTTCATAAGGAAGACATCTTGTGAGTTTTACGTGGTATAAATAACTTTTGTGGCCAGAAGAATTTTTTTTTCATAAAAAAGAAAGTTCTAATTTTTCTCGCGAACAACGACAGATACGAAAAATTTCTAAAAAAGTTGTATAGTAAGACCTTTTGCTGTTTTTCGATAGCTTGCACCATTTACGAGAAAAACAACAAAATGAAATTTTTATGAAAAAAATTATCCCGGCCTCAAAAAAAGTGCCTCAGCATAAAGCTGATAGCATGCATTTCTTTTATTAACAGAAGTTTATCAAAAATTTTAGGAACAATAGAAAAGGTGAGGTTTCTTAGAAAATATTTATTTTACGTTTTCAAAATGTTGAGAAACAAAAATAAAATAGATTGTCTGGAAACCCCCACCTTTATCCCCTATATTTTTTTTAAGTTTCTGTTTATATAAGGAAGACAACCTATCAGCTTTACGCGGACTACACTATTTTTGAGGGCGGAAGTATTTTTCAAACAAAAAAAACAAAAAAATGTTGAATTTTTGACGTAAACCAAGCAAGATATCGTAAAAGAGAAATATGTATTTTTCATAGAACTTTTTCAGACATACAAACTTTTATTTTAACATTTTTTCGTATCGGTCGTTATTTACGAGAAAAATCAGAAAATTCGATTTTATGAAGAACAATTCTCCTGGCCACAGAAGTTATTTATCTCGCATAAAACTCACCAGAAATTTTCCTTATGAAAGTACAAATTTGACAAAAAAATGGCAAAAAATATCATTGTTTTTTTTGTTGTTGAGAAAATCGACTTTTAATATTTTCAGAAAAAACTGCCGCCATATTTTTCAATTTCAAAGATGAGGATAAACGCTAACAGAATCTGGAAAGATATCACACATATCTCAATTAGGTCAAAATTTATATAGGTTTAAAGAACAAATGTGTGTTTTTTTAAAAACAAAGCATAAAATACAAATACGCATAACTTCGTAGACATTTTTGTTCGCAAATTTTAAAATACTTATGGCCTAATTTACTTAAGAAAACAATATATGGATTAAATTTCATTTTTTCATAATACTTTAGTATTTCATGATTTCCAAACACCAACACATGAAACGTTTAAGTTCTGATTTAAAAACTGTAAAGAATTGAACTTGGATGATTTTCACAAGTTAATGCCTTCGAATTTCATCAATTCGATAATTTAAAATGTTTAACAAAGCCCTCAAATTTTGAGAAAAATCGAATCCTTTAGATTGGATAGATTTTAAACGGTTTTGAAGTCGGAACTTTTAGAAGCAGCTTTTCTGGAGATTGAAAATAAATTTTGTTATTACCATAGAAATACGTGCCACTCCATTTCTCCAACGCACAATAGTCAAATCATTGATCTTAAGCAATTTTAGTAAATACATAAATATATGATGAAAAAATATCTAAAATATGATAACCATTTCTATAAATAAAACATGTGAAACTTGTTTTCAAGTATTTTACTTTATGAACTTGCAGGTAGTCTGTTCTCTGTTAAATTTAAACACACATTTGACACACGTATGTCAATAAATTAGGAATGGGAAAGTTAAAAGAAACTTTCAAGCAACAAGAAAGCAAGTTACTAATTACAGAAATTGAACAAAGTTTATTTTCAGTTGTAATGAGAATTTAGTTTTGATATTTTACCTTCATCAGCCCAATGATGAGCTCCGTATACAAAAGGAAGACAGGTTTGTTGTCCCAAGGGTTCTCGCTTTGCAGATCGATCGTGTGCAAAATATATTTAATCGTAATATTTAGAACAACGGTTAATAATACCGCGTACTCGAAACCAAAAACAAGTTGCACCGAGGCGCCTTTTGCAACCGTCGAACTGTAGGCGTATTGAAACATCGTGACGTTTATGATAAACAAAAGGGCTAGTAATGTTCCCACTCTAAGGTGGAATAACCACGTTATTACGGGACTTCTTTCCATCTGGAATAAAAATCGAGAATTAAGGATACATGTTATAAAAACTAGTATTTACTTGAGAAAAGGTTTCACTTATTCAGGAGAGAAAAAATACTTACGTAATCGACACGATCTTCAGCAAGCCAGTGAAAAGACTTGAGAAATAGTAAGAGTGTGAATAAAGCGACAAATTTCGGACTGAAATCATCCCTAAACACTGTAAATGCTAGACACGTTTCTGTCACGGCGTACCAAACTTTTTCGACCAAATGCTGAAAGTATTATTTTCATTAAGGATTTAGGAAATTTTGCAATATGAGAGATACGTTCAAGTAGTTGCTGCATCAGAGTCCCGACGTGTATTTTCAAGTTCTCTTTGTAATTACTGTATGTACTAAAAGTCGTTTTTTATTTTGTGATCAATTTTTCAAATGTTTCTATTTTAATTGGTTTTTTAATTGATGAAAATGAGATTTGAAGTGACTAGTTTTTTATTTCTTTTTAAAATAGATTTATAAAACAAAACTGTTCTTTTTTCGATACACATAAATATTCTGCGTCATAGAAAATGTTAAGAATAGTTTTTTTTTCGGGTCTCTAGAATTTAAGCAACTAAAATCAATAATTGTTTAATAGAAAATTGGTTTACATACTTCAAGTTCGGCTGCTCTTAAATTTCCAAAGAATATTTTTCTTAAAAATGTGTTCATCATAAACACGAGTATCAATCCTTGTACATAAATCACCTGCAAGAGAGATAGATATATATAACATGTATCACATGGATGTCTTCCCTATGAAAGTATAAATTCAACAAAAAATTGGTTAAAAATATAAGTGCGGCTTTTTTTCGAGAAAACAAGACTTAATATTTTCAGCAAAACCGCCGCCATTTTGTAAATTTTTAAGATGATAAACGCTATACATAACATGGTTTATATAAATAAACTCTAATATAATTTAGTACTGGAGTTTATGTCTTTTAAATAATACTTTTCAACGATTTATTATATATAATTATCATTT
Source organism: Andricus quercusramuli (assembly GCA_932178445.1). Lineage (NCBI taxonomy): Eukaryota > Metazoa > Arthropoda > Insecta > Hymenoptera > Cynipidae > Andricus > Andricus quercusramuli. Next base: position 371,386 of record CAKNXH010000164.1, on the reverse strand, counting down.
TAATCCTATGAGAAAACAAGTTTAAATTCAAAATTCTAAATTGTTAAGAATGTCTTTAAATTATTGAAAATTTTACAATACACCAAAATACAAAAAATCAGATGTGGAATCAACAATATTCAAAAAGAAAAATACGTTTAAACATTAAATACAAAAAAAAGTTACAAACTGGTATGATCAATGTTCCAAGATAACACAAAATAAAGCAAATTAAAATATAAGACTTCACCGAAAACAATTTAAATGATAATAGATACGTAGATTTCTAGATAAGTCGACAAAAGTAAATTCTCCAAAGGCGTCAACGTTAAAAAAACAATTTATTCCAATAAACAAATCTTAGACAGTTTTCAAAGTACATGAAAAATAGCCATAATCGCTCAACAAAACATAATAAATCTACAAAAAAATCCCCAAAGTACTTCCGATTTCTCTACAATTTGTAAAGATACGTCTCTCGAACTTGGAGATGTAAACAAGCTTAAGAATAAAAACATCCTATCTATTTTCTTCTTACAAAACACTAGAATATGGTTGAAGTGAACAAATTTTGATCGCGATCTAGCCCTAAACTTTAGGAATCAGACATGAAACCATGATACATAATAAAATGAAGAAATATTGAAAAATCGAATGTTAATATTTAAAAAGAGGTCAAGGGGGTAAAGCTATGAGAAAATCAAGAAAAACTTACAGCCATACTGGGATTGGACTTGGTTATGTAGACCACGGAGGGATAAAATTGTTTCTTTTGATAATAAGCATTGCCGATAACAGCGCTCGTAAGAGCGATGCTGATCAGCATAATGCCTGCCGCCCTCATCTTCTTTGTAGAGATTTTTTTCCAGCCGAGAGGCTGCTTTTTAAAATTATTTCCTTGACACTTATCACACCGAAAACTTACGTTTTGACAACTGCAAATCAGCGCTGCTATGAGCGGACAATTTTTGAACTACATGACACATACGTGTCGTCTGGCTGATTCGCGCGTGATATCGTAATTTTTAACAAATTTGTAAAAAAACACTCCTAAAATGTTTCTTTATGAATAAAGCAATTCAATAACAATCAATCAAGAACAAATTTATGAAACTCAGCTTGATTTTCTCACAATTATTGCCAAAATTAATTAGGATCATTAAAAATCGAACGTTTCTCGAACCGTCAGTTTTTTTAAATTTTGCATAAAGGACAAACGGTGCAACGTGATTGGTCAAGAAAAATCCACCGCTTTTGCACATGCGCAGAACTTGGGAGCATCTTCTCTTCACTCTTTTCAAAAGGTGGAAAAGTATCGGGATTGATTTTGGTTTTTTTGTGAGAGTTAATTGAGTTAAATAGGGTTCTCCGTTGTTTAAAAAATAGTCGAAAAAAACGCAATCGGCGTTGATTGTATAAATAACCCTGTTGGTTGATAGTTTTTTATTTAAAATAAATGAGCCTCAATTTTGTCCTCAAAGCCGTCAGTGGCGTTTTGGGAACAATGAATCGCAATTTTAGTTTAAAATCCTGCTTAATTGATGATTCGGGGCTCAAAAAGAATTTCCTTAATATTAAACCATGGCAGGTGGAGAATTTTTTCAAGATAATAGGTAATATATATAATATTTGTTTGTCGCTTTACTTTCCACGAATTGCGGATTTTGAAAATGGTACGCTGATCCTGCCATTTTTCTTGTGCAATTTTAAACCTGAAAATATCTGCAATATTAATTAATTTTATTTACTAATAATCTTTTTTTAATTATTCAAATTTTGTTCAACGGAATTTCAGTAAGGGAATGTGGGAATGAGAAAAATTAATATATATAATCATTGTTTAACCATTGTTATTATATTTTTGTTTAAATAATTTAAATCAATCAATCATAACCTAAATTTGGAAAAATACAACAAATTTCAAAAAATTTTCAAGTTATAAAAAAGGAAGAAGATTAAAGAAGTTTGACCTCAAGAATTACTAATTTATTTAGGTAAATTGGAAGTAAAAATTCTGTATAGAATTGAAATTAGGTATAATTTTGTTAACTACTTTTAAATTAAATTTAGTTATACTTTATTCTGATAACTCGATTATTCAAAACTAGTAGCAAATGCATTTTTGTTTCCTAACAATACAAATAGAAACAATTACAAATTTTATTATTAAACAAATTTCTAGATATTAGGAGTTTGAAAAATTGTTAGAACAACAATTAAATAATTAATCATTTCAAATCGAAAGAGTTTGAAACTGGAAAATCTTTAATCAGAAGCTCTCAAAATTGAAAAAAATCAGATTACAATTTTGTGAAATGGACAATTTCATTAGAAAGGCGTTGAAATTGTATCATTTACCATTCAAAGCGTCAAAAATTGAATGATTTCCGCTTAAAATTTGATAGATTTTTCTAAACTTAAAAAATGAGATTTCTGTACAAACAAAAATTCACTGTCATTTTCATCGTTCAAAATTGTAGAATTAAAACATCGTGAGCTTTCAAAGTTTAATTATTCTAAAAAAAGTTGAAGCATTCTTAAATTAGGATCTTAAAACTAAGTCATTGAAAGAAGATTAATTTTCAAATTGTCCATTACGAGTTTAAAAATTAAATCATTTTAATCTAGTGCAAAATGTTATAAGATTTCAAACTGACGTATACTAACAGTCACATTGAAATGTCTGAAAAAATCGTGGGACAAAAAATACGCGAAATATAAGAGCTTCAATCTGGACCGAATGGTTGGTGATCGAATAATAATCATTGAATATTATAGGTATTTAATGTTCAAAAATTACACAATTTTCAGAATTGTATGTTTAGGAGAAATAATCAAAATCGTCTGATGAAAATTTAAATTCTCAAAAACTTCTCTTACAACTTTGTATTATAGTTTCTCAATTAAAAAAAAAATTGATTGTATTTATTTTTCCAGATGAAGATCTTGTGCAATTGCTTAAGTACGACAAATGTTGCCGTATCGCAGATAATTATCTGATAGCGATGGTTTTTGTCTACTTTATAAGAGCAGGCTTTGAAGTGGAAGAATATACTCCACTCAATTTTATCGCGGCTCTGTAAGTATAAAAGTTTCTCTGATTCATTTGATTTACACTTTAGAAAATATGTATCCACTTTCAGTTCAAATATATTGAAAGAAATGAAACATTATTGTTAAGAATCAATCTTTTCGAGAACAGAAGACGACAGAACATCATAAAAACAATCCGAAAACTGAAAACAACTACATAAGAAAAATACTAATTTACTAAATACAATAACCTTCTTATCTAATATTTTGCTTTATCCGTGAAAAATATAAAAGTTTCGTTTTCCAGACATTTGGCTCTGGATATGGAAGAGGACGATGATAATCTCCACTGTCAATTGCAACGGTGGTTGAACGCACATGATGGTACTAATATTTTGGAGGAAAGAAATCGAGTTTTCCAAAGAATTGGATATCGTGGCTCAATATCCCGAAAGTGTTGTGAATCCGTAATACGAAAAGTTAATCCAAATCACAGTGTTTGGAGAAGATTGAGGCACACTAATCATTCTGGAGCTATAAGCATATATTCGAGGTGATTATTATTCTCCACGTATTAAACTTCTTTTTTACTTTTCACTGTTATATTTTAAAAATAGTTAAAATTTTAAAAAAATGTTCCTTTTCAGGAAGAGAAATATGTGCCCAAGGTGCCTTTAAACAGATTTTTTCCTTGAGTCACCTACCACGGATTCTAAACTGTCAACTCATAACTCATTGTGATTACAAGTATTTCAAAGCATAGAATTAAGTTTGTTAAAAGTATAAAAAAAGACAGATTCTCGTGTAACATTTGTTGACTCCTGTTAAATTTTATTTTTTTCTTATAATTTTCTCGATATTAGTTTAAGAAAGAAAAGCTGAAAGCTGTGAAATTCAAATAAAATGATTGTTTATTAAGAATATATATTACACGATTTATTGTTCTATAATATAAGTACAATAACACATGTAGATTGATATCCAATTTGTGAAAAAATAGGCGAATAAATTTCGTTTCACAAACGCCTTCTTTCTGAAATTTGGCAACAAGTATTTCGATACGTTCCTATTTTACTTTGCCTTTAAACTAACATTAAAGTATACGGTGAGATATCCATCAATACATTTTCAAGCTCCCTTCGACGGATAATTTTCATCGAGTTTCGCTCTTAATAAATGCTACGAGAAGGTGCGAAAAGTCGCGATTCAAAAATCAAAAGATTTTTTTGAAGTCTACTCTGACAACTTCTATTTATAAAAGGATCAACAAAATTTAAAAAAAAAAACGAGTTTGAAATTTGTTACTTTGGAAGAAACTTGTTCTGGAATTATTAAAATATTTGTATAATTCGACCCATCTTAAAAAGACGAAGAACTTGTATTGCAATGACACTTTAATAATTCACGGAATCTAGATTTCTTCTGGGAAAAAGAACAAATTTTCAAACAAGATTACCAATTGCCAGATTGTATATTTGTTAATAAAAGTAGAAGAAATTGTCAGAGTGTTACTCAATTTTCTACTTTTCTTTTCGTTTCTAGTTCTAAAGAGCCCTTATCTTTAAATCTTAATATAAAAAAATATAATATGCTTTAAAAAAGGAAATCACACTGAAGCATCCTTTGGCTTCTTAAATACATCTACGCATTAGGGTGGGCCGAAAGAAAAGAAAAATGAAAATCAAAAACAGCCTAGGACTGAAACATTTCATTTTGGGTTTCTCATAACACGTGTACAATTTTAAATAAATTGATCAATATCCTGAGGTTCCGCAGGGTTCAATAAAGCTTAAAAACTTCGTAATTCCCCGAGTTTTGCAAAAATCGCTAATATTAATTTTTGTTCGCAAACTACATAACATGCTCGATCTTTACAAACCTTGAAAAATTAAAAATTTTTCTCGGACAAAATCTCTTTTTTATAATCCTCAAAGTACTAGAATAATTTGTAAGAGCTTTGCAAACTATCCTAAAATGCTTTTAAGCCTGCAGTAACTTTCTCGCACACGAAATTTACCTAAAAATAATTGGCAAGAATTTGGCCATTAATTCAGGACCTGGCCATTCCAATTGCTGAGATCTTTGTTTTTCAAAGTAAATTAATAGCACAATAAAGTTTCTGAATGCCCAAAACAAAAAATATTATGCTTTGCAAAACTTTTAGAAATTATTTTAGTTGAGGTTTATAAAAATGGAATCACGATATTGAACGATCTCTTTCAAATTTAACACAGGTTAAAAGGGACCCACAACGAAACTTTTCACTATCAAGCTGTTTTTTATTTCCAATTCTTTTTCTACCCACCTTATTGAGTATCTCATCTAAAGATTTTGCATTTAACTAAAACGCCTACTAGTTAAATGGGACGTTTTCAAAATACTCCTGGGACTCTGACGTCTAGGTGTTGCGAGTGGTCCGATTGATTTTAAAGGAGTTCTTCGTATTTCGACTGCTGGCCTTCGAGCCAAAGACTTTGCACTCCTGGGTGTTTTAACCGACAATGGTTTCTTAATAAGAGGAGTTTTATAATTTACATCAGAGTTGTAAAGATTGATATTCGACTCTTGGTAGATGGTGGATTCTTTTCTGCTTGGTGGTGTTTTCATTCCCTTATTTTCTTTCTGGTAACTCGGTGTTTGTTTAAAGTCATTGTATTTTCTATGCTGTGGCGTTTCTTGTGTTGGGACGATGACAAGTTCCATTTTTATAATTGGTGATGCATTCGAAGTCTTTTTTAGAAAAACTTTGGTATTATGGTTTTTGGGACTTGTACTCTTCTTTTTTCGATAAACTTGTCGCCTTGGAGTGTCAGAAGTGTCCAGGTCTAGACTTTTGATTCCATTGAGTCTGGCTGATTGTCTTCGGTTAATGTCTTGGTTTTGGATGATTCGCCTTTCCCTCAGTACTTCAGAGTGACTAACAGTTCTTTTAGCTTCGTCAAAGAGCTTTGCTTTTGCTAAAACCATTCCGGCATTTTGGGTGCGCAGTTTTGCCACGGATGCGCGGCCCGTTATTGGTGCTGGTGTCGCAGTATGGCCTTCGGATTTGAAATATCTGGAAAAGAAAGTTTATAATTGGTGAATTTGGAAAAATGGGAATTTAGAAGTTCCTGAATTTGAGGCAACTACCGAAATTTCAGATTTTTAATGCTTGCAATTTCAGGAGCATTTTTTGAAGACTTCGTTTCACTTTTATAAATAAAATGAAAGTCTCTTCTAGTTTTTTTTGTTCTGTATACTGAGCGAGGCAATGGCCTCTTCGAATTTCAATTCGGTTTCAGAAACAAATGAAAAAGAATGTTCAAGTTACTAAAATAAAGTCTTTCCCCCTTCCGCGTTTATTTAAAAGAACTAAAAAAAGTATATTCTTACATTGTTTTCATTTTTAAAAAGGTTAACAAGTTTCTTCATACGATGTTTTTGTTTTATAAATAAAAATAATTATGTCAATTTCGGTTGACTACGTAAGAAAAAAAGGAATGAGACATAAAAATGTGAAATTTTAAATATTTGTCCCGTATTCAAAAACAAACTGCAAATCTTTTCTAATTTCGTTTTGTTTTAAAAGAAAATGATATATGAAAAATGAAAACGAAAGCTTTGTTTTTTTTTTCATTTGAGCAACAGAACTATTTGAAATGTTTATCGATTTAATTTTTGCCATTTTTCTTGTTTATAACTTTTAAATGAACTTTTGAAATCAAAACAAAGCTTTCATCTTGAGTACTGTTTTTAAATGCTAAACTAGATTGGACAGAATTATTATCTCGTTTCGTTAGGATCCAGAAACCAAATGTAATTTCATAGTTTTGTTTGAGATACGGAAAAAAGTGTAAAAAAAAGATTTATTTTGGACTTTAAAACGAAACAAAATTTCCAGTGCTATTATATTTCTGATAATGGAACAAAAATGAAAAAATATTTAAATTTGTTTTTAAGATATTATAAAGACAAGCGAAATGACATATCTTTACAAAAATTTCATTATTATGCTTTCAAGAATCGCAATATTAATAGCGATAGTATTGTTTTAACAGAGAAAATGTTTTTGTTAACGAACAAAATTATTATATCGGTTGTGACAAAATTTTCAAAAATTATGCAATTCTTATGAATATGAGAATTTCTAAAAAAAATAGCTTAATGGGAGAAATCATTTTAAAAAATGTATCTTCTGAAGTTTTTTATGAACAAAAACGTTATTATTTGTCAAATAATTTACGTTCTTTAAAAAGTTTGGAAGGAGGTAAAAAAATATTTTCACCGAAAAAATAAACCACCATTTATTAAAATCAAAAGTTCAGCTAAAAATAAAAAGTTAAATAAACCTTTTTTGAAGCGTTTGGTTTTCATAAATAAAAATTCTTTTTCTATTAAACAACAACAAAAATGATCAAATTTCCATTTACCAAATAAATGTTGCATTTTTTCTGAAGAATCGTATTCTAAATATGAAACTAAAGTTGGTGAGAAATTTAAGATATGAAGACGAAATTCGAAGACACTGTTGATTCGCTTTCTTTCTAAAAGCTAAAAATAAATCGAAAAGACTTGCATTTCATTTTTAATAGAGAAACACATTATTATAAGAAACTCATATAGCTTTGACAAGAAAACGAATCTTGAGCAGCCTCTCGTTTTATAACAAAATTATAAAAAAATGTGTCTTCTTTTCTAAAAATCGAATAAAACTAAAAATGAAAAACAACACGAAACGATCATTTCTTAACGGTCCTTGAAATTCCAAATTCAAGGAATTGAAAATTAGGCGTTTTTAAATTAAAAACTCTCAAATGCAAATACTTTTGAATTCGGAAACTTAAAAACTTGTGTACTAACTTCATATTTATGTACAGCTTTGGAAATAAAACGAAATATACAAAAAATATAGTTTAGCTTCCCAAATAAAAATTATATAAGAAGAGACTTCCATTTATGTTCTCTACAATTCAAGAACCACCAAATTCTAAAACATCAAAATTTACAGAAATACTTACTTTTCAGCGTCCTTCCACGTAATGACCTTTTCTTTCCTCTCAAAAGGTGCATTCTCGGCCACAAAGGTTTCGTTATTGAAAATAACATTCTGTTGACTATTCGACTTTTTCAGTTCCTTCACCCTCTCGTTGAAATACCTTGAATTGTCAATAAATTCACCCCCATGGAAAGAAGACGCTCTCCTCACATTCAGCTTCATCTTATTTCTTTCCGGCTGGAAAACATCATCATCAATCGAGCTGAAATCTTCGTCGCTCAGCGAACCTTTTGTGTGTTCCGCAGTGTGTGTTATCAGAGTGGTTAGTTGTTCTTGTAAATAATTCAGTCTCGCATTTGTCTCTTCACTGCAGAACGTATCTGGTCCTATTGAATTCCCACTCGACTCTTCCGATTTTGTGTAGCCAACGCTATTCGATCTGTTATTAAGATTCGTATTTGAGTAGAAATTGTTTAATTTCAGGGTCGTTCGCCTCAAGGAATGAGATTCTCTTCTATCAGAAATGTGCCATGAAGCCGTTCGACTCACTCTTTTGCTGTAAAAAACAAGAATTTAATTAAATGTAAAACTCTTTTAAAAATTAGGAATGCAAGTTACAGATATTCTAGTTATTTTCGTAGAAAATTGCAAGCTTTAGAATTTTAGTTTATTATTCAAATATTTTAAAAAATAACGAGGAGTTGAAAACTCTTGAAATCTGGTGTACAAGCCTTTGTCAGATCTTTGTATTCTTTGTGAAATATATTTAAATTTTCTGAAATGATTGAAATATTTGTGAAATCTTAATGAAATCTTTGATATAATTGGAAAATCTTTGAAATCTCATTTAAATTTTTGCGAAATATTTGAAATCTTTGTGAAAACTTACAACATTTTCTGAAATCTTTTGAACGAGAGGTTAATCATTCTTGAAACCTGGCGCACAAGCCTTCGTGAAATCTTTGAATTTTTGTAAAATATTTTTAAATCTTTTGAAATGTTATGAAATGATTGAAATGTTTATGAATTCTTAATGAAATCTTTGATATCTTTTCAAAATCTTTGAATTCTTACTCAAATTGTGGCGAAATATTTGAAATCTTTGTGAAATCCTTTGAAATCTTCGATTTTTTTGCGAAATATTTCGAAATCTTCGTGAAATATTTGAAATTTCTGTGAAATTTTATAAACCATTCTGAAATTTTTTGAAATTCTTCAGAAACCTTTCGGCGATTTTTAGGTTTCTACCTAACCGTTTTTTTATTTAAAAATTAAATTTTGAAAAAAGATATGAATTATTTGTTGCAACAGGAAGCACTTTGATGGTAACGAAAGTTATACTTTATTTCGACCTTAAAACAAGCAAACCTTTTTGATTGACACATCTGCAGCTTTACAATTTCATTGTTTGAACTCATGTGGCCACGAGAAAGTATACTTTAAGGTGAAAAGATTGCTATAAAATTAGTTAAAAATATTTTATAAAAATTTTTTAAAATTATATTTGGCATCTCTTTTAATTTTAAACTCTATAAAATAAAATAACGACTATATCATGCTTAATTCTGAGATTTTTCTGAATGCCTAAACGTTCTAGGAATGTAAAGAAATGTCCTGAAAGTGGTCTAAATTCCTGAATAACCCAGGAATTTCGAGAAAAGGCAATACCCGAAAGGAAGATTTTCCTAAATTCCTGCGTTTAGGTAATTCCCTAGGTTGTTAGTCGAAACCCTAATTTTCCTATTTACCAGCGGTATGTACACCACAGAATAATCAGATTCAATCTAGTCGAACTGGTCACCAAAGCATTGAAAGCTCTACCTCCGAAGATAACAGCTGGCTTTGAAATAATTCTCCAATATTTTAATTCCTTGTGAAAATTTTTAAAATCTTTGGAATCTTTGCGAAATCTTTGAAATCTCTTGGTTAACCTCTCGAAAAAGAACTAAACTTGACAACATTTGCAGTGGTTCAAATTACATCTGAATTAAACGAATACTGCTAAATATTCAAGTATCTAAAGTTTCCTAAAAGCAAAACTCATATCCATACCTCACTGGTTTTTCTTGTGACCTCCGCCTCATAACTCCAATTTTCCTAGCACTCGGCGATCTGATAATCTTATGTTCACTAGACCGTCTAATTTTTAATTCCTTCCCTAGCCTCTTCGCAAGATGATCAGCATTCATCGTATTTCCAATACTAGCCTCTTCCAAAGTCTTCTCGTATTCACCCTGCACTTTATTAGCAGAATGCGTAGTTAAAACCTCCCTCGATTCGTTGGCGATGGATTTAAACTCCTGAGAAATTCGGGTCTCGATAGTCGAAACTCTCCTTTTTATTTCCTCATATTCGCTTTTCGGAATCTTGACGTACTCCTCACCCTGACAGCCTTCCACTTGTCTCACTGAAGAATCTTGGTGCGATGCTTCGTTGTCGGAAATATATTCGTTGTTAGATTTGTCAGGAATATGTGGATCGGAAGTTCTTTTTTTGGAATGGACAGGGACTGTTCGTTTAGACCTTTTACAACTGGCTTCAGGCGAGTCCAGCTCGCCGCCATCGTCTGATAAGTTAACATTGGCATCCATGAATACTTCGTCGTATTCCTTTCGGGAGTTCAATTTTACAGCTTTTTTCTCTCGAAGAGATCGATGCAAGGATTCGTCGCTTATGGTTGTGCGCTTCTTTTTCGATTCGGACATACGACTGGCCACGCTCCAACTTCTTCCTCTGATTGGGTTTGGTTGCTCTTTGCATGTCACGCTCTCTGCCTCCACCGTTTTCTGTGAATCAAGTTTTTCATATAGAATTTATAAAGAATTAATTAAATTGATTTAAAGCAATTCTTCAAGACTTTATCAGTTTAAATGGTATTCATTTGTTACTTTTTCAAACTACAGATCAGTGACAAACTACTGACAAAATTTTCTCTGCCATTTAGATTTTCAGATTCAAGTCTTTAAAAGTAAACGGCTTTAAATGTAAAGTATAAAACATCGCAATTTTTAAAAATGAAACGTTCAATATTATATCATTTCAATCTTGAAGCTTTTCAAGTGGAACGAGTTTAATTTCGAGAAATTCAGGAATTGGATAATATTTGAAGAAAAAAAAATTAAAACAGTACAATTTAAAGCAGACAATCAAAGTTCGAAGCCTTCAAAATTAAGCAAATTAGAAATAGTAAGAAGCATTTTTCCCCAAATTTTGCGATTAATTTATCCATTTTTTGAAAGCTGAAACTATTTTTTTTAAATATTTATTCTTTAACATAAACGCACTGCCAGACAATAAAGAATTAAATTATACAAAATCTTCGAAATTTAAAATCTCGAAAAGTAAAAGCACCAAGTTTACGAAGTTCAAAATATTAATTTCTTCTCAAATTAAAAACCCAAGTACTGAAGGTACTGAAACTAGGAAGATGATGATAAGAAAATGTTGAATAATCTAAATTCTGAATATTTTGAATCCCTGGCTGAAGTTCTCAATATACGAAGGTTAAAAAGGTTTTCTAAAAGTTTAATATTTCCGAATTGAAAAACTCCTCATTTGGAACAGCTTTTCTAAAATTCATCATTAATCAGTATTAAACATTTCGTTACAAAATTATTATAAATAAATAATTGAAAAATGAAATAATACGGGAATAGTTCAAACATTTGAAGTGGAATAATTTCAAACTCAAAGCGTTTAAAATCATATTAATAATGTTCAATTGACTTGCTTAGAATTATATACTATCAAATTATACCATTTAGTACTGTATAATTTTAAATTCGAAGGTTAAATGATTAATTCGAAGCCTTTATAATTGAAAAGTTATAATTAACGCAATAAAAATTCAACAGATTTAACATGAAGCATTGAAATTAAATTTTACGATTTTGAACGAATTAAATTTTAAACTAGCTAATTTAGTAAGTTTTTATTAAAATTTCAAATTATTCTCTTTGGAATGTTTCTAGTTTAAAGCTGTTCAACTATTCAGGCTTCCAATTTGAAAAAATAGTAGGTTCTTGAAAGATTGGATAAAGTAAACATTTTTTTATTTTCAAATACAACGCCATTACTGTTACATCAATCAATTTTGACAGTTTCAACTCAAAATTGTTAAATTTGTAATAGTTTAGAAATGTTTTCAAGAATGAAACAATTAAATGATAAGAGACCTAAAAATAACAATTTTTAAATTCCAGGCTTCAAAATTGAATAAAATTAATTTTTCTTTTTGCATCTTTTATACTCAAATAATGTACATAAACGTACTTTACTGTCAGCTCTTGCATTTCTCAAAGTTTAAAGCCGATATTTTACTTATAAAAAAAGTTCTTAGGTTCAAAAAATGCACCCAGTTTTCATTTCTTCGAAAATAATTTTTTGCGAAGTTCTTCCTCAAATAAGGTACATAAACGTAGTTTATTGTCTTCTCATACATTTTCCAAAGTTTCAGCCCGAAATTTTATTTACAAAAAAAGTTCTTGGATTCAAAAAAAAATTCGGAAAATTGAAAAAGTGAGGTCGGCAATGTAGGTATTTGGCTGTGTCACATACCCTTAAATTGAATATTTAAAAATTTGCCCTTCACTTAATTTGTATGGCACGCATCGAAATTTGAGAAAAATTACACTGAAAAAATTAAAAGTTTATCTTAAAAATTGACCTACTTGTCTACTCCTTGAAACGAATCGATCAAAACTAAGCCTTCCTTTCTTCGACTTCTCCGTTTTTTCAAAAGGTTTCCTAAAATTAAGAATATGGTTATTTTGACAGTTTATACACAAGTAATTATAAAAATAAGAGGTGGATAGTATAAATAACTAAATTAAAACAATTCCCCAATTAATTTACTTAATATTACTTTATTAATGTTACTTAATATTAAAAAGCTCTGGGCCAGTTTTCTATCCACCTCCTTATATATTAGGAGAGTTTTTGTTTAGGGAATCCTTACATTTCTGTATGAACTTTATTTGATAAATATTTTTGCACCCTGGACATTTGAACTGGACTCCGGTCTTTTACGGGGCTACAGGAAATGAAAAAGGTGCAAGGATTTAATAACTTTTCAGGTTTGAAATCAATTCTATCTACTTCTCTCGCCAAAAATACTAGCAGTTTAGTTGAAACTGATTATTTTTTTTAATATCCAAGTTCCACGTGCTGCGAGAATTTTTAGCAAAGGTGAAAGGTCTATCGATAGAAAAAAAACCATGCACTACATACTTTGGATTTTTGCTAACTGGGGAAAGAAACGAGTATCGTGAGCGTAGAGAGGTTCTTTCAGGCATGACTTCCAGTAAATCTTTTCTGCAAAGCGATCAGAAATTTTGGATATAGTGTGCATTGTGCGATGTGCGAGGACAATTAAAAAATAATACAAATTAGCAGAGAAATCTTAACGATACAATAATACAAAATCAGGAATTATAGAAAAATTGGATCAACACAAAGCAATACAAAACAAAAACATAATTTAAAAAGAGTTTCTTCAAAAGGCAAATATAATTTAACAATAAAAATAATAACATTCTTTTTAAGTGCAGTGATGCAGACTACTGTGCAAGAGTCACTCTTGAAACGAACATGCACAGAAAATGTTTCTTAACAATACTTGGTAATAAAAAACTAAGCGGTCGAATATTTGGAATACTTACTTTTTCTTCAAATTCGACTCATCAATCGGTGGTTCCATCACTTTCCGCTTTTTTCCTATCCGGAGAGACGGAGTGTACAAAAAAACCGAATTCGATGAATCGCTGATCGGCTCAATGTCTAGTGGTGAATTATTTTTACCTACCATTTTCTTCAGACCACTTAGCACTCCTACAAACGATTAAAGACTTTAAAAAATTGATCTCATGAAGTCAAAAGGACAGTACAGTAGAACTTTGAATTAGAAGAATATGGTTAGAAGGTAATAATAAACATAAGGATTTAACAAAGTATATCAAATTATTGTTACTGATTTCTCTTATAATATGATTCAAGATTAGTGTTCATGGCAGTTTTTTTTTTTTTACATTCTCATCATAATGAGAAGGTATTGATTTTATGTGAAAA
>CAKNXH010000164.1:341772-356986 GCA_932178445.1 Andricus quercusramuli | reverse complement strand
CCCCCCCCCCCCCCTCCCCCACCTTAATATAAAAAGGGTGCTAAAAAATTCTGGGGATCCAACAAGAAAAAGCTATAACAGGGAAAAGTTAGTTAGCTTATGCTTAGAAAAGGACGTATTTATTACAAATACTTGGTTTATACATAGAATGATCCACATTTACACCTGGCGTAAAGAAAATAGCCACATTATAATTGACACCGTTATTGTGGATACAAGACAAGAGAACTCGTCAAAGATACAAGAGTCATGAGGGGCTCTGAATGTAATACTGACCATCACCTTCTAGTCTCCAAAATGAGCTTAGGGCGGGGATGGAGAAGAAATAGAACCAAACAAACGAAACAAACGCGAAACAAGATAAAAAGTTTACAGAAACCGGGATATTCGAAGATACATAAGAAGCCATAGAAACACGAGAGCTCGCATGAAAAAATGCATGGACGTGAAGGAAGGTATAGAAGTATGCCAGGACAGAAAAGTGTGGCGACAAATAGTTTATAAAAAGAATGTGAGTAGAGTGTATGACGCTTGAAACGAAAGACCTTAGACACTTATAGGCCCAAGTGAGGGACCGCACACACAATAATTTTTTGAGGCTCTTCACTTGGGGTGGTCACTAGAGAGATTGATCAGCCACCTGGGTCGGAGCAATGTTGCGGGACGAACGTGTTATTTAAATAAATAACACGCAAATTCTAGATCCATCTAAAACATGTATATCTCCTTCCCCACATTACTATTTTCCAACCGTGCGATTCACGCCTACCCCGAAAGGGAAATGGCCTAATGGTATAATAATAATTAATGTTCATGGTACTTGAAAATTCGAACAATTTATTCTATTTTTACATTCTCATCCAGAGAAGGTATTAGATTTGTGTAAAATTTGACCCCTCCCCCCATTTGTGTCAAATGTCCATTTTTCAATAATCATTCAAAAATGTATCATATATATGTTCCAAAAACAACTTAGATACTTTTTTTGGCCCCTTTTCAGATAGTTGGAAGAAATCTTTCTGATTGTATGATTTATTTTTTATTAGACAGATACGAAAATGTACGCCGAAGTGAAGGAAGTTCCTTCTTCATTTTAAAGCAAATACAAATTTAATAATTTTTATTTGAAGAACATTGAACATAAAATATTGTCATTGCGAACCGCGACAACCAAATGGCGCGCCGTGATCGCGATCAAACTTTTGAGTTTACATTAAACGATGAACAGAAACGAGCGTGGCGCAAGACTTACATGATTTGTAAACGAAATATCGAGCGCGAAGCGCGAGTGTCTTGATGAGAATGTATTCCTTAAGGTCGATAGAACCTTAAGTAAATTAGTTCCTCTTTCTATGTAAAGTTAACATAATTAAACCAAACGCAGGTCATAACGATGAAGCTAACTAAGAGAGCATTAGCCCGCCAAGCGCGCAATAGTAAGCACATGAAGTGCGAAAACCAAGATGAACCGAGCTTAAAGCGTCAGGCAAATGTGTCCGAGCGCGTAGCGCGAGGTGAATATATTATCGAGCGCGAAGCGCGAGATAAACATATCATCGAGCGCGAAGCGCGAGATACAACAGGTGCGCGCCCTAGGCGCGCTCAAACTAGCGAGCGAAGCGAGCCGCGCGCGAAGCGCGCGATGAGAATGTGCCCGCGAAGCGGGCAGATTTTTTTTTTTTGTCATTTCGGGGTTCGGACTAACTTCAGAGATAAAAAATAGAGTAAATAGAGGCAACAATTGAAAAAAATAATAAGCTTACAACATAAATCACGAAAGCTTTGGATCGACTAAAATGCGTTTAAAAAATTGCATACGTGACATTTGTAAGTACGTCGATAAAATTTCGAAAATTTTCTTTACTTAGGAATACAGAGCAAAAAATTTACACAAAGAACTGCAATTTGTACTATATTTGTTTTAAAGAAAAAAATTAGATCAACTACTATAGGTACAGAAAAATACATGAAATAATAAAAAAATACGTAGTAACGTGCATCTTGTTTTTAGCATAAAATTCTATGGATTTGAAAATTATATTTGCACAACTGAAATTAATCAATAAACCCGTAACCATTTTTTTAAACTATAAGGCATAAACTAGTTGAGCAGACCGTACTGTAAAGAAATTCCATATTATATTGATAATTTTGCATTCAATGAAGGCATTTGGAATTTCTAAAGGATTTTATTATGTAATTTTTAAAGCTATTTTATAGAAGTGCTATTTTGATATTTTGTTATTATTTGATGTAATTTGGTATAAGACTTCCTAATTCAATTTCTTATACCACGATTTTTACCGAATTTTGAAAATAGAAACTTTTAGAGGAAGGGAAAATATCATTAAGGAAGAATAATAGCATAAAATCAAACTTAATTAACTCTAATTTGAAATATTTTTAAAGATAAGGAAAATCTTTGAAAATCAATTCCTACTTCACTAATTTCAATAAAATTAATCAATTTCTTCTAAACATGATAAAATTAGTTAAAAATTGTTATTGAATCCCAGAAGTTTCTACATACTTTGAATTATTAAAAAATAAGTTAATTTCTAATTTTACGAATGTTTTCAGTTCGCATAACTCGGTCAAAGGTAAAAATCACGAAAAATTGCATTTTTATCGTTACTTTCAAGAAAATAATGTTCTGTTCTCATCCACATGAATAGTAAGACTTGTGTACTATGCTGACATAAGTGCTTATGCAAGATAAGATATTTTTTGATAAGGTCTATACTACATAATTATGTACTTATATCATCGTAGTATACTATTTTTACGGTTCACTTGACTTGAAAAAACAAGCGTAATCGACTTTGGATTGAATTCAAAATTCAAATTCAAAAAGTTGAAGAATATCGAAAATGACATACAATCCGATGTTTAGGAAGTAGCGAGTAGATGAATTTCAAATATTAAAAATTAATTTTTATATATATATTAGCCGCTGGGATTATTTTTAGGTATATATTTCTATAATTGTGATGGTAGACATATTATTTTTGCTAATCAGCGAACAAGTTCGAAAATATTTTTAAAGGAAAAGTGAGGAAATAGTGGCGTGAGTCCAAGCCCTTTTATTTTCAGTGGCGCAAATAGAAACGTGGAGGCCTTCTGAAAATTTGTTCAAGGGGTTCCTTTGAAAATAAAAAAGAGCAATACATAGTACATACACTAACCATCAAAATTGTACACCCACTCACGAACATTGAATTAAAAACAGGCTTGTCTTAGAAACTGACTAACTCTGCAAACAATTAAATTAGAAAGTTTTATTAAAAACTGTTAAAAAGCTTATTAAAATTCGCGCCGATAAGTAGTATATGAGAAAGATCGACCTATTTTACGTTTTTCGCCAATTCTCCATTCTACACTTCCACCCTCTGCACACTTCAGGGAAATGAATGGAAAAATTTGAAGTTCTCTAAATTAAAGTCTGAAATCGCCCCTTTAAAATGAGACTAAGAACATAATTAAATATTTACTGGTTCTTAAATTATAAAAAAATGTGGAAGCGTATCTCGGCTCGTATTTTTCGAAAATACTTTAGGTAGGGCTCAAGCGATACGAAATTTAATAAAATTTATAACAGTTAAAAAAAAACGTTCTGCGATAATTTTTTGCAGAGTTGGTCAAGTTTTTAAGACTGCTGCTTCTAAGACGGCAAGATTGTGCGCCCACTTTCTAAGTGGGTGCACAATTTTGAACGGTAGTGTATTATGCAGAATATTGTCCCATTTTAAGGAAAAGGTCGACTTATGAATTGCTTAGTAGTGAATACAATTTTTGCTTAAATTCAAAAGCTTAATATACTTTTGCTGCCTCGTTTCGGTTTACAGTAGTTACGCCACTGATTATTTAATTTCTTAGTCACATTCAACATAATTTATCAAGTTTATGGATTTGTTCTCTCATGGTAAAGATGGACACTTAGACGAACTAGGGAAGGTTGATTGTTAGAAATTGGATTGGAAAATTAGTTACAAACATACTTATATTGAGATTCGAGGCACTGAGATGGGGCTTACGTGTGAGACTTCCACTACGATGCTTCTTCTTTTTACTTTTTGTTAAAATCGAATCAGATCGGTCGAGTTCGTTTTCCGCGCTGCCAACTATCTCAGCTGAAATCGATTCTGCTACGTGATCGGGCAGGATGCCGATTTTCTCGGCATTGTCGATCAGTAACTTGAACAAAATTAATTATTCAGAGTTTCTCATAGTCTTAGAGTATATATTCAATAGGGTGGTTGAAAAATGCATTGCAAATTTTGTTTTTATGCTGAAGGGCAATGATCCCCGAATTCGGTTCTGAAACCGGAAAAAAGAAATTTCATACTTTTGTTTTTTCGGAATTTCGATTTTAGCAGGTTATAGGACTTGTAGAGGACTTTCCAAACCAAATTTTTATATATCAATCATATGTGTTTGCCACCCCTAACACAGCCTCACGATGCCCTAAAAAATACCTCTAAAACCAAAAATGTCAATTCTGCACGAAATCTAAACCTTTGAGCATTTTACTCTCATTTTTTTGCAACAAAATTATTATTATTGGTCTAATAGAATATTTATCAATATTCTAGAATAATTCTAATGCATTTAAACAAATTCCATTTGTCCACTTTTCTTCTTATCAATTTCACTGGTCAACAAAATAACCTATGTTCCCGTTGAATGCGACTATCATTTCCGAAGTATTTTTGGACGCTGAACAGCAACATGCCCTCTATTTGTTGTCATCAGATGCAATGTAAGATATTTCAAACTCAATTTTTTAATTTAAAAAATGTTAGCAATTTTGTAGGGCTCAAAGCGAAATTTGTTTTGACAGCCGTCGGGTCATTTCGATGTGTTTTTAATGCAGATTTCAAATATCGCCTCTCTTTTACAACAGCTACAACGGTTCTTGAAATACTGAAAAAACTAACAAAATGGAAAAAATACACTAAAAATTGAATGTGATCTCTTTAGTTAATATTTAGTTTTTTAATATGAACTAGGGCCATGTTTGTTAATTTTTTTTAACAGTAATTTGAAATAAAATTTGAATTAGGATTATCTCTTCTTGAGATAGCATGAAAAATCTTCAATCCTTGCCCGTATGGGTCAAAATTCAGTGACACATCAGCCAATATGCTTCAAAGCATTCAAAAAAGTACTTACTCTAATGTTTTTTGTCACTGATACCGAATTTGTAGTAAGATTTTTCCCCACAGTTTATAATTATTATAAGTTATGCCCGCCATATTGAATCAGCTATTTTGAATGTTGAAAATATGACTCCAGATTCGATCACAGTAATAAAAAAAGCTCAGAGTGAGTAACTTTTTAAATGCTTTAGATCATATAGACTGATGGGTCACTGAAATTGACCCATACGGAAACAGGGCCGAAGATTTTTTATGGTATCCTAAGAAAGGATAATCCGATTTTTAATTTAATTTACCAAAATTGTGAATAGTAAAAAATGAACAAATATGACCCTAGTGCATATTAAAAAACTAAATATTACCTAAAATAGAGCACTTACAATTTTTCAATTTTTTCAATTTTTTTAAAAAGTATTTTGAGATTATTTCAAGAACTATTGTATTTATTATAAATATGAGTGATATTTGAGATCGTTGAAAGTCATTTAATTTGTTTGAAAAAATAAGTTTTTTTTTATAATAAAGCTAAAAAGGCAACCCTGATTTTGATTATTTTAGAGAGAAGTCGACTTAAAAAAAAGGTTTAACAAATAATTACTCAAAGGTGTAGATTTCGTGCAGAATTGACATTTTTGGATTTAGGGGTAATTTTCGGGGCGGCGTGACACTGTTCTAAGGAGACAAACCACTGTGATTGATAAAAATAATTCTTCGTTGGAAAGTCCTCCACAAGTCCTATAATTTTCCCGTCAATATTTTCCCAAACCCACAGAAGTTATTCCAAAAATCCCAGTGATTTTTTCCTCATGTAATTTACATGGAAAATTGCGAGTGTCCAGCGGCAATCGCTAAAATCAAAATTTAAAAATAACAAAAATATGAAATTTCATTGTACGGATTCTTTTTCTTGGCACACTTTTTTTTTTAATTTATTCTCACCTGTGCAATGACGAGATGTGTCTCCAAGCGAGATTGAACCGCGACCATGGTAGTTTCTCTCAGAGGCATGATGTTTGGTGCAACAACTGTGGCTAAATTAGCAGCCCCCATTTTATTGAGCTCCTCGTAGGAAGCCACTTTTTTTAGAAATTCCATAAAAAAGGCCAACGTGTTTAGATGAATGGGCGGCAATAGCAGGCAAGCTAAAAGCAAAGCCTCTATTCGATTTTTCTTGAGCATAACACAGCGTACAAACAAATCGTGATAGGCATAAGGAATCAGAGGCTCGGGAAGATCTCGGAAGAAAGTCTTCAAGCAATTTGCAACATCGATTCCGTGGTCTTTGTCTTCCAAGGTGCCGCCGTTGTCCACTCGAGTTGATATTTCTCTTTGGCGTGTTTTGGAACCTGCTTTCCTGAATATTCCTTCGAGATCGATGTGTTTGAGAAGATAGGAGGATACTTGACTGAGGAAGACTGGAACGTGAACAATCGCTCCGGACGACAGATTCACGAGGTCCAGTGAAAGTCGCGATAAAGGCATTTTGAAGACCTGCTGAAATTACAAATTACAATAACCAATAACAACTTTTTAAACACCCTGACGTCATTTTTAAGACTTTAAGAAATATCTTAAGTATAAAACATTTAAATGTTGGAAAAACTTAAATTGAAAGGCTTTTAATCAAAATTGTTCAAAATTAAGAAGGCCTCGATTTGACAAGAACTTAACAGGAAACCATTTTTAGTTTGAATGTTTCGCAGTAAATTGAAATTACATGATTATTATTATTACAGTAATATATTGAATATCATCATCAAACTTTTAACTTTACATGTAGTAATTTGAATGTATACCACAGAAACCAGATTTTTTAAACAGTCCGGTGTAGACAGACATATTTAGAACATAGTCGCCAGCCCGCTAGACGGGATGAACAGTGACGATAATGACACTAGTTTATTTAGACCAATTTAGTCCGCCAGACGGTATGAATATTGTCAGTATTTATTATATTTATGGATAGAAGAAATTGTTTTTTTAACTCTTTCCAATAAATAATCGAGTTAACGAAGACAAAAAATGAGTAAACTAACGTCAAAACTTCATTAAATTCATTTATAACGACAACTGCTGTTTGATGAGAAATGAAATGACCTGTTTATTGGTCGTATTTTATCAACTTAATGTTACCTTCTGTGGGAGCCTTGCATTTCTATCCGGTTTCTCAGTTTTTACTGCATTTTTCTTGTGGCGGTATTTAACCCCAAAACTTCTTAGGTCGCTCACAACGATCTGATAAACTTTTTCTTTGTGCAATATGTCGTAGACAAACATTTTAAACGCCGTCTTTTTTCTAATATCCACACCGCAAGCACTTTCGCACATAGATCACGAGTAACTCGCCGATGAAAATTCGTCACATAACCAAACTCACCCGCGTGATCGACGTTTATAATCAACCAAAACTAGCACTTTTTGACACCATTGTGGAAAATACAACTCTATTAGAGATACAGATCGTCGAATTTCCACACAGTTCTGATTAGAGTTGATGGAAAAAGATTCCCTGCGAAAAATGGATGAATTCAAGAAACATTGCAGAGTGCAAACATGATAAACTCCAGATATAAACTCAGATAATGTATAAACTGCAGTAAACTGTAACAGTCGATTCGAAATATAAAAATGTACCAAAATCAATAACTTCGAGAATGGTCCAATCATAGATATGTTGCGAAAGAATGCACAAGTTACGATTGGCCCTCTCCGAGAGAAAGTTTAATGGAGGGAACGAATCATTGGAGATAAATGTGCTAGTAAACTGATGGGTAAACTAGACAAATTTCCGTAATTTACTAAATTTCAAGGAGTAAGCAGGAAAATTTCTGGTAATAATAATAACTATAATAATAACCTGTATGTTCTTGTGTCTCTCAAATGTCAAAATGGTCAAAATATAAACTACCTTTTGAGCAAATATCCTTTGTGATAAAGAAACTCGTAACCAGAAGAATGGATTACGGATAAAAGATTCTATTCCGCTTTTATTTAAAACCTTACGGTTTTAATAAATAGCTACATATTTTACTCGTCATCGGTCTGTTTTCAAACATAACCTTAGTTTCTAGTTGTCAATTCCACAGAGATACCATCAGTATTTTTATTATTTTGTATGTGTTTTTGAGTGAAAAAGTGCTTTTTACGTTTTTAATAATGCCTTCTGTAAAAGATAAGTGGGTGAGACGTTTTGTCATCACCGAAACAGATCGTCACAAGAGGGGTTTTACGATTTACAAAGTGACGTCTATCGTAAGTGTATTGATTTTGTCATTTCTGATAACAGCTAATTATATACATTAGTTTCTAATTAGACTTCGCATTTTTTAGTCAATGAATACGTACAATTTGGAATTTTTACATTTCAGAGTTGTCAATCTTGTGAGCATTTATTTGAATAATTTTTTACTTAACCAAACCTTTCAATTTTGGAAGCTTTCAAATTTTTATTTTTATTTAAGTCAATGTTTACAAGATAGTTGCAAACTCGTTAGAATGACTTAAAGTAAATTATTATAAAAGTTGATTCATCTAGGAAAAATTATTATATATGTGTAGTATTAATATTATTTTTCTCTATTTGAATTTAAGATGTTTCTAAAAACGTCGCCAGAGAATGTATCAAAAGTATCAGTTTGGAAGCGATACAGTGACTTCCGAAAGTTGCACACAGCTCTCAGTACTTTATACTTGAGTCTTCAAAACAAGGAACCATTTCCATCATTCCCAAAACCAAGATTCTTCGGTCGATTCGAGACTGAAGTGATCGAGGAGAGAAAAGACTGTGCTCTGGGACTCCTGACGTTTATAGCGAAGCAACCAGCTCTCTATTCAAGCGAAGTGTTCGTCAAGTTCTTCGAAAGTAGCCACCTGAGTAGCCACTTACTCGACTGCTCTCTGTCCACAAGCACGGACACCTCCGAAGACGACCGAGCTCGCACTACAGAAAATCCAGAAAGACTTTACAGACCTTTTCGGAATTCTCAGAGCCTTGCAAGAGGCTTTCGTAGATTCATCTGCTCTGAACAAGCAAGACCCGCAGTTTCCAGAAATTACTTGAAAGACCAAAATTATGAGAAGAGAGAAATTGCAATCAGTACTGAAAATGAGAGAAATCAAAATAGTAATAGCAGTCATGAGAATGTGTCGAATGGTGTTGTCTATGCCCAGGAAGCGATTAAGGAAGAGGTAACCATCATGCATGATGGATCCGACTTGCCCAAGGCAGATAGTAATTCTACTCAATATATTTTAATCGCGGCTGCACACATGAGTGCTGCTTTTCGACACGAGGCGATAGCAGAGTATGAAGAAGCCTTTACGCAGTACAAATTAGGGATTTCTAATCTTATGAATGGGATTCAAACTGATTCTGACGCGGAGAGAAAAGCTACGATTAAGGGCAAGATCAGGAAGTATTTGCAGAGGGCGGAGAAATTGTATAATAGGCATCTGAATTGTAATATTTCAGTATTGAGTAAGCCTATGAGTGAGTTAAAAAATTATAAGGTTCTTGGGTTGATCGAGTCAGGCATGATTGTCAAAGATGTATGGCGAGGCTTTACTAGGATTATTAAGGTGAGATGATTAAATTTTTTTAGGCAAAAACAGGGATGCTACAAGACCTGACAGGACATGTAAAAGTCATTAAATTTTTAAAGTTACCTAAAAGTCATCAAATTCTTAAAATACCGCTGCGAAGTACTATGGATGTATTCACTTTGGGTTATTTATTTGTGCTCATTTCATAAGTATTTTTCTTCCTCATAGGTGTTAAATAAATTTGATTCCTCATAGATAGAGGTTTTTCTCTTTAAAAATAAATAAATGGATACTTTCGATATTTTTCAAGCTTATATTTTTGACTTACCGAAAATCTTATTTTCAGAAAATCAGAGAGCCCATAAAGATGTGAATCAGTGTGTCATGTTCCAAGGAACAACTTTTTAACTTAGTGTTATATTCCAAATTAAAGAAAAAGTTTTCTTTATGTAAACAACGCAACTTATTTTAACTCTTTAAGTTGGTGTTGGTTGATCAAGAATGGTCATCGAAAGTTAGGCAATATGCCAATCTACGCGTCTCGAAGACGTGAACAATTACATAAAATACAATACTCTTATATTTCTAATTTTAAAAAATCATCTTAAAAACAAAGTAAATAATTTGGTTAAGAAATTTAAAAAAGATATTTTTAGGGTATGGTAGGTTATAAATGGTTCTTCAATTCGGCAATAGATGCGTCTCGAAGACGTGAACAAATGTATCATATGCATTACTGTTGTATTCACAATATTTAAAAAGTTTTCCTCATTTTAACAAGATAAACAATATCTGGTTTTATTTATATATCGGTATTGCTAGTTGATAATAGGTCATAGAAGCTTATTCAAAAAGTCATACGAAGAGTCTCGAAGACGCGAACAAACATGTCAGATACAGTACTGTAGCATGATCCAACTGTAGTATTCCTAACATGAACAAGGTTTCTCTCAAATAAGCAAAATACGCTAATCTTTTTGAAACTTCATAAATCAGTACTGGTGGGTCATAAAAGGTTCAACAATAGGTCAATCGATGCGTCTCGAAGATGTGAACAAATATACTAGATATCGTATTGTTGTATTTTGTATCTCAAAAAATGCTATCATATAAATAGAATAAACCATTTTTTTTAAATTTCATACATTGGTACTGATTTGTCATGAAAAGTTCAACAATAGGTCGATCGATGCGTCTCGAATCTTTAAACTCCAAAAAAACTACTTCTAAATGGCCGATCCAAATCAAAATCCGATCAGACCCGGTTATGAATCGGAGCTACAATTCGTATATATTTTATTATCATAGCTCTTTTAGTTTTCGAGATACGGTGAACAGAAAAAAGTTACACATACACATACGGACATTTTTTGAAAATTGTATTTTTGTGTTCCTGGGATCGAATTGTTTCGACATATGTCAAAGAAGTAGATTTGAAAATTTGGATCATTACAAATCTCCCTCTATTCTATGACGAAGCAAAAGTGAATGGATTTTTTTTATTCGCACCTACTTCAAAGTGTTGATCATTATTTTTGTACTTTACCACAAATTTTAAATTTGCTAATTGATATAAATTGATTTTTTCACAAATAAAAATAATATAATTATAATTCCAATTTTTAAAACTTTTATAGTAATATTAGTGATTATGGTTTAAAGTTCAATAATTGAAAAGCTCTTTACGTTCCCTTAACATATAATCCTTATTTTCAGACAATAGAAATGCCAGAAGGAAGCAATTACGATATTAGCAATTATATTTTACGCGGAAAAGTACCCTATATGGTTCAATTACATGCTTGCATTCAAACAGACTCTACTGTTTTCCTCGTGCTGCAATACATCAGGTAAATAAATTATAAATAATACGTAGAACTATAATAATTGTTTTCAGTAATAAAGTAGATTGAATTAATTCTGTCTGTCTGTTCGTATTAGAGTTTCTGCGTTTCCATTCGTTTGGAATACTTTTGGTATTTGCGAGGATTTTTTATATCAGTTACAGTTGACGTTTCAAAGAGTTTCAAAATTCAAGCATTTTTTCGCTTATTTTAAAATTAACTAAACTATTTTTTTTTAAAGTAAACTATTTCTCAAAATTACTTTTAAAAGTTATCTCTCTCTCGCATACCTAATTATGATGTAAGTTATGCTCCGATTCCATCATTTAATCAGGAATTCAATGTCTACGAGAAATTGCTGCAGCCTTGAAAAATATTTTGTACAAAGTCGAAAAATGTCGGCATTATGATTTCTAACATCGAAATAAATAACATGAAAAACGGAAATGGGCTCGACAAACTTGATAATTCCATCATCCGGAAAAAATTTATATAATGTATAATAATGCTGATATTAATTAATTCTTGGACCAAATTCTTCAAGTATAAAGATTTTTAAAATTATTTTAAAAATTAATTTGATTTTACAGGAAAGGAAAGTTATGGGACTTTATAAAGTCAAACTACAAACCAAATAAAGAATCCCACTCTTGTAAAAAAGGACACACGCGATCTTTCAGCTGCGATGCAGTGATGCAGCCTAACCATGAAATAGAGTGCAATAATTCCCAGTGTTCAAAAGAGAAGCGAAAATGCGAAAACTTGGAACCTGGTAGAGAAGATGCAAAAGCCAAAAACGAAATTAATTTTAAAATCAAAATTTCAGTTGATTCCGGGGCTTTAGATAAACCAGAACTCGCCTCAGATTCTAGTCATAATGACATTCACACCACACAATTAGTAGAAAATGCACAAAAGTTACTCCAGTCTATTAACGCGACCTTAAAAAAGAGTAATTCCATCGCTACAAGATTAAATGAATCTCAGCAGTTGCTTTACCATTCAGAAAACGCTATAACAAGCTTGAAAATATCTAGTTCATCCAAGATTTATGATTCACCAAAATTAATACAACAGTCTGAACAAAATAATTGTCAGTTAGAAGATTTAGAAGTAAAGGAAGCGTTAGATTTATCGAGAAACAAGTCCCCAAATCCATCAGACGTAGAGACTTTCAAATTTTATTTGTCTACGATGGCAGGTGGTGACAATTTTAAACGTGAATGCGAAGGCGTTGCACAAATTTATGGAAATGTGAAGGACAAGTTGGCGAACGAACAGTCAATTTTTGGCGATAAATTAGAAACTAGGACTGAAGTAGAATGTGTGGAAAGTGAACAAGAAGCTTTGTGGAAGGTTCCAGAGGATGTTCTTCAATTATGGGCTGCGCAAATATTAGTGGCGTTGGAATCGCTTCATCAGCAAGACGCGATAGTGGCGGATTTGAGACCTGACAATATTTTAATTAATGATGATGGAAGTGCAGTCATGACTTACATTGCCCGTCGACGCGACATGGATTTACTGAGATTCAAGGAACCTTATTCTTCACCTGAATTGTGCACTTTTGCACCTCCAGTCACGGCAACGACGTCTGTAGACATCTGGAGCTTCGGAATTTTGCTTTATGAACTCTTCACGGGATTCGTGAGTTTTTTTAATTGCATTTACATTTTAAATAGCCGTCAAAAATGTTATTACATCAGCATTGATGTCAATCTCAAAATGCATTCAACAATTATGATGATTTATAAAATTTACAAAAATAGATCCAAGCTGCGAATGTTGTTAAAGAAATCTAAGCGTCTTTTAAAAAAAATTTGTTCAGGTTGAAATTGTTTATTTAAGAAATGTCATATGGTTTTTGTTTTTTTAGCTTAAATTTGAAGTAAAAGCTGTTTTTTAACTAATCCTCATGATCAAGAGCTGATCCATCTTGTTTGGTTGGGTTTCATTAAAATTTTTTTTTTTGAAATCATACAGTTATTATTTTTGTAAACAAATGTTTTCTCAACAAATTTTGTTATAAATGAAATCCAACCAAACAGAATTTCAATTAATCTTTTAAGGAATAAAATCAGTTCTTAATCATTAGGATTAGACCAGATTTTCCTCTTTTCCCTAAAGTTCAATCTAAAACACAAAACACACAAAAAAGAGTGAAAAATTCTTGCTTAAGATATGCGATCGGTATTTAAAAAATTTGATATTTTCCCGTTGGTCGCTGAATCCGATTAGATTAAAATGGACCAGCGATGGAAATTGTATCTCTGTGCGCACGATTTCTTACAATCCGACAGGTGTTTAGTGAATTATTATTATAATTTTTGTTAAATGAACGATTTCAATTAAAACCATTTTTTCTACACTCGCTTAGATTTATCCTACGCAGCAGTTAACATTTGATCTATTTATGTTGATTTTATCAATCATTTCCAAAATTGCAAAATTTTGAAGTTGACTTTACGTATATTGAACATTAGGGTGGTTCTTATGTATACTTGGTGGAAATTTTGTTGAAAATTTCTGTACTCTCGCCCCTTCATCCCATCCCAGTTTTATTGAAGTGCAAAGAAAAATTTCTTTAAAATTTGAGCGAAATCGGTTAATATTCAAGCCGCTCAAAAGAAGAACGTGATAAGTCCTATGTTAAAACATAGGTCTTATCACGTTTGTCCTCTGAGCGCCTCATTCAGGGGTTGCACAGAGACCATGAAGTTTCTCATTGAGAAACTTCTCGTGAATTAGTTTCTCAAGGGAAAAAGTTCAGAATTCGTTAGAGAATAAGAATCAAGCCTACATTTTGGGGGTGAATGACTTTGAGCCATTTTTATGGGTCCCCAAAGAAAACCCTATTAGTGGAAAAATTTGAATTTTCCGTAATATTGCTGTTTATTAATACTTTCTGAAAGTTTTTAAATAATTTTCAATTGTTCAAGCAATTTTAATTTGTTTAAACATTTGTTTTTCAGGTATGTCGCGAAATGAACCAATTTGCTAGACGTCATAAGTACTTTAATCAATGATAACAGTAAAATCACTTATTTAAATAATTTAACAATTATTTTGATAATACGTGTTTGCTCAAGTATATATTTTACCTAAAAAAAACAGGAGAAACCTTTTATATCACCAAATTTTCGACAGATTGTAATATTTTCAAGTATCAATTTGTTTTCTAAGAATACTGGCAAACTTTAAAACAAATTCAAATTATTGATAAAATTGTATTTTGTTTAAATATGATACAATATAATATAATATAATATAAATGTAATTGTAAAATTATTTAAATAAATGTATGTAATTGTTATTATTCATTAAAAAAAACTCATAACTACTAGAAAATACGTTCATTTCGCAACTTACCTGAAAAACAGACAAATTGAAATTGTTTAATCAATTAAACATTAGTTAATACATGACTGGGTATTCTTGAATGACTGATTAATGATTATTTATCAAAAAAATTTCAAACAGCTTTAATAAACCGTAATATTAAGTAAAGTTCAAATTTGTTAGTTATGGGGTTTTCTTTGAGGAACCGTAAAAGTGGGTTAAACTAATTCACCCTCAAGATTTATGATTGATTCTAATTCTCTGACAAATTATGAACAATATACCGAAATACAGAATTATTTGCGACATATAATCACCTATAAACATTAG
>CAKNXH010000164.1:320371-341372 GCA_932178445.1 Andricus quercusramuli | reverse complement strand
CCCCCCCCCCCCCCCATGTAACCAATCTAACCATATAATAAAATTCAATTTATATAAATTTTTCAATTTTGAATTAAGTCTGTTTGCAATTGAATAACTATAAATTATATATTTCAAAATGATTGTATTTTAAATTGAAGGCCATAATAGATTAAACGTTCTAAATCAAAAACGTTCAAATTTGAATAATTTTAAATTTCTCTAATTTGAAATATAATATATAAGGGTTTTAGTACGAGGGTTTAATTTTAATATAAGGGTTTTAATTTTGAATAAATTCCCTTTAAAACTGTCTAATTTGAAGCATTTTAAATTTTAAACTATTCAGTTTTGAATTTGTAGTACCTACAAACATATGAAATTTTATGTTTGCAGCCCTTAGAATTTATTATTTTTTAGATCTTTTATCTTTTGAGTGCAGGTTATTGAACTTTTAGTGTTTTCAAACCTTCGAATGCCTAGAATCTTGCACGAATTAGACAATGAACAGGTACAATTTTTATTGAAAAATTGAAAACTTTGCAAGAAACTTAAAAATGTTAACCCTTAAACTTCTGAGAATAATAGTTTGAATTTTCAAAGCAAGAATGAGATACTGAGTAGATTTAATTATTTCTCGTGTTTTACAGTTTCGAAGGTTTATTTTTAGATTATTTCATTGTTTATTTTCGAACATTTACGTTCAAATATAAACTTTTTGAAAATATGTTCTACTTCCGAAAAAAAGAATAGATTGATGGCCAAGTTTCCATTTGAAATTAATCCAACTTAATTAAAAGTAGACAATGAATCCAATAAAATATAATCCATTTTTTTTACAGAAATTCGAATCAAAGCATTCTGGAGGATTTCATTCACATTCCACGATCAACATTCCCGATGAAATGTCAGAAGACGCAAAATCACTTATACTCAGTGTAAGAATCAGAATTATTCGTGAAACTATTTTTTCCGTTAATTGGCACTTTTTTCTAATAAATGCATGATATTCCAGATTCTTAAACATCAGCCAAATGAGCGTTCGACTATTCCAGAGATAAAGCGACACCCTTTCTTCGCAAAAGTTGACTGGCTGAAACTTTTAAATTCTTGAATTCCTTGTGAAGGTATTCTTTTACAAAATATAAAACATAAGTGGTATTTGTTTCGTATATTGAAACAATTTTATTCGTACTGCTGTTTTTGAGCAGGTAGATAAGTTTTATTTATTTTACATTCCTTTGTTATTGTTCTTCAAGTTTTTGTTTTATAGTATTGTAAATTGTAAAAATTGTATAGGCCAAATAAATATATCATGTATAGTCTGAAAGAAATGGAACTTCTTCCTAAACTTCTCATAAGTTATTGCTACCACGTAAGGTTGCTTTTATTGGAAAAGTTGAAATTTGAACAATCGTACAGGACTTTGAGAAATGAAGTAAATTGGGAAGATCAGAAAAATGAAAAATTCACTCATATTTGGCAAAATTCCACATATAATATATATTTTTAAAATATAAAAGTATTACACTTAACATAACAAATATAATTTAGTCACAATTTTGTTCAAATTAATAATATCTGTTGTTCAAACAAAAAGCGTATGTGCGCAATTGTACCAATATCGAGAATAAAAACTAAAGCTCCTGATTTAATCACTGGTCATACAAAATAAGACGGTGTTTGAACACACTCGCACTTTCAGTGCTTTGCACGTTTCCTTTGCGTTACTCTGTGCGTCTGACTAATTCCTATTAAGAGTATTATCTATAAAAACTACTTCGTTGAATATTAACAGCCCTTTATGGATACATTTGAAAAATTATAAACTTAACTTTAAGAAGGGTCAGTTCCTATTCTCTAAATGTTGACTCTTTCGCTTGTGCACAATTAGAAAATTGTATAGAATCTTATATTTCAAGATTCTAATATTCTAGTCTAGAATTTCACTGTCAAGTCCAATCTTATAATGAAAATATAGTCTTATAAAACAGTAAAAAGAAATAATTTCGAAATGGACTTCAAATACAAATGGTTTCAACTCTCTCTTATACACTTACTTCTAGTTTTTCGAGTCCTATTTGATCTTTTTAAGTAGAAATACCTTTGGAATGTAAAACAGAATAATTGTCTTTGCGAAAGTCACTAAAAGAACTAGCTTACGATTTAGTCTTGGCTTCTTTCTGAGCTTTGGCATCTGTGCCGCTCGGTTTCTCAGACTTTGCTTTGGGTGTCTCTTTAGTAGTTTGCTTTTCAGCTTTTTTAGGTTCCTCGGGAATGTTATTAGCATTTTTAACGGTACCAGTCTTCTTTTGGCTAGCGGCAAGAGAAGGGAACGCCTTCTTAAGCGGAATTCGCGCAGCAAAGTCGTTCATCGGCGAACCCAGCCACAAATGATCTTTAAAAACAAAGGCAGAACTGATGGATTGTAATTTTCCATCAGTCCCATAAGCGACGTCGATGATTTTTCCATTGGTGTCGAGTCGGAGAATCGTGGAATATTTTGTACCTAAGAAAGATACGCTGGCAAAGTGGCCAATTGAATGGATGATTTTCTCGGTATAGTAATTCGGATAGTATGTCTGCAGCAGTTTGAAGGGTGCTTCTAAGATGTACATGAATCTGACAATTACTTTTCTGATATTTGGATGTGGTGTCAGGGATTGGAAGAGCACTGGATTTTCGGCATCGGCATAACTGAACAGGGAGAGTAAAATTCCGCCTTGGCCATCGCTGTGCGCATTGTCTGGCAAGCCAGGAAGTCCCTCGATGAAGACTTCTTGCTTTCCTGCCTTAGGTCCTTTTAGGTTGTATTTTGTGACACGAGATGTTGAAGTTTCCATTACTAAAACAAAACTTTCGTCGTCGCTTAACAAAACTCCGTTGGCGAAACCGAGGTCTTTCACGAGGACTTCGTTCTTTTTCGTCTTTGCGTTGTAGCGCAAAAGTCTGAAACAATTTGATAACTGTGGTTATTGTAGAAATTGAAATCAAGAGGCTTTTAGGAATGGGGAAAATTTACTTATTAAAAATATTTTCTTTTCCATTGGAAAATTAAAAAGCTTTGAAAGCCACAGGGCCGCATTTAGTACAGGAGCCAGCGGGGCCATGGCCCCAGGGCCCCCACCAATGCGGAAACAATTGAAAATTGTCCATGCACACAATGTTTCATGAACACTTACACAATCGAAGCATTAGGAGAGGAATCATTTTTTTCAAATACGTTGAATAATACACCAAATCAAATTTCTACAATATCCTTTTTAATTAAAAATTAAGAGACTTGAAAACTAAAATTTTCAAACATTTCAAATATGAAGCCTCCAAAATTGTCGAATTTTGCCAAATACTTTTCATGACACAACAATTTAATCTCAATTGCAAGATTAAAACTTAAGAAATAGAATAATTCCAAGTGTTGAGTAAAAAATGAAAAAAATCAGTATTACCTTCCATTCGGATCGGCAAGAACGGTGTAAACTCCATCGTGAAGTGCGAATTCACTACTGGAATCAGTCCAGTAAATGTCTCCATTGCTTGCAATGTCCAAAGAGTTGACGATATTCGGGGCTTTGCCATCGATTGGTTTTTTGATATCGACGAGTTTTTCATACTTTCCCGTAGTTACATCAAGTTTGAAAATTCCATAATACGCGTCTGCCACGAAGAGATCTCCGTTTTTATTAAATTTCAGGCCCAGAGGTCTACCGCAAAGATGTTCCTGCCAGTCACCCTCTATAAATACACACATTATTTTATTTATCATGTACATAGGAATTAGAAACAATGAAATATCAGTTTAAGATGATCCG
Organism: Andricus quercusramuli; assembly: GCA_932178445.1. Classification (NCBI taxonomy): domain Eukaryota; kingdom Metazoa; phylum Arthropoda; class Insecta; order Hymenoptera; family Cynipidae; genus Andricus; species Andricus quercusramuli. Next base: position 337,581 of record CAKNXH010000164.1, on the reverse strand, counting down.
TGAATTTACAAAATTTCCCTTTATTGTTCTTACAAGGAAACGTTCGGAATTTCGTTTCGATTCATACTCCTCCCAGTAATTAATCATTGAAAATTTTTGAAAGTATGCGCTCGATTTCTGCTGCCTGCAATAAATTTATTTGAATCAAGCCAAAATAACCTTTACCACTTTTACTCCAAGAAAAGTTTTTTTTAAAGCGAATTCGCATTTTTCATAATTCAACTGAACATTTTTATTCTTGTTATTATTATTTTCATATAAGATACAAATAAAATATATAGAAATAGTGTAATAAGGATAAAATAAATATTCAAATATAAAGAAATAGTGAAATAAAATGATAAAAAAATAGAATATAAATTAAAGCTATTTTATATCATTATAATGTTTATATTTTTAAATTAGAGTAATGAGTGGTGTTTTCTAACGAAAAATTGCACACGAAAACATAATTTTTCAAAGATGTCGCGGCACTGAGTTATCCTTGAAATATTCGCTACCTAAATGATAAAGGCTGAAAAAAACAATGTCTTCATATGATAGAAAATCATTAAAAATTAATATTGTGGCTTGATTCAAATAAATGTAAATAAATATTTAAATTATTATTTAAATAAATTTAAATAGTCAACCACAATACAAAAAATTGCATGAAAACAAAAATTGACAAAAAATGCACGAAGCAGTTGAAGGAAGGTGGAGGACTCCCATCGCGGTCCATGCAACGTGCGTGAAGTTTTCTAAAGCTGTTTTTCTCCAGTATGGCTGAAAAGCGCATCTTATTACTTCAGCTTATTACAATTTAAATATGTATATAGATACAATTTTGTAAAACGAAAACTATATATTTAAGGTATTTATTATACTTTTAATATTCTTTTGAATTATTTTCAATATTTTTATCAAAAGCTATCAGCTTACCGCACTGTTTTCCAAACTTAGCAATCGGGATAACTTCATCGTTTTCTTTAATTTTAACGATGTAACCACCATGGACACCAGTGTAAAGTTCTCCATTGTAAGATGCGAATGCTTCAGGGCCGTGTAATTTTCCCTTGAATAATATTTCTGGATTGTTTAATCGGTCGTTTAATGCTAAAAAGCCTGTCAATTCTTTCGGTGATACAATACTGAAAAATGAGAAAAGAAAAAAATGAATTTTGTTCTTTATAAAATATTGTGTCTCATACTTTTGCATGTAAAATATTTTTAAATATGATATAAGTATAAACTAAGGCAAATACTAATTAAAAATTTGATATAATGGCAGACTATATTATCAATTCTGAACATTCTTTGCAAATAATTAAAATGAAAAGAGATTTCATTTTCTCAAGAGTACCTTATTGATGTTACGGTCAGTAAAATTCATTTTACAGCCTCTAAACGGAACATAAACACTGCATCTTATGATTATCTTTAATACTACTTGGAGCACAAATATGGAAATTGTATATTTTTCAGTATTATTATGCAAATTATTTACTTAACACGTGAAGAACTTCTCATTCTTAACGGAGTCCCAACTCAAATATTGTCAAATATAATTATAAAATTTTAAGAATTTTAAACCACACAATTTTTAACGTTTTAATTTGGAATATTGAATAAAAATTCTCAATTTTCTAATTATTAATATCAAATTATTAGTCTCAAACTGGATATTTGAAAATTATTTTTAAACAAAATGGAAAAAAGTAAAAAAAAAAAAGTTTCCAAGCGAGAAGTGATTGTTTCCTTAAAAAAATGGAAGGTCATCAAGTTGCAATATCACCAAAAAGGAACTCATTGATAAATTCGTTCGAAATATTTTGTATTTTAAAATTTAGAAAGCAGATTTTAGCAGTCAGTTTTTTTAAATTTCAATGTCAAAAATCATTACTAAGTTGACAAAATGAGATTCTGTATACTTTTATAACAGATGCCGGAAAACTTGAAAGACCTGGAATAAAATTTTTTCTGAATTTTCATTCGAGTCATATACTTCCATAAATATATGCAAATAGATAAAAATTAAATAACTGCAATATCTTTTACAGGATTTTATAATATGAAAAGATTTCAGATTAACTGTTGAATGACTGTAAGCTATATCATAAAAAGGCGAAAGCCAGGCCATATTGATTTACTCTATGTTAACTTTATTTGCATATTTTAATGAAGTTTAACAAAAATAATATTAGACATAAGGAGGTCAAAGTTCAGTACTCAGGTCAAATATTAAAGCCATGCACGAATGAACTACAAGAACTTATTTCTCAAAAAATATTAATGCAACTATAATATAAACAGATCGAAATTATATAGTAATTAGACTTACTTGTACTCGGTGAAGTTTGCATCTGGAGGAAGTCCTGGAGCGAAGGCTAAAACGGCCAGAATGACACCGATATAGATAATTCCAGCTCCTATATTTTTCAGGTATCCCATCTTGAATTAAAACGGAATCCTGTATCGCAAAACAAAGACGGGGTTTATTGACTGTTAAAAGACAATATACAGAGACAATTGTAATCAAACCGCGAGCAAACTCGTACTATGAACTGTCGATGAAAAGTGCTATGTAACGTTATTTTTTCAGTGGGAGCTTCGCTGTAACCTGTTAACACATTCCGGTTAGGATTCCGAATCCTGTCTCCCCTGTCTCGGACCTCGGACTCGGATGGTCCCGCTATATCTGGTCGGCTCGATCCTTCACGAGAGTCAACGGACGAAATCGGAAATCTACACGTATGCGCCCGTTGTAAAGGTCAAGGACTTCACTTTTTGTCCTGCTTGCCAAGACTGTCAATTTTGTTTTGCAAAAAAAGATGTTCCACGTCGCAACAACCAATCCAAACCGAGCGACGCGTCTTCGAAAATACATAGGACGTACCAGTACGTAGGTATGAACGTATGAAATACGAATGCTTATAAATGCATCGCGACGTCACGGTTCCAAGATCAAGGACATTGAAAAATAGGAGAAAATGAAGATGAACAGGTCGAAAAAGGAGTCGAACTTTACTTTTAAGCCATTATAGGTTTTCTGGGTTGATAAGAATCAGGAATTTTTTGCAATAATGTCAAATTGTTTCGAAAATGCTAACCTCCAAATCAACAAATTTGACAGATTTAATACCGACCTAGTACATGGTTTTAAAGTTTTCACAGAGAAGAGGTGTTTTTGTCATATCAAAGGTCATATTATCTCATTATGCTCATTATTGATTATGTTCAAAGAAGTATCAATAGCTTTGATGATGATGACTGATGTTAATGTCCGGAATTTTGAATATATGACCATGAGGTGGCAGCAGTGTAGCAGCGCGAACACATTTAAAATGTTGCATTTTGAGTTTAGAATTTTTATTTAATAACGAACTATTTCAAATTGTGAAGTCGCTGGCAAGATGTCTGTACGCCGACCAAAGACCAAGCAATAATACCAATAGCGCAGAATAAAACTTCATTTTTTGAATAAATTTGGAAAAAATGTTCACGGACGAAACGCGTTAAATTCCTATCAGTTCAAGTAAAAATATTACATTTTCAATTAAATAGATGAATTTTTCACCAAGACGATTCATTTTCTACAAAAAAGACGAATTTTCAATAAATTCAAGCGAAGCTAGGCACCTGAACTCTTAGCCGAAAATTAAGAAAAATTCTCAACGGAAAATGTAAAAGTTGCTATTTAAATAGAAAATATACTTATTTAGAGTAAAAAACAGTTTAATTCAACCAAAATTGATTAATTTTCAAATTTGCGTATATTAGCTATGATTCAGTTATTATCATGATAATTAGTAAGTTTTACTGATTTGTCTCTAAAAATAGCAGATTAATAGCTAGAATGCAGTCACTAATTGATATTGGTAAAAAAATTACTAATTCAAATTGATAATCAACTAAACAGTCGCGGCTCGCAAAAGCTTGAGCGCGTCTAGGGTGCGCGGCTGTTGGATGTCGCGCTTCGCGCTCGATAATGTACTCACCTCGCGCTTTACGTTCGGTTTCTCTAGGGTTTTGCACTTCGTGTTCAACTTAGATGAAAAGGAAAAGTTAATTTGCGAATATTATAAAATTATCAAAACCTTAAGGAACACATTCTCATCCAGACACTCTCGCACTTCGCGCTCGATATTTGATTTGAAAATATGAAAATAATATAATATAACATCTATTATTTTTTTCCTTGGCTCGTGTCGTTAGTCCAAAAATTAAATTTATTGTATTCTTAAATCAGTTTTTTATAAATGAAACAAAAACTATACTTTCCATCAAAAAATGATTAATAACAAATTTTTAGATCTGTTTTGAGTACAACATTTTTGTCTATTCATCTTTTTTTGTATTTTGTATAGTCTGACCGCAAAATGCAATTTTTGATTTTTCATTATTTTTTTGCAATAAAAATTTGAATTTTCGATTTTTCGAAAAATTAAGAAAAGTCTCAAAACAATATTGTAGGGTGTTCAAAAAGAAACATTTTTCTTCTCATGACTTTTTTTCATATGTGCGTTTTCGTTTGGTTTTTTGATATTGGTAAATGCTATAATTCTGGTAATTTTCCTTCTATCAAAAAAAGCCATTAATATATTTTGTTCGCCTTTTTAAGTACTATTATTATACTTCAATAGAATTTTTTTATATTAGAAAAAAGTGTTCTCAAACATTTTCAAAATGTGCTCACTTTTTGAATTTTCATCAAAAGTTGCTGGCTAACGAACTTGAGCTTCATTTCAGGACACTTGAAGAGTATACCAAAGCCCAATCCAATAGGTTAATTCTTTTCAAAGTTATCGTGCTAACAAACTAAAAATCTACAGACAGACATTTTGTGAAAATCTGTTTTTGCTTATTGCAACATATGTCTAACAGAAAACGAGTTACGTTAAAATATTCAGGTTACGCAAATATCTACAAAATGACGGGTCCTACGTTAAGAATTATTCATTTATTTAAGTGTGAAAAATAAAAACCGTTCGCAAACGCCTTTTTTAAAATATGCAATTATTTTTGCTCTAATGAAGCAGCAAGTTTCAAACTTTCAGAAAATATGACCCATATGCGCTCTTAAAAAATGTGCAAAACTCCAGCCCAAAATAAGTATTAGTTTTCCGAAAAACTAATTTTTTATTAAAAAAGTAACTTTTTTCAACGGAATTCCTACACCTTTGGCCGATAGGATATCAACTGAAGTGGATGATTGTACTCTACACAAGTTGTAATATCAAGTACATTTAGCGGCAGAGCGACTTTTTATAATTATATTGCATAAAAGTGGCTCACAAAAGGTGTTAAATTTTTTTCTTATAACAAATGAAATAACTCCGTCAATTTTCATTACATAAAGCTTAAGTTCGTACAAAATATAGAAAAAGAGTTCTGCTGGTTGTTATAAAATTCACGAAGAAATGCATTCTAAATTTCTTGGCCACAGTGGGATGAAATCAAAAAAGGAGGTTCAAAACTTTGCTGCAAAAAACAGTTGAATCATTATTCATGAAAGATTAATTTTCATCTAAAGAGTTGCAGTTTTATCTAAAAAAGTTAAAATTCCACCAAAAGAAATGGATTTGCAAACCAAAAAGATTTGTTAAATTCTCACTAAAAATTTTTTTTTTCTTCATAACAGTTGAGTTTTCAACAAAAAATGGTAATTTTGTAACAAAATTAGTGAATTTTCAACAAATTATTACATTTTTAACCTAATAATTAAATAATAAATATAATAATAATTTTTTCCAAACCAAAAAGAATGAACTTTAGACGAAAAATAGTTGTAGATTTTCTTATTGGGTTCTATTAATTCAGTTCGTATAAGTGGATAACAAGAAAACGGTGAAAGAAAAGAGAGTTAAGCCTGCGAAAAATAGATCAGAATTTTGGTTTATTTTCACTAATTTAAAATTATTAGTTGAGAAAACTAGAAATTTTGTTTAGAAAATAAAGTTAATTTTCCACTGCACACTTTAATGGCGTCATGTTGATACATGATTCAATATTTATATTAATATATTTATACAACATTACATTATTGTTAATAATGAAACTGATATATCATATTGATATTAATATATATTAATACAGAATTAAATGATAAAATTTAATGCTTAATAGTATTTTTTAAATTTAATTTTTTCCACTTTATTTGAAACTTTTGAAGCATTGAAACTTTCGAAGCATTGAAACTTTTGAAGCATTGAAACGTTTCCAAAGTTGCATGAAACTTGTCAGTTGGCAAGAGTGTCATGAAACTTGACATCCCTAGATCTATTTGAAAATTTAATTGAGTAGCTTTTGAGCAGTAAAAAATAATATCCAAATACACGTGAAAAATAATTTGTTATCCAATTTATAAGCAAAATAAACTTTCGTCCCATTCAATTGATATTATTGTTTAGCACTCGTAAGCATACATTGATATATACTATGAACTGTTTGATTAAAATTAAAAGAATATTGATGCTTATCTAAGTAAAAAAATAGAAAACAATATTGTCTATTTTCTAAAAAATGTGTAAGCTAGTTATCATAGCTTGAATTTCGCGCCACTCAAATGTGATGGCGCTGCGATTACGTATGAAAAATAAACAGCTGTTTTGTCGCCTGCTCTCTTGATGAAGTTGACATATCTTCAATCATTCTCCCTAGTCCCTCTTTAATTTCGCGCTATTTCGCGTGTGTTTAGAGAGTGTCCGTGTCCCGTGCAGTCCCGTGCGTGAATCGTGATGACCTCTTGACTCTGTTGACGACGGAGGTGCATTGCAAGTGTATTAGTGTATATGGAGGGATATAGTGACGATGAAATGGAAGAACGACGATCAATTCGTAACTCGGGAAAGGCGCTCAAAAAATACGGGAGCACCGCCAAGCACATGAAACGAAATGAAATCTTGGTCAAACACGCTGTTTCCAAGGCAGACACGCTCCAGGGGATTGCACTCAAGTTCGGAGTCACGGTGCGTATGAAAATCAATCGATGTTACATATTTCTACCCAATGCGTTCTTTTTTTGGGTATTTTGAACGCTTTACCTACTCTTCTGCGTCGGAATTTCCTTTCATTGACATTTAGAAACTCCATTTCCACGCAGATGAATTTTCTTTCTGTGTCAGAGACATATGATTGAAAGTAGAAAGTAAATTTCGCAGCGTTGTGTATTTAACCTAACCTCCAAGCTGTCAGTTCCTACATTGAATTAATGATTTTTACACAATATGAAACGAACACGCCTCAATAGTTTCTAAATATCTTGTACGGAAGTTATCTTTAAAAGGGTTGTTCATTTTTTTGTGATAAATTTGATGTATATTAGTTATAATTTATTTTGAACGGCAGAGTTGATTTTTAGTTAGAAAATGCTGACTTGTATATATAATTTATTATGACTATGGCTTTTTGTCTGAATTTTTATCACTGTTGGGTTCACGGATTAGAAAAAGAGATATTTCGTTTTTTTTCCACGTGACATTTTCACGACTGAATGATTGCTTCTTCAAGGCTGTGTAAAGCAGTAAAATTATCTGCTAGTATATCTTGCAGTTTTTTAAATGAGAGTTAAAAAAAAGAAAATATAAATTTCATGAGTTTCAAATAAGGTTCAGACAAAGTTTGACAATATTTCAGTCTCACATGTTTAACTATCGAAAAATGATACGTTCATTTCGCAATTGTATTTATTATAACTGCATTAGTTATTTTGCATTAAATTTCACTGAATCCGCCTAATGTAGCAAACGTTGCTAATTTACCACCAAACCCTGACCATCCAATTTTTTTGTTAAGCGAAGTAATAACTACTGTGTTTGAAATATTATAGTTAAGGAGATTGAGGAAGGTTAAAAAAGGATTTTGGAAGTTAGAAATATTCAAATTGAATAAATATGCAAGTAGAGTTTGTCAAATGTTGAACTACTATTAAACAAAAATTGTACAATTTTCTGAGAATAAAAGTGCAGTGTATTAACAGTTTCTTAAAGTTCAAGTATGTATCAGATTTTAATTTATAGAACGTGCAGTTTATTTAAGCACAGTTGCACCTCGCTCTCCTTCGAAGGAATCATATCTTTGTTTAGAAAATTCATATCTGCCACATGTCCAGAGAAGCAAATCTTTCAAACGAAATCTTTACGATAAACTTATTTGATCTAAAAGTTCTTTAAATTATATTTATAAACACTGGGTGTTTTTTTTTGCGAATAAAAAGAAATCGAATAAAACTTACGTATTTCATAAAGGAGAATCTGAATCTGTGATAAAAAAATTAGGTTTCTCATTTGAAATTACAAAGTTATCCCACTTCTGCCTCCTGGGGGGTGGGGGAGGATAAATTTGTTCAAAGTTGCTTTTCCCCCTCGAACATGAAAAGTTTTTATTACGGATATTTTTTTTATATGATGCGTATTTTTGAGATATTTCGATGTCTCAAGTTAAAAAAAAACCCAGTATATAAATAACCCTTCGAGGGATTTTTTATTCCCTTCATGGACTCTTTTTTTCAATTTGATTTTTTTTATTATTTTGAATGAATAGCCAAATAAAATATGGCAATCTATTAATGTAATAGTTTTGGTAATAATATTTGTTTAAATCTTTACTTTTAGATTTTTCTCAATCAATTGAATTCTTTTTTTGCTTTTCGGTGGAGGTTTTAGAAATATAAAACTTTCCATAATCATTCATTCTCATTTTCCGATTTCAATCTTAAACATCTAACCTGATAAGAACAAAGCAAATCTTCCTATATGAACTATGCTCTTAGGATTGTTTATCAAGTAGAAGCGAAGGGTACTGAGTGATTCTTTTTCTTGTATGCGTATCACTTAAAATTTCTCAAATAATTCAGAGTTCCAGAAAATTTCTCGTGATTTATAAATTTTTCTTCGCTTCTCTTATGGATTCTTTTGAAGCTATAAAAATGAACTTCTTAATAAATAGAGCGCTAAGTATGTTTGCATTTGAAGTTAATCAACAAGGAGTTTATAAACCTCGCAATTGCTCATGCACTAGAATATTCATGAACTACTAAAATGAGAGCAGATCTTTCGTTGTATCTTATACGTTGTAAGTAACGGAATGTCTTACACAACTGCATTGTATATTCAATATCATTACTCGATTATATCATTATTGGATGGCTGACTGTATTATGGCTACAAAGCGAACTGAAAATAAAAGATAATAGAACGTCGTATCTGTTTAACACAGTTAAATATTTAAATTTAAGTTTTGTTCGTTCATTACATTTGTTTATTAAGAATTATATGCTAATTTATATATTTATCGAAAGAATTCGATTGTAAAATCAATTGATTAATTTAATTTAATATTGTATTATCAAAAAGTTGACAATATCATGTCCCTTAAATATTATATTAGGTGTTTTTTTTTAACTTGAAACATCGAAATATCTCAAAAAATACGCATCATATGAAAAAAAAATATCCGTAATAAAATCTTGTTATTTTCGAGGGGGAAAAGCGACTTTGAAAAAATGTACCCCACCCCACCCCCCACGAGGCAGGAGTGGGGGTTACTTTGTAATTGCAAATAGGAACCCCAATGTTTATCACAGATTCAGATTCTCCTTGATGAAATGCGTGAGTTTTATTCGAATTTTCTTTTTCGATTCGCGAAAAAAAACCACCCTCCTGCCTACTGGGGTGAGTGGGTGGGGTTGGGTAAATTTTTTCAAATTCGCTTTTCCCCCTCAAAAATAAAAAGTTTTTATTACGGATATTTTTTTCATAGGATCCGTATTTTTTGAGATATTTCGATGTCTCAAGTTAAAAAAAACACCCAGGGAACGTTCCATATTTCGTTCTCATATTTTAATGAAATATTATATTGTAGAAATTTCGCGTTATTCCCCTAAAGGATCTTGACGATCTTTGTTTCGGAAAAATGTTGTTTTGAATGAAAATATCGTCTGCCAAGCAATAGGGCAAATTGTCGAATCAAATACGAAATAATCCCACTGAATCACTTCCTATCAGACGTGCGGTTTCACTCACATATTGGTGTGGTCCACAAAATATACTCTTTTGAAAAGGAAATGAAATGAAACGTTAATATTCCGAAACAAATGATACAAAGGACAAATATCTTTGAGAAATGGTAACTAACCTCGTAAAGAATGGCATTTTGGCATATTACATCTAATTTAAAAAATACTCATAAATTTGAAATACCCTTGTACCTAACTACCTATACAGTTTTTGAGTATTCTTAAATTAGAAATAATTGTATAACTTTCAGATATGCTGAATGTAAAGTAAAAACCTGTAGAGGATTTTCCTGTAAATTAAATCATGATGAGAGGAAGTAGTTCAAAATTAAGGAATCAGTGTTACGAATATTCTATTGTCTATACTCTATATTGTTTGTTTATCAATTACTCATGACGTGTGTATTTGATAAAGAAGTTGATGATCACGCCTAATCTGAAGATTCTTATTTCAAATCTTGAAATTTTCAGGAAAGAATGTCAGATTTTCTTTATTCAAGTTAGATCGAATTATAGATAATACAGTTAAATATAAAATGCTGGATACTTTTTTTCTGAATATAGATTTATTACCGATTTTATAGACTTATTTACGAATTTACGTCTTGTGATGAAATTAATAAATTTTGTTGTTTTAGATTTTGTTTTAATTTTTAATTTTGACCAAACTCAAAGGTTTTAAATTCCGATTTCGAGTTTTGTTAAATTCTTATTTGTTATTTCCTTTGACTGATTGTTATTTTTTCACATGTGAATGTTTTTTTGTTTACTGTTTCCACATTTGAAAGTTGAAAATTTCTTTCAATTGCTTTTTGTTTTAAATTCTACTGCTACATTTTTTAGGGAATATTAATAAACGAAAATTTTATTATTTTCTAATGCAACCCATTTTTAATATTAGATCAAATTCCTAATTATAATTGAATTATTTATTATCATAAAGATGAATGATTATTTTTCAGACGGAACAGATTAGAAGAGCAAATAGACTGTGGGCGACAGATAGCTTATTCTTACGAGAATATTTATTGATCCCTGTACCTGTGGATAATCCTTTATCTATGCCAAGTAATGATGCCTCGACTGAGTCCGAGTCTAATCACACTATTGCAAGTGTAAGTTTACAAAAAACTATATATTTGTTTAACATTAAATTTATTATGCCATAAGTTTTAAGAAAATTGTATTTCATCTTCATAATTTAAAACTAGCTGTTAATTGGATCTCGGGTGTTTTCACTTGATTTTTATTTATATTTTAAAGAGTTCATTTGATGAACACTTTGCTTCCTCATTATGATTAATTAACAAATATATTTGTTTACTCATAGGGAAAGTATGAATTATTTCTCAAGTCTCGAATTAAGGAGTCTTTTTATTCATACAGCAACTGGAATGTTGTCAGTGAAACTAAAGTTTTGCTATAAGAAACACATTTTTCAAATATGACAAATGACCATAACTTCCCTACTCTTTAATAAAATGTCTTAAAATTGAAGGTCAGTTTATTTTTCACGAATCAAGGAATATTTCCTATTCTTGCAACAACTTTTAATTATGTAGATGAAAAAATGTTAACTATGAAAAATCGATTTTTCAGTATTATAAATGTCCATAACTTCCCTAATCACCTCCAATAAAATGTACCTATTAATATTATAGGTCAATCGATTCGTCTCGAATCACGGAATCTTTTATATTTTTGCATCTGCTTTGAATCGTGTTAATCAAAACCAGAAATTTATGAAAATTTGAGGGAAAATATGTGGAAATTTATGGATATTTACCAGAAATTTACGAGTACTTCCAATATATGTACTAATTTTCTAATACTTTACGTAATACATAATTAATTTATATCGACTGCATGCTATTTAGTGTCTTACATAATTTATTAAAGAATTTATTGTAAATATTGCCAGTCCAGTCAATAACAATTATTTGGTGCCTTGTTCAAATTCGCTGCTTGACACGTATTAATGAAGTGAAATTGCAGCATTAGATCTGTTGATTTGCAAGTTGAGCAAAACATTATATTCAAATTCATGAATTATAATGTCTAATGTGTCGAAATATCTACTTCTTATAGATAGTCCAGTCAGTGGTTCAAAAATCTGGGCACAATATTTAACACATGAAAAAAAAGGGATTAAGTATTGTGTAAAGATTAAGCTTTTGTTTTTCTTAAAGTTATAAATCTGGCAATATTATCACGTCAACTATAATTATATTAAATATATGGTCTTAGTAGAAAACATAACTTTTATTTTGAAAATGGCACCAAGGACAGTCCAGTCAAAGACGTTTTGACTGTTTGCAGTTTATTTGTAAGAAAAACGATAAAAAGTAATCTTTTAGAGTTTCATGCAGAAGTCCACACAGATTTCACATTTTAATAAATATAAGTCACAACATTTTTACAATTTTTGCAGACTTCTAGATCGTCCTCGATGTCATCGTCCTTAGATCAAGAAAGTTCGGTAGATGATTTCTTAGCAAGAATGGATTCCTCTATAGCTAGTGTAAAGAAAGAAGTGAAACGCGCTCAAGGAAACAGTGAGTAAGTTAACCAGTTTTGTACAAATGTATTTTATTTCCTAATCGTTCCAAAAACAATATTGGCAAAAGCATATTTTTAAAGTCAATTTGTGAAGAACATAATTTTCTTATTAATGAATTACCCTCTGATTAAAATTTTATTTAAAAAAATATAATATTAATTTTATTACTCAACATTTTTGTTTTAACAATTATGGGTCCTGCTTGTATTGTTAGTATTTTGCACCAGTTTTTCAAATTCTTTTTTAAAATTTTTCTACTCACGGAAAATAATTTTTTGTCTTCAACGTTTTTTAGTTTTAATGATTAAATTAGTGGAAAGAAGCTTATTATGAATATTGTGGAAAATTCGGTTTAGAAGTTACAAAATAGAGATGTGTACAATTTTCTGTATACATAGCATTTTATTCTTGAAAAATGATAATAATGAAGGATATTCCATTTATTTGAAGATGATAGAAATGCTCAATCTGATATGTGGCTCTCACATCAGTATAAGTACGGAGTACTTGAATTTGAAAACAAGACGGGTACCAGGGATTCATTTTTGAATAACACGAAGAAGACAAAATTCGTGCGCTGCCTTTCAAACTTCAAGTTAAACCAAATTTTCTTTCTCACTACAATAGTCATAAAATAATAACAGTTGAGTAACAAAATTTATAAAGGACTTGAAATAAAGCCAAGAAAGTTAGTATATAATATTCCTGAATGTCTTTCTATTAGTGAGATTTATAATACATTTCGAATGAATTGCGGAGAAAAATTAAATAAGAGTACCTAAATAAATTTATCGAATTTTATTTTAGGTGATTTCAAAAGATTTTAAAACATAGTAATCAATAATGAAGTACAATGCCTACTACATATTACAATGAATGATTTTAAATATTTTAGTTTAATTAGAAGCAATATTTTCATTCAATAGTTCAAATGAGCTTAAAATTTATTTTTCTTAACATTTGAAATCATCTAGGAAATTATGTTAAATATAATATTTTTACTAATTTGGAATAATTAAAATTTTAATTAAAAATATTTACTTTATACAATATTCTATAAATTAAAACTTGTTGTAATTCAAAGATTTCCATTCGATTACTCTCAATATTTCCAGGCTTGCAATATCAACAATAGAATAAAATTAAATGCATCAAATTTAAGTTTCATATCTTCGTAAAACTTGAAATCTAAAAAGTGTTAAAAATATCTGTAGAGGAGTAAATATTTAGAGTGAACTCAGACAAAAATATCTATTTTAATACTCAATTTCTCAGGAGTTGAATTAAAAAATAAGAAACGTGTTTTTTCAATTGACGAAGTAAAATTTTGCTTACTATTTTAATTTGCATAACTTTGTGAGATGGAATTTATTTTAAATCAGACCGCGGTTCATGCTTATGTAGCAGGATATGTCGTCGACGAAATATGTTGTTTTTCAAAGGAAACAATACGACAAGAAATGTATCCATTAGACAACAATTTTTTGATGAAGTTATTAATTTTTTAATTTTATAAAGCTGATAACGCAGACTTTAAAAAAAGTTGAAGGATGGCAGTACAGAACTAAATAACTTACATTTGTTCGAAAACGGGTTTATTGCATACAAAATTCTTAAAAAATAAAAATAACTTATCAATAATTCATCATGTTTAATACAATAAAAAAAATGTAATCTAAATTTTAGTTAAAATTTTAGCGTAGTATTTTAGCGAAGTAATAATTTTTGTCCTCCCTTCACGATATTTTTTGAAATTATTATCGTTTATTTAAAAACATCCCTTCTTTTCATAGTCCTTTTACCGAATAATCTTATATATCAAACCTTTGTTATTCTTATTTAGCTTCCCCATATTTTGGGAGCAAGTTTTTATTTTTGTGAAAAATTGAAAATTCGATTTTCAATCGCTACCGAAAATCGATTTTGAAAACCTGTAAAATCGTAACCTCAAAATTCTTGGATGATTTACTCGGAATTGGTCCACTTTTTTTTATCAAAACTTTTTTACCCTCGTTCAAAAACTGATTATCTCAGGGCTAAAGTTTTTGTTTTTGATTTGAACTAAAGATTACATTTTAATCACAATCCGCAGCCTAGCCTGTTCCAATTTGTGGTCAATGTCACTTTGAGACTCTCAGATGACACATCTATTTCCTTGAAAGTGGATAACTCTGTCTAATAAAATTTTCTTGGGCTTAAATCAGCAACACGTCATCTTGGAAGTGGACTTCATCTTATTTTTAAATGGTGATTTCGATTTTACAGAATGTTTTTTCGCTCGCCTGAAAAATTCCGATTTGGTTGGTTATCTAATTCTGTACTGCCACCCATCTGTTGTCGGTCTTCAAAGTGTCATATTATTTAATCTTATGCAAGTATTTAATTTTGTCGTCTAAAATCTTACAGAACTTTTTCTTTTCTTTCAACACCCGTAAAAAATTCTTTAAAAAACTAAAAAATTAAAAAAATCGTTGCAATTATTCTAAAATTGTTGAAAGACAAATTACTCGAAAAGTCCTTTCGGTTTATTCTAACGACACTAATTTATTTGGTAGTTTATTTAACTAGGGTAAACAGAAATATTGCCGTCGCCCTTCTAGCGAAAGAAACTATGCAGCAAAAATGCATTTATTAAAAATATGGTGTTCATACAAAATATTTGATCGTGCTCTTGATTTATACTTAAAGAGTAGGATTTTTTTATTGATTTGATGAATTTTCCAAATTTTTAGGAACACTTTTCTAGATTTGCCAAAGAGTTGAACTCAAGATTTCAAAATGTTCATTTTGCTACCAAAAACTTTCAACTTAGAAGTTGAATATTTGATCGCTCATCCTTTAAAATAATTTCAACTTAGGCGAATTCAACGCGAAATTTTCTACTTTTTAACATTATTATTCTTGCAAAGTCTTAGATTCAGTTTCTGCATAGATATTCGTCTTTGAAGTGAAATATGAATTTTCAAACGGTCAAAGAAAATGTGCCCAAACTTTTTTTCGGTAGTGTATATGGTGAATATTATTTCCCAAGATTTTGTCGTGGGCAAGATTTGCGTTACTAATTGCAGATTTAGTTGCTCGTGCTCCGTAGAGGAAGGGTTCATATTTTCTTTTGTGCCCATGACCGCCTTTTTGGAATACTACAATCTTTGTCTTTCACGAACTCCTCAAAACCAGCAGTAAAATGGGAATAGAATATTGCACTGAAAGGCGCCTGGCAAAACTCCTTTTGTGACCTCTATATACCTTGAGGTACTTGCAGTTTCTTTTACAGTAAAATTAGTTTTCGAATACAGATTCATAAATATTTGAATGAACTTGCTACCCATATCCATTGCGTGCATTTTTTTCCACAAAATGTTATGTGAAATGGACGAGAAGGCACTTTGAAAATCTACAAAAAGCACAAACAACTTACCCCTATTTTGGTTAAGACGAATTTGAATCATGGCATTGAGAGAGAAAATATTATCGAAACAGTTTCGATTTTTTCGAAATCCAATTTGGAATTCGGGTAAGAGATTCGAATTTTCCACCCATGTAATTATTCGCTCTGTTAGGATCTGATCAAAAACCTTCGTAATACAATTTACTAACACAGTTGGTCTATAATTATTCGGGTCGTACTTGTCTCCTTTTTCATGTAACGTTTTTGCATATGTTTAAGCCCATTAGTCTGGTATTTCCTCCTTTTCTAAAATTTCATTAAAAAGAGAGCTCAGATATCCAATCCAGTGGCTAGGCAATGTTTTTAGGATTTCATATGAGATTCCGCCAGGACCTGAAGCTTTATGGTTCTTACATTTTTTAAGGCTTAATTAAATTTCGTCAGTTGTTATGTGAGAATCTAAAGTTGGATTACTATCTTCGTTCAAAATATCCAGAAGAGACAAAGGGGAAACAGGGTACTCTCGAGGAGGAAATGTTGACTGGAAGTGAGCATACCACCTTACCACCTCTCCAAATCAATGCACTCCTCATAAATAGGTCTACCTTTATTACTTCTTATAGTTTTCCAGAAGGTTGAAGAGTTTTTTACTGAAGCAAGTTGGTATGTTTCTTTCTTTGTCATCTGCATATTTTTGTATTCCACTTTCTTTTCTTTCTATAGTATTACTAAATGTGGCTCAAACTGATGGGCTTTATATTTATTTAGAAGATATTTTAGAGATTTTTTACATTTCTCACAATCCAATTCAAACCAAGGCTTTAACAGGCCCGTTCTTTTGTTGGGGAGACACGTCATTCTTATTTTTTTGGCATTTTCGGTGATGGTTTGAGTTAAATTATTCGCTACTTCATTAACTGACGGATTGCCTGAAAGGCTGTTTTGGGGGGCTTGCATGGGCTATTTGTAGTTATCAATTAGATTTCTCGCTCCATTTTAAATTTTGTTCAATTTTAACATCGAAGAAAGTGTTATTTAATGTAAGTGCGATCGGAAGGCGATCCGACGCAGTGACAATAGAGAGGACTTTAAAGTCTGTAATTGTTGATATTCCATTCAAATTTGGCCCAAACCAGGTCAATGGGGGATTTTTTTATAAGTTATTACTAATATTGAGCTGTTAATATTTGGTATTTTTATGTAATATTGTTATAATATTATTATGATTAATATATATATATATATATATATATATATATATATATATA
>CAKNXH010000164.1:217952-320271 GCA_932178445.1 Andricus quercusramuli | reverse complement strand
AAAAAAAAAGTTAAACAACCACCGCAGGGTACCACTAAGAGCAACTGCCATCTGGAAAAAATGTCAATGGCCCCCAGTAGAACCGCGGTAAAATACACCTATGGCCACGTCTCACATCCGTGAGATGGGTGGTCACAGGGCACGACGAAATCACAACGACAGGCCGGCGAAACCCTCGTGTGTCTTGAGGACACGAAGCGACCCAAGGATGACAGCTTTCTGCATCCATCTCGCAAGAGCCTTGGCATATTTTTGGCACGCGGGTATGGCTTTAAGGTTACGAACCAGCGATAATTTCACACCTCCGAGAGCACCTATCACAAGAACAATTACTCGTACCGAATATTTTGGGTACAGTCGACGCAGCTCTCTTTTAAGGTCTTGATATCTCTCCTCTTTTTCTTTCTCCTTTGCAGTGATGTTGTATTCGGATGGAGCCGAGAATTCGATCACGAATATAGTTCGTTTCTCGAAGTCTTGGAGAACAATGTCAGGCCTCGAGTGCGCAACGGAGACTGCTGCCCGAAAATCGTAGTTCCAGAAAATCTGGCACTTCTCGTTTCGGACAATTGACTCTATATCCCTTGGAGCGTTCGGCAGGGCAGGGTCGCGACCAACACCGTAAGAGCGACAAAGGTGGTAATAAAGTACTCTTAGGGCCGCATTATGTCTATAGATATACGTTGTTCCTGCGTGGGTCGGACACCCCGATAGTATATGTTCTAGGTACTCAGCATGTGCATGACACGCTCTGCACCTATCACTGGGAACTTCTTGACATAAAATGCGGGCGCGGTATGCTAAGGTGGAGATTACACCGTCCTGGCATGCGAAAATAAAGCCCTCTCTACCTGAATTGAGCCCTGATGATTTGAGGAAAGCAAAAGTTTGCTCCTTCGACAAGGACTGTTTTTCTACATTTCTGTGAAAGTTTCCGTGCATTTGCTTGTCGAGTAGCTCTTGGTGAAATTTTCCAACAGCTCATA
Organism: Andricus quercusramuli; assembly: GCA_932178445.1. Classification (NCBI taxonomy): domain Eukaryota; kingdom Metazoa; phylum Arthropoda; class Insecta; order Hymenoptera; family Cynipidae; genus Andricus; species Andricus quercusramuli. Next base: position 319,285 of record CAKNXH010000164.1, on the reverse strand, counting down.
CTATCTCATACTATCCCCTTGAAAGACGCCCCTCTGGAAGGTGACGTTGATCGTCGTCAGACGATAATTCCTAGATGAGATGGTAAATCTAGTTTTCCAAAGAGGCATCAATCTCTCTATGCATCTCACTATGTGTGGATGTACCTTCAAGCTTTCCAACAGACAGATGATAAGTCTATGAGAAGTTGAATCAAAAGCTTTCCGGTAGTCAATCCAGGCCATTGACAGGACGCGCTGATGGACTGTAGCGTCTTTACAGACACACCTGTCAATCAGCAGGTTCTCTCGACAGCCTGCTACACCTTTTTTCGAGCCACGTTGTTCGTACATCTCTCGCCATACAGGCTCAATTCGTCGAACAATCCTGTTGTTTAGGATAGCTGTAAAAATCTTATACAGTGTGTTCAAACAAGTTATTGGCCTGTAATTCTCTGGTTTGGACAAGTCGCCTTTTTTCGGTAGGAGTATAGTGCGTCCTAACACTAGCCACTGCGGAATGGGCATCTCCGACTTTAAATATGAGGTGAATATGCGGGCCAAATGTTGGTGTGTAGAAGTAAACTTCTTCCACCAAAAGTTCTTGATACAATCTGGTCCAGCACCGGAAAAGTTCTTCGTGCCTCTAAGTGCTTTTTTCACCTCTTCGGCAGTGACTGATGGGCACTCCTCCTCAGATTTTATGAGGCTGTCGCAATACTCCTTGAAGCGAATGATATTGTCAGTATCTTCCTTCAACTCTAGTGTTTTCGGGATCTTGTACACCTCTCTCCAAAAAGTCTCTACCTCCTTGGGCTTGGGTGGATTTTTTTCAAAAACAGGGGGATCACTGAAGAGGCGCGATGGGTCAGCGAGAAACTGTTGATTCTCTCTGATCCATCTCTCCCTCTTCTGTATCCTCCTCCTTGCGTCAGATAACAGCCTTATTTTGTCAACAATATGCTGCTTGATTGTCAGCAGCTTTGACTTGTTTAGTGTGTGATTCAAGGTCCTTAGTTCTTGGGCGAACTTTCGAACCCTTTCCGTGAACGGTCTACCAGATGTTATGTAGTCAATCACACATTGAACACGGGACGCATTCTGTCTTGCCCATCCAATTTTCTTGTTCAGTTGATGCAAGCGTCTTCTTGTCTTTTGATCCATCGTCGGTTTGAGCCTTCGATTTAAATCAGCCAAAGCTGTCGCAGCACCATAAACTGAGCAATTGATGGTCCAGAGGTCGGACTCTTGCGAGATATCTCCACAAAGGCAGGCATCCATTTCAGCCAGATCTTGGGGCTTAAGAGGAACCTGCATGTTGATGTTCCTCCTTGTACTGAAATTGCCATCATCTTCAAGAAGGTGCCTACTTTCTGCGGTTGGTCTTAATGTCGTTTCATCTTCGTCTGCAGCTTGTTCAAGCAGCGGTTGAGGAAGCGCTCCGCGTACATATCCATTTTTGCGGAGGTAGTCGGCTTGATTTCGCAAAGACTGATGCGAAACGTGTTGAAGCTCTGGGTGTTTCTGGCACCACAGAGTATGCATACGCGCCATAAAGCCTCCACGAACAGGGATAATACTGGCATCGTAGCAGTCTAACACATCATTCTTAAGTTGATCCGTCCACTCAATGTGGGCGTTTCGCCGGTTCGTCGTTGTGTTTCCATCTAAATTATTTTCAGCACCCCGAACTCTAGGATGATCGGCATTGTTTGCCGATCCATTGTCGGGTGCTCTGCGCGTTCGATCGTTTTGAACCGCATCTACAACATTTTGGTGGTTTTTTGGTTTCATTGTTGTTCCCACGAGCAGCTAGGGAAAGGGTTCGTCCATCCTTGTAGAGCCCCGCGTGCAAGGATAAGGCTATTACTCTGAGACATCGCCCGATATCCCAGGGTCACCGTTAAAGACACCTCACCCAGGTGCCATGCAGCTTTCGGCACGGTTCGCACACCTTCGCTTAGGGGTTATTCCTTCGGGACCATCCCTGGACAATTGTCCGCGACTGCTTATTAATTATTGTATCCATATTCAGCAGAAACCCTTGGTACGGGGACCCTCTATCCGCAACCCAAGGACGCGTTCGGTGGCTTTGTCATAAGCCCTTCGGTTCTATTCCAAGGGAATCGAAACCGAAACCGAATATTATATATATATATATATATATATATATATATATATATATATATTGTGTATATCATTATAATATTACGTAATATAATTAATATTCTGTAATATTGAATTGAGCTGGATAGTTATATTTGTTCTACCGTTTAATGAAATGCAACTATTACCTCCCATGCAATCCACTAAAAACCATCAATATTAGATTCTGGGTTGATGCATACCGTGTCTATGATAATAGTAAATCCGTTACCAGATAATTAAATAAAATACATTTATCACAAGTGTGTAGAGTTTCAGCTTTATATTTACATGAATTGAACGCGATAAATAATCCACCTTTCATTCTTCCCTTTATCTCCGTCTTTGTTGCTTGTCTGTAGATAACATTGAGTCTTGCGGTTAGGGATAGTGCGTTGGTGAGTTGGGTTTTGTGAGCCATGTTTCACGGACACAAATGATATCGTTTATATCCATAATGGAGAGGAGGTCCGAGAAATTATTCCCTTCTCTGGCGTTCCAGAAGAGAATTTTTCACGATCGTCTTTTGGAGAGTGGCTATGCATTTTTAGCCGTTTCTTTGCCTTTTGGGGATAATTGGATCAGTGCGGAAGAGGCGGGTTGAAGGAAACGGATGATCAGATTTTCTGGTTGTTGAGACTTAAGATTTTTTGTCTAATTTAGTTGACATTTCTTGTGTTCGTCCTCTCTTGCGGCCAGTCGAGAAGATTTTTGAGGGGCAGCAATCGTCGCTGTCAGTGTTGTCATTGCTTTCATTTTCAAACTTATCTCCTTGTGCAATTTTGAGATATTTTTGTATTTCAGTGAAGTCGTAGCTGTTATTGTTCATAATTATTCGTGAGCCTTCGACGACAGAAGTTTTCCTTGGATTTCGAGAATTTGTTTACAGTCTAAGAGCTTTTTTTACTGGTGTCGTCGTTTATCTCGCTGCTGTTTAGTTAAATCATTTGAGAATCCAATATTCATAGAGCCGAAGTTCTTCGCCTTTCATAAATATTCGATTTGTAATCCAGGTGTCTTTTATTTTAAATAAAAGAATATTCTTGGCATTTTCCTTGTTCAACAAATAGCCGATTTTTTATTCGAAAACATGTACTTTATTTTCAAGAGCTTTATTTCTACGCTCCGATTCACGATACTTATCTTTCTGCACATTGACGTCCATTGAAATTTTAACATTTTCTTCTTTTAAAGTTCTTATATAACTTTCAACCGATTCCAATTTTTGTTTTGTTTCTTGAGTGTCTTTTTGGATTGCAAGCAATAATGCTTTCAAGTCCTCATTAGTTGTGATTATTATTATTATTATTATTATTCAATAAGATATTTATCCAAAATTAAATACATTCACTTTGGTTTTGGGCATGCCAATAATTGGGCTAAGTTGTCAAGAATTGGTACTCTTACCTTAGATGAACATCATGAGATCGTATTATTTTGAAGAAAGACAATTTCGACCTGTATTATTCATATTTGAGTAAAAAATTGGGTAAATATGAGAGATTCAGAAAGCGCTCGTCAGACTTTTTTAGGAACTTTTTAGGGGAATTATTTTGTTCATTTGACTTTTGCCGTATTTTGCGTCGCTTTTGCAAAAAATGTGGATTTTCGTTTTTCAGGGGCAAAATTATCCCGTCGATATAGATATGTAAAACCATAAACCACCATACTGCAATACTTACCAAGATATGGGGATGGAAGTTGGTACACTTTGGTGTGCAGATCATTATTCCAATGTACACTTAGATATTGCCAAATAACTAAACCAAATAAAGTTTGTAACTGCCGGATTTGAAAGGAAATTTGACAAGCTTTAAGGTGCTGGTAAACTATTTATCAAAAATATATGTCCTTATAATTTTTTGAAAATAAAAATTGAGTGTTAGAATAACTCGAAACATGTACCCTCAGCGTTTTATGAAATACATATTATAAGATATTTTAGATTTTCACATTTTTAACCCTGAAAGGATACAATGGGAAATTTGAGGAATTCAGAGATATTAATTAAAATAAATATTGAATTGGAAAAATCGATGAATGTGAATTCAGAAATGAAATTAAAAACAAATGAGGAACTCCGAAGTTGTTTCCAGCGGGTTAGGTTCTGTGTATTCAGATTTCTAGAGTTTTGCAATTACTTATTTATCTTCATTATTGTCTCAGAATTCCCGAAACCTCCCATTATTGCCTTTCAGTGTTAAACACTAGAAATTCTAAGCTTTCATTTAATATGCATTTCATCGTAATCTGAGGATACATGTTTTGAGATAATCCGTCTTCTAATTAATTTGAGAAATGGTTATAATCATCGTAAAGCTTGTGAAATGTCATTTTAAATCTGATAGTTACAAACTTTATTTCGAATGGTTTTGACGTAATAACACTTCGTTGACAAATGGTCTGCACACTAAAGCATATCATATTTCAACCCCCACGTCTCAGTAACCATGCAGTATGGTGGTTTATGGTTTTGTAACTACCATAGGGTCTTATAGTAAACAAATATGTTTTGGGCTGTGCGCTCAAATGAAACGCCCCACCTGTATTAGTTTAAATAATACCACACTTTAAAGAACATTTTCGTCAACTTTTTGATATTAATCTACATCATTACATTTAACAGCTAAAATCTCAACTATTTTTTTTATCAAACTGGGAAAATACACGTCGTTTAATTTCCTTTGAAAAAGAACATATTTCGTCGGTCACAGATTGTGTGACTTAAATCGCACTCCTGATAGGAAATGATTCAATGGGATGATATCGTATTTGATGACTATATAGTATATTAAACTCTAAAATTCTATTTATTATTAGTTTAACTAATAAATTATTAGTAAGCATTTATTCACATATTTATTTAACTTATAAAAGTCTTTTTCGTGACACCTATTTTGGAAAGAAAAGTTCATCTTTTCAACCTTTTTGAACGACAATAGGTAGTGTATTGACTGTGATTGATATGAGCGCCTTAAAAATTTTGCCTCCAAATTCGGAAAATTACCAATTTTGTATTCCCTTCAAGTCCTTATTTTGTAAATTTTTTGTTACTCAATTTTTGTCCCTTTAATTTCGGAGGAATTTGCATTCATTTTCCCATTCTAAATTCTGATTGAATTACTAAGAATATCATGAATTTTATGGATTCTTTTTAATCTTGAGAAATCAAATGTGATTCCTTTAATTCTTGAATTTTTTGAGAATCGATTTAATTTTTTTAAATTCCTATGATTTCTTGAATTCCCGTGAAATCTTGTACAATGCCTTTAAATCCATTGAAATATTTTCGCTCTTATGAAATCTGTAAAATAGTTTTTAGTTTTGTCTAATTTTTCGTAATTCTTAGTATTCTTATAATCTGATAATATTCCTTGATTTTTTTTAAATTTCACTCAATCTTTTGAAATCCTGCGAAGTTCCGAAAAGCCCCTAGTAATTTATACAGTCTTTTAAAGGCGCTTACATTTTTTTGGAATCATTTGTAATCTTTTGAAATACGCTATATTATATCTTGAAGTCTTGAAATGTCGAAAAATTCCTTACAACTAGTTGAATCTTTTAAATTTACTTGAAATTTCTGAAAATATTTTGATGTTCTGTAAGATCTTTTGAAATTCAAGAAAATTGCTTGAAATCTTATTTAAATCCCTGAAATATTCGGCAACCCTGTAAAAGGCCTTGTAATTCTAAGTTTTCTTTATATCCCTCTCGTCCTTGGAAAATTTAAAATATTGTTATCTGTGAGATCTTGTGTATAATCTTGTGACCCTTAAAATTTCTTTAAATGTTTTTGTAATCTTTGAAAATCCTTTGAAATAGTTGGAGAAATTTATTGGAATCCCAAATGGCTTGAAATCCCTGTAATGTTTCGAAATCTATTAAGTGTTGTTAAATCGCATGTAATTCATTGTATCTTTTTGTAATCCTTGAAATTGGCTAATATATATTTTAAGCGTTTTAACGCATTGCTCGAAATCCTTCAACATTTTCCATGTAATTGATGCTGTTGTTTGAAATCTGTTGAGATGCCTGTAATCTTCTAACACCTCTTAAAATCGATTAAAATCCAAAAAAAATCCCAAGGATTTTTCTGATATCTCTATAATCTTTTTAAATCCTGCGAAATGTTTTGAAATTTATATTGAAAACTCTGTAATCTTTTGAAGTCTTGTTATCCTTTATGTATTTCGAAATCCGGCAAAATCGATTGACTTCCGACAGAATCACTTTGACTTTAAAATGACGTGATGTTCGTTGTAAACAATGACATAATTTTGAATGGGTAAATAAATCAATGTGAAAAAATTCTGCTAAATATGCGTACAGCAACAATCGAAGTGTTGCATTCCGCGCTTCTTTTAATTAGTAACATTTTTTGTAATCAATTGAATCGCGAAGAGCACAAGTTTTTGGCAATTGGGAAACGAATCCCTTTTATTTTAAATTATAATTTTTCCCTTTGTGTATTTGAAGTGCCTAATGTCTTGACCAAATCATTCTAATTTTCCAGATTTTGTCACGATGGCGACAATTCCTACGTACAGAAACGAAAAGCCGTCGCAAGGTTACGTAACTCTCACCCAGTTACCTCCAATTCTTACACGTCGGTACCGACTACCGAGTTAGTAAATTCAGTTTCGTCGGGCGACGTCCACAGTCTTCCTTCCACCGTTGTGATGACACAAGGGAGAAGAGTGAAGACATCACTGCAGAGACTTCAGCAACAACAGGACGAGATGTTCCAGTTGTAGCAGTCAATGAACGTACGGGTAGCGTGCGCAAAGTCCTAAAGTCGTTTTCGACTTTTCCAGAGACAAGAGTCTGGACCCTTATTGGTGCAAAGAAAGGGAAATATGAAGTAGGTCTTACTTTAGAAAACCTGAAAATGTATAATTGTATAGCATACATGTGGCTCCCCAAGGGAACCGTCCGTGCCTTTCCCTTAAGCCTACTAGATTATAATTTTCGCCCCTTTCATTACTTTCCCACCATTTCTCATTACTTTACGCTTCATAGAAGTGGAGCTTTTCCAAGTCGGGTGGAATAATACAGTCGAATGTGAATTTTCAGACTTGCATAAGAGATTATTATTTTAAGAACGGAGAACGAAATTCGGCTTGGATTAGTTGCTGCTTTCGAGAAATTCAGAGCTTGGAAATTATTCAGATGGACATAGAATCGTTCGAATTCAATAGAGTTTTTTATTTTAGGGATTATTCGATAGCTCGATTATTTTCATTCCACTGGAACTATCAAGGTATGTACCTATCATGAAAAAAGACTTTACGCGCACTTGCTTCCGAAGACTTAAACCTTAGAAAAGAAACTCTCTCGTCTGTACTTTCAATCGTGTCTTCTCTAAGTATGTGGAACACCTGAATCGTATTTCGTCGATCGAATACGATTTAAATTATATTGTAAAGATTCTAAGTCGATAAGAAACTCTAGAGTAGCCAAAGTTACGATTTATTCAAGAACAGCGAAACATTATTTTTGACGAAAGGAGAAGCTACAAAATACAAGGAAATGTTTTACATTAAAGAGAAAAATTTAAGGAAAGTTTACAATATAAGCAAATTCAGTAACTTAGCCCATTTTCTTCACATTTCACTTTCCTAGATATATAATAATAAAAAAATCTCTCGTCATTCAGGCACGGAAAATATAATAATTGAATATTGTGCAAAGCAATGATTCTATGTTTTCGCAACACGATAGAAGGAAGAATAATTTGAAATTATCATCCAAAGGACGTTCTGATAGTTTTACTCTATCTAATCTGTACTATACGTTTATATACATTTTCAAAGTATTCTCTTTTCTTACGAAGGAACGATTCGGTAATAAGTAGTTTAAATTAAAGAGAATAATCGACGTAAAACGATTATGCACTATTGTATTGTGAATACCTGTGATTTTTTCACTTAAAAAACTGTAAAAAAAAAGTGTCATTCCTATTAGCAAAAGTGTTATTAATATGTATCCAGCTGTTATATCATGTACATAAAAATAACAGAACAATGTATTTTTCGTTTAGGTTTAGAGAGGATGGTTTTAGAAGAGTGTTGTTGCGACAGAAAGTTAAGACGTTGAATTTTAGGTTCAAAATTTTGCGAAAACTGGAAATAACTATCGATCAAATTAAAAAAAAAATTATGGGCGATCAACCGCACTTTCTTCGGGGCTTTAGGAATCTAAGATTCCTTGTCCTTTTTGTGATTGGCTGTTATTTTAAATTTATGTAATATATGTAAAGCGCTTCGAAATAAAGGTCCTAGCAATACTCAGCCGCCCATGTAAAGCAACTCAAAAAATTTTTTGGGTTTTCGGCGGCCAACTGTAAAAAAAACACTGTACTGCTTAGTGAGTGTGTTCGTATCGGTGTGGGTGTTTTGCTGGGTAGCTTCGATGTTTTCAGACGAACTTGACAGTTCTGAAGCTAATGCTTTTATTTGGTTCTAATGAATTAATTATTATGACAGATAAGAAATAAAAGATATATATATAACAATTTAAAGCTGATTTTATTTTAGAAACATCCACTTCTTACAATCTTGACTGCAGTAGTAGGGAGAACACTTAAAATCCGAGAAAAGTCCAGGAATTTTTAAACAGTTACTAGAATTTCACTATGTGGCATTTTTTTAAAGTTTCATTAATAATTTTTAAGTACTTTAGCGCGGATTTAAAAATTGCAAATTCATATTTTAGCTGATAGTTTTGTGTCCACCGGGATTGTTCAATTTGAAGAACAAATTTTAACATTCTTCGTTATTGTACAATTTTAAGCACTTCATATTTCATATGGTAGAGTTCAAAATTCGATGAGCTACCCATAATTATTGAAATTCTTGTGAATTTTTTTTAATATTCGGGAATTTTTTTATTTGAATATATTTTAAAAATGGCGAGTCTATTCACGTTCGAAAAATTCGAAGTTTCTATTTAAAAATGCAGTATCATAGTTTGAATCATAATTATTCACGAGTTTATAGAACGATTCATTTTTTCATTTATTCAGATTATGAATTAAATATAAATTTATAAAGTAGATTAAGGAATCCTATCTTATTTCAAACTAAAAAAGAACATAATTATAATAAGCAACTGAATATTAAGAAAAACGTAATTGTAAGAATTGCAAGTTCTAATCTAGTTTTTAAAAATTAAGAACACATATGGTCTAAATAACTGTGAACCGTTTAAATATTTTTAAATCAGTAAAAATCACTTGAAATCTCTTACAATCTCTAGAAACCCCTCGAGATATTTTCATATTTTTTCAAATTTTTTATATCTGGAATAGAGCAGAGTGAAAATGTTAACATTAATCGAATCGTTTAAGCCCAGGGAATAAACTTCTTTGGTTGGTATAAAAAAAAGAAAATTTGAATTCGGTTAATATCTTTTATTCGGTTTTTGCATATGAAAATTAAAAAAAGTGATCCTATTGAATAAAAAATGATGACAAATTTTGTGTATGTACAGTTCCTGCTAATGAAAAGTAATAATAAATTAGAAATTGAACATATTGCTTAATTTATAATTTTATGAAAATGTGCGAAAAACATGTTTTTTCAAATGTCACACTTTGGAAAAAATTGAATATGCCGAACCTGAAATTTCTTCAGATTGAATGGAAAACACATGTTATTATGTTGCAAATTTTCAAAAAATTCTATATTAAACAATTATTTATTACTAATTTTTTATCATTATTCACTACAAAAAACTGTTCATACAAAAACTTGGTCATAATTTTTGCCAACCGACACATTTTTCCCCCTAGACTCAAACGATTCGGTTATTTTAACATTTTTATTCCGTCCTACTCTGGAATTCCTTTGAAATCTTGAAATTTCACTCAAAAGAATTTCCCGTTTGAAACTGTTGGCACACAATGCAATTATTTACGTTCGAATGCCTGAAAATCAAAATGAGAATTGGGGTTCTTATTTTAAATGCTTCAAATATTACTATTACATATTTAACAATTTTAGTTAATATTGTTCCATCATCGACGCTTTCGATTTAAAATACTTGTAGAATTTTGAATTCTTGGAATTTGAAATAATACCTTTTTAAAAACAGAACATTTGAATTTGAAATTAAATTGACTGGATTTTTTTTAATGGACCTGGGGCATCTGCAAAAGTCCAGGATTTTTTGAACAAGTCTTCCGTAGCAACCCAGAACAGGTTTTCCAGAAATAATTTTACAACGAATTAATTAATTTTATATTTTATTAGAAAATAATATTGGCATCAAAGTAGATCGATTCGTTTTTGAAACGAATAATCAGAACTAGAATTAAATATTTAATCGTAAAAAACGAAAATCTAAATTGTAAGAAGCTTACAAGCAACAATCAGTAATTATAGTTAATTACTAAGAAGAGTATGATTTGTACAATGGCAATGACTTGTATTTTTAATCTATAGTTTGAAGACTCAAGTGATCGGCTTAGATTATTTATAATTTTTTACTAAACCACCTGTTGAAATCGAGTCTTAAAAGTAATTGAGCCAGGTGTTCTCCACTTGGTTGAGAACGAACTCTGCTTAAGGTTTTCGTTAACCAGTCCATTAAACTTTCAAGTGTATCGTAGAGTCTTTGAAGTTCTTCTTTTTCCGTGTCCAATAAATTGTCCGCGTCCCACAGAGATGATTGTAAAATGAAATCGTCGCAGAGACGTAGTAGAAGTTGTATCAGTTCGTTCACCTTAAAAAGAAATTAAAGACACTTTTAAATCAAATTTTTTTAACATTTCTTTTCAGGGCCTAAAATATTGCATAGACTGAATTTAAAAGTACTTTTAAAAATGTACTTCAGTGATTGAAATTTCTATTTATTTATGATAGACTTCAGTCTTTCCCCTATTCCTCTTTTTCTTATTGTCCCATTTGTTAAATGCGAATTGAATTAATAGAACTCAGTCAGAAATTGCAACTTTTTTTGGAATTTTGATTGATTCTTTGGTTGAATGAATAATAAAAATTGAATTTAGGTTAATAATTCAACTGTTTTGTTGAAAAATCGTATTTTTGGGTTAAAAATTCAACTATTTGGTTGAAACTTAACTTTTTTGTTGAAAATAGACATTTTCGCTTTGAAAATTCTACTGTTTTGTAGAAAATTCGTCAGTTTGGCGGGAAAATTTAAAAATTTAGTTGAAATTTTTTCTTTTTTGAAGGAAAAATCTTTCTTGTTTGAAAATACAAATCTTTTATTCAAAATTCGTCTTTTTGGTATGAAAATTAATTTTTTTTTGGTGTGGAAATTTGATGAAATTTGGTTTAAAATGTAACTGTTTGGTTGAAATTATAAGAAGAATAAAACTTCTTTTTTTACGTCTGGGAAAATTTTTAATTCCGAAATTTAGTATAGAACCTAATAAATACGACTTCTTCCAGACAGAGGTTTGGTTGAAGATTAATCTGTTTTGGTTGAGGATTCAACTATTTTATTTCAAATTTTCCTATTTTTTTGTTGAATTCAACTGTTTTAGATTTAAGAGTCAAATATTTTTTGCTTGAATTATGAACTATTAAATTTTTCGTTGAGTATTTAATTTTTTTCGTTCAAATTCAGCTAGGTGGTTGAAAGTAAAACTAAGTTAAAAAATAATTTTTGTGGATTAAGACTGATCTCTTTGCTTGATAATTTAACTAAATATTTTGTTGAAAATTCGTTACAGAAGATTTGTTATCGTTACAGATGAAAAATTATTATTTTTTGGCTTCATCTTGTAAGTGGAAGGGGTCAACATACAAAAGTTGCGTGGTCCGAAATTTGAATCACTTTAGGGCCGGTTTCATTGTTTCTTAAAAACTTACTGGATTTTTCTTTTCAGTGTTGTTGCTGAGAAGGAATGTTTGTGACATTACATTAGCCATAAAAACAGAATGAGCCCGCTGAATTTCTTCAAAGTTCCTAGTACTTTTCATGCTGCTCTCCATAATCGTGTACTGACTTTCAAGAACATCTACTTGAAGATAATACTGCAGGTTATCCACAATGAATATCAAGTTGTTGCGCAACTGAATCACGCTTATTTCTCTGAAATTCATAATAATTTATATTGATATTTTCTTAAAAAGCTAATATTATTCTACAATTTTATATGAAGTCTGCTAATTAAAAAACTACAAGATTAGAAAAACACTCAAGTAAATATTTGAAAGCATTTTAACTCAAAGGTTCGAAAATGTACCATATAGTTTAACCCAAGTCAGAATTTAATGTCTCCTACATATGGATATTTTTTATAATTACATATTTTTGGAACGTGCATGCTCCCGCCAAAGATTCCATAAATTGATTTGCGTTTTCTTCACCCTCAGCAGAAATCGAAACAAGCTATTGTAATCCTTCAAAGTTGCTGGACTAAAGAGCAAATGCAAAGGCCAAACAACTTTGTACTGCAAAACGATTAAGCCCCACCCTCGTTTTTCTAAAAAGGAAGATATAATACGATCATGATCGATTAATATAAATTGTTTAAGAATGAATTTGCTTTATGAATACAAATAGATGAAAAATTCTTTCTTACCGATAGGATCTTCCCGTTCTTTCTCAAAATTATCTGCAGATTTTGCGTCACTTCCCACAGTTTCTGCACCACTTTCAGTTGGAGGAATCGTTACTGAGAAAGTAAAACTGTCTACAGCGCTTTCATCGCTGGAATGCAATTTTCTTAACGCTGTCTGAAAAGCGAAATTAATATCTCTCGACGTGTGGCTTGTGGGCGTTTTATTCAAAATGTGTGTCGTGAGCCTGATAAATTCCAAAAACAAATCGCCACGTCCCATAAGGTAAAAGTCTTTTATTAATTTCAACTGTTGCATCAATTGTGCTTCCTCTACTGTTACAAGCCATAAATGCTCAGTAACACATCGTTTTAAATTATCGACTGTTTTCTCAAATTCCACGACGTTGAATTTTGTCTCCATCTGCAAACTCTGAAGTTTTTCAAAGTGCTCGTATTCTTTCTCGCCCCAAACGGAATTCTCTAGTTTGACTTCAGTGCTAAATTCTATTGAAATTTATATTTGAGGATTATTAACAAATTAAAACAGTTTTTCGGAAATAATTTTTTTTTCATAAACCATAATACTATTGATTTTTTAATCATAATCTTTTATTTTAATTTTTAATTAATATATATATATATATATGGGTAATTGTCAAATTGAAGGCAAACTTGAAGTCCCAATAATATAACATTAACTTAGAAGCTCGTGCCGATTTTTTTTTAATTTTAATAAACACTTATTATCATCCTCTACAGAATGGGCAGTTCCTTTTTTTCATTTCTGTTCCTATTTACTTTAATTTAATATAAGAACACCCGAAACGTCATTACCGTACGGCGTCCCAGCCTCACTTTGCACAAGGATAAACTGATTTTCTCCGTTTTTTTAGACAGTAACCTGAAAAACGCTTAACGTATCAAGTTTGTAAACTTCACATGAACATAAATTTAATGTATGCACATTTTTTTAATTCAAATAAATAATATTTTAAAAGCCTTGATGTCTGTCCCTCAATTTTTTCCATTTCAGAAATCATTACCGTACGTCTGTTTTTCTAGTGAAATATTGTAGTTACAGTTGAGTAATAAATAAAAAAATATTAGGCGTATTGTTTAATACAAGTTTTTATAAAATTGAGCTTAAAATATTAACTCTCTTTTCTGTGAATCCGATATTCAAACTGAAAAGTGCATTTTGACAACAAAAACGTCATTACCGTACGTGCGTCAAAAAGCATTTTCGGAGTGAAAAAAATTTATGAAAACAATTTCGATACTTGCTTGGTGGTGTTTTCTTTCATAAGTAGGTGACTTTTGATAATTAAAATTTGTTATTTTTTTATAAACAATAAAAAAGGCAAAACTTTAACATTTTTCTCGCATCATTACCGTACGGTACAATAGAACAGCGTACGACTGATTATATGCGCGTGCCCATGGATTAATTATTATTTCTTATTTTCATAACTGCCCCTTTTGGATTTAAAATAGTTACATGTGATAAGATCAATTTTCGTTATGAAATATTTAATTACTATTAATAATATGATTGCCACTGTAGGTGCTGAAATTTGCCTACAATTTGACAATTACCCATATATATACATATTATGCATATTTAATAATAATAACAATATAATATAGATATAATAAACATATTTCATTAAGGCTTGTACACTAAATTTCAAGAGTGATAAACCCTTTGTCAAATTTAAATTAATTTTTGTAAGCTCTGATTTTTAATTTCTTAATTTTTGATTATTCACTTACAAATTAGGAAATTGAACATTCCTACTGTTTTCTAATTTACTATGCAACTGTGAATAAAAATTCTTCGAATTTCAATATTTTTAAATTAGAGATTACAAATATTTAACTACATCAAATCGAAAGTCTTAATGATTTAACAATCTTCCCTTTACAGCTCATGCAGGGCTAACGTTAGCTACAATAATGTAATAGTAGCCCTAGTGATTTGTTCGTTTTACGGAGAATTCCGTAATACTAGACAGAGCCTTTTAAATGTTTAAAATTGAAATACTTCTGATTTCCCGCTTTATATCATTATAATTTGTGGAATTCTTTTAGAATAACTAAGTTGTTAAAAATTAAACCATTTGAAATTGAAATAGTTCAAAATGAATTATTTCAAATTGGAAGTCCCAATAGTTAGAGAAATTTGTTCACTTGTAAATGATTTCCATATAAAAAAATTTAATGATTGTAATTTCAGAGTACTGAACGGCTGAATTTTCAATTTTGAAGGTCGCTATTTTGATTGTTCCATTTTCTAAGTTTTCATTTTGCAATGATCTCTGTTAGAAGAGTTCAATTTTTAAATGATTAATTCTGAAAGATTTAAATTCAAATAATTATGGTTCAAAGCGTTTCAGTAAAAAAACACTTTAATTTCCAAATTCGAATGTAAAAATTGGCCAGTTTTAAACGAAGTTATTTATTTAGTTATTTATTAAGGAATTTTATTTTGCACATTAAATTATAATTTTACTTCTTTTTATCATTCTAATAATTTTTGTGTTCACTTTGGAAGCTTTGGGTTTGAAATTTTCAATTTAGAAAATTCTCAAATTTAAAATTGAGCACTCTTTAACAATCTTGAATCTTGATTTAAAAAGGTAAAGTATTTAAGGCCTGGGATTTATAATTTATCATTTTACTGTTGAACTTTGACACCTTAAATATAAGAATGCTAGTTTTTAAGTCTCTTCATTTTTAATTGTTGCATTTTAAGAGCATTCAATGAAAATTTCTTTAATTTTCGTAATTTCCAATTTGCTCAAAATTGAAGACTGAATATGCAGTTTCTTATCGAATAGTTAAATAAAAACTCTTTAACCTGCGAAAGCTTGAATTTAATTAAATTTTTTCAGTATACTCTCCGGGAAAAAATGATTGTGAACCGGACATTTTTTTCTCAGATTTTGACATCCTGAACCAACAAGAGGGAAAATACGAGGCTACGTAGAAGACGACTTTGAAAAATCAGGAAAGTAATGTAATTTACGAGATCGCTGAATATAAGGAAATAATGGATTGAAAAATATTTTTCTTTTCATACCTTTTTTCTGTCGTGGATCATTCCCAAACATAATAATAGTTTGTCCGATTGTCAAAATTTTAGAAGCCAAGGACAATCTGATATAAGAAGGAAGCATGTCTATTTGCAAATCATAGCTCCACATGCTCGTGCATTTAATTTCGGAAACACTAGAAACTGTCCCGTCGACTGAAATACCTAGATCGGCTGCATCATCTGCTCTTTTTTGAATAAAAAACTCTTTGTGGACGTCTTCTAAATGTCCATATAAAAGCCAACTAATAAGATGTTTGTAGAAAACAACGTGGATACAACGTGTTATTCTGAAATATTGAACTAAAATTATTTTGGCTTTATTTTGATCAAATTACTATTTTTCTGAAGGCCACGTAATACTTACCTAACTCCTACTCGACCGACATTTTTTTCGCAACAACTTACATCTACACGAATTAAGATATAAAACTGAAAGATTGTGAAGTTTAGTGAAAACCATTAAGGAACGTTGTTATGGTCCTAAATTTTTCGGATTGAAAACAAAATTATTTAAGGGCATGTGAAGCTTATAATTAAATTTAAAAAATGTATGAAAAAATGTTATTTTATGTAATTTTAGCAAATTATTATTAGTACCTAAACATTCCTTAGTTCCTTTTCTTTGCTTTCCCAAATGTTTAGGTCGATATCTCATTTCGTGTAGACGTGAGTTGTTGAGAAAAAATGCCGGCAAGGTAAAAATCGGACAAGTCACAAAATCTTTCCTGGTAAAAAGATGTGATTTTTCAAGGTATTTTAAACAACACGTATTTCATCAATTAGACGAAATTATTTTTAAAATAAGTTATGAGTATTAGATTTTTTTAAGTTGTTGGCGCAGTTTGTTTTGATAGTTTTCGAAATTCGCCGGAAAATTTAAAAACTTTCATAATTGACAAAATGGTAGCGGTTTTTTTTTGTTGGAAATCTTTAAACATGAAACATAAAAATTATCATTTTTTTGTAATAACGAAACGTGGTAAAAAATCAAAAAAGCAAAGTTGTTCCGCTCGAAAGCTTGTGAAAAAAGTTTCTCAAAACTTCTTTCTACGTTGCATTTTTTTGCGAAATTTTCGCTAAAATATGAATAAAGTCGGCTATAATTGTATTTTTCTAAAACAGAAACATTTTAAAAAATGTTGTAAATAAAATTTAATTTCTAAATACCTAAGTTGAAAAATGTTTTAAAATTTTATTGTTTAATGAAAAATACAATTATAGCCGGCTATATTGATGTTTAAGCGTGAATTTCGAGATAACAAAATGCAACCCATACACCACGTGGACAATTTCAGGGTGTCTAGTAATCAGGCAATTTGAAAATCCCGGGGTTTACCCAATTTTTTCCCGACCACATTTTTTCCCCGTCCAATTTAAATATATCTTTTTGTAATTTGTCCCAAACCAACATATTCAAATGGAAATTTTACCATAATATACATATACAACCATAGATACAACAAAACGTCGTAAAGGAAACAATTATTTCTTTACACGTGCCAAATTTATTCTCAATCACAGACTAAAGTGATAAATATTAATCGAAACAAATTGCTGATCACGAGTATGCCACAACCTATTTATCGATGATTGCTTATTACGAATATTTTAATGGTAACTGTATGAGATTTAACATTTTGAATGATGAATGATGAAAGCTATCGAAATTTTCTGTAAAATGAACTAGGATGAAGACATTTTGTCATTTTCTTAAAAAGATATTGCAAATGTAGTGCGAATTTCAATGTTTTCTTAAACTTAAAATAGAATCTAATACAATAAACATTTTGCAAAGTACTTGGGACCATTTTAAAGGTAAATTTCTATAGAATCTCACCAACTTATCACCATTCTTGCAAGACTTTTACCTTGCACGTTGAAACATGCTTAAGTATGCAACCAAAATGTTGGAAAAATTTTAATATTTTTTCTGCGGCATGAAATATTTTTTGTAAAATATATGAAATAAGTAACGATAAGGTTTCTATCGAATTTATTTCAAATATGAGCATTTAATTTGTATTAGTATTTTTCTGAAGATGAGATGTCTTCGCAATTTTTCAACTATTTTGTATACAATTTGTAAAATGTTTATTATATTAGATTTTATTGCCACGATACCATCATCCTAGTTCATTTTATAGAGAATTTTAATAGTTTACAACGTATTTAAGAGAAAAAATGTTAACTCTTATATAATTAAAATTAAAAGAACTTAAGCAATCATCGAGAAACTTTGATGGTATCATATACGATACGTGAAGAAATCAGATTTTCCTCTCTCTGATTCTCGACTGAACAAGAAAAAGAAGATGAAGTAGAAAAAAGTAGTTTTTGCGATAGAAGAAAAAATCCTGATTCTAAATAAAATTCCTGGACTTTTCGGAATTTCCTGGTCCGCCAGATACCTTGAATGTTTCACCACTTTGTGACCCCCCCCCCCCCAACTGTATACGTGGTATATGGACGCCCCTTTTGACTTTTTTCGTATCACGATTCGTTATTTTTCACCAAAAGAAATCCAATTTCTCTTCTCCAAGACGAAGAAACAATAAAACTGGCCTTTTTGAGGAAATTGAGTTTAAATAAGTTTAGAAACACCAGCGCCATTTTGTCAATTTTCATTTTTTTTACGTTTCGGCGGATTTCAAATGTGAAGGAAAAGATCTATCAAATTCAAGAAGAAAACGTGAAATATCTATATTGGTTTAGATACTGTCAAACTTTAAATACAAATTTCAACAATTTTTATATAAACTGCGTCATCATTTTTGAAAGTTCTAATACTCATAACTTAGTCAAAAGATTTTTTTTTCTCTAATCGGTAAAATTCGTATTGTCGAAAATCCCTTAAAAAATAACATATTCTGTTCAGAAATGATTATGTTACTTGAGCAAGCACACTGCAGAGTCTGCTCGATTTGAAATAAATTCTGTCGTTAAATTTTTTACTCACTTTTCAAGGGCTACTTTTACTTCAGATACACCTGTATTCGAATGTTGGTGCACACACTGTAGTAATTTACAACCATAAAGTTTCCGAGTTCGAATCTAAAATGTATTTTTAATTACTTATAGTTTAATGCAGAATTAATAAATTAGGACTGATTTTTTTGTTAAATTAGGAATAAAATATGTTACCTCGGAAATTATCGCATTGAATACATAAAACAAGGAGAGATACTTTTGTAAGCGACAAAGAATCATCGAAACTGGCGTGTGAGAATTATTTAATACAATTTGTTCCATATCGATGATTTCTTCTCGAAATGGCTCCAGGGCATCATCCATTCCATTGCATAGGGCTCTTAAATATAATCCATGAACAGGTTCAGATTCTAGGTAATAATAGAATGCTGATTAATTTTTAATTGTGAATTGATACATTTTTTTAATCCTCATAGATTGTCAAATATGACAAAAAGTTTTAAAGAAGCTATTTTAGAATTGAATCAAAGATTAATTATGCTGTAGAATTTGGAAATTATTTAATGGATTACTACCATTATTATTTCGTCTCGGTGTATCAACAGACGAGTAGAGTTTGATAAATTTTCTTATCTTGTTGCATTCTTTGACTATGTCTAGAATCTTTTTTATCAATGCTCCTTCTCCTGGATGAACACTTTTTTTTGTATCTTCAATCTGAAATGTCCCACATTTTTTTGTCACTTGGAAACATCGCTTTTAATCAATTTTACATAATTTCGTTGAATAAAACAATATTTCTTGATGAATCAAAGGATTATAAATTAGCAAGCGTAAAAACTTCGCAGAAGATAATGAATTTCGGGTTTTCTCCATTTTTAAAAATTCCTTTAGAAAGTTTTTCAATTAAAATTAAAATCTTGGAAATAATTTCCATCGATATTACTTTTAAATTAAAAAAATATATATCATATAAATAAATAAATTACATAACGTCCAATTTATAGGTTAGATTTTGCATGTGAGTTTGTGGAACTGATTTTATATATCTTACGAAACTTCAAAGAAAATAAAGAATACATTTTTATGATTAAACTTACGTCGGCATCTATAATTTCTGCAACACTAGTAGAACATCCCCAAAGTGATAACAATATTTCGTGCAACATTTTGAATTCCAGAAAACTGTTATTTTAAACTGGAACCCGATTACCTAATGTTGTCTCTGTTCTGGGTCTCATACTTTATAACACGAATGAAAGTTGTAAATCACTGTATTGCAGTTTCAAGAGTTAGGTTGACAATTGTTGACATTTTAAAATGAGTTAAGAACAAAACCGTGAGAAACAAACAATAAACAAGTCAGCTGATCAAATCGCATCAGCTGACAGTTCAACTGAACCTAACCCAACCTAACCTGAGGAAACTGCAGGAAATCTTGGTGAAATATGCTGTATATTTCCATGTATATTTCATGAAACTTTTGAAATATTTCAAAGCTTCCATCTTTTAAATTGTATAGGTTATGGAAAGATAGTTTGAGTCATTACATTATTTCTGCAGAAAATTCCATAAATATTGGTCTTTAATTTATTCAGATTGTATGCATAAGTATTTAAATGTACTACAAAAAAATTAACAAGTTTTTTTGTATGTAATTATCGTAATTATCGTAATTATAAGTCGTAAGTCTGAGATCTGAAAATTGTTCATGCATGAAGAAGACGACAATATAAAAAGGTTTGTACCGGCAGATGTCATTTTTTATTGTCAAATATCGTTATTTTGTATCCATACTTGTTTTTATGGCGATTTATACTTGTACATATGTACTTATACTTATACTTGCTGTACATATAACCTTATACTTTTCGGCAATTTCAATTTTTACTTAGGCCGTGGCATGTGTACCGAAATTTCGGTACGAATAGCTGAATTTTTTCGGTACATATAGATATTTTGTTTTAGTTAGATTTTTGCCTAACATATACATCATTAGTTCAAAAAGCAACTAATTTTCCATTATTTCTAAGGACTCTCTTAGGAATTCAGATATTAAACATGTTTTGAATTCATATGAAAATCCCCATTCAAATTTTTTTGGATAAGTTCCAAAGGATCTCGCACAAAATGGGAAAATATATATCTTTCGGTGGATTTTGCTAACACTAATTCATTTTTTAGTTTATGAAACTAGAAGAAACTTCCCGAAAGGACGACCAGTTATGGCTATTTTTTTGTGTAGAGATTTTTCTCTTTAATTTTTCTAATCTTTTTTTGCAGTTACTAATCGAGCTCACCGACTTCAGAATGGCAACTTCAGTTGGAAGCAGAGCAACTTCCGTATTTCGTCAAACTTTCCAAACCGAGAGAAAAGATTTCTTGCAATGGTTTCCAGGTCACATGGGCAAAAGTTTGAAAAAAATGCAGCAGAATTTGAAAAACGTGGATCTCATAATAGAAGTACATGACGCAAGAGTCCCCTTATCCGGACGTTGCGTGGAATTAAAAACCACCCTGGGCGGTATAAAGCCTCACCTTTTCGTTTTAAACAAAAAGGATTTAGCAGACATGAAATACATGGATGCAGCCATGGAGCGCTTGAATCGAGATGGCGTAAAAAATATTATCTTGACTAATTTCAAAGACCAAACCTGTAGCGGCATGAAAAGCATCTTGCCCTTAACAAAAAAGCTGATAAAAGACTCGAATCGCTTCAATCGCGAAAATGAAAATGAATTTTCCATAATGGTAATTGGTGTTCCCAATGTCGGGAAATCTTCCTTAATTAATCGATTGAGAAACAAACATCTTGGGAAAGCAAATGCTGCAAAGGTTGGCGCAGTTGCTGGAATTACTCGAGCAGTTAGTACTAGAGTAAAAATTGCCGAGAATGTTTATCTTGTTGATACTCCAGGAATTCTTTCCCCAGAAATTAGAGATGTTCACGGTGGAATGAAATTATCTTTAGTAGGATGTTTACTCGATCATTTGGTAGGCCAAGAAAAAATGGTGGATTATTTACTTTTTTGGTTAAATAAACAAGGGAGATTCGAGTATGTAGAGAAATTAGGATTACCTGAGCCTAGCGATAATGTGATTGAAGTTCTTGGAAGGGTAGCAGTTAATTTAGGGATAACTTTGAAAATTAGGAACTTTGATGGTCAGTTGATGACGAAACCAAATTATGCACATGCTGCGGAACATTTTATTAGATTATTCCGGTCCGGAGAATTAGGACAATACTGTTTGGATCAAGATATTTTGGTTGGTTCTTAAACAAATTCAAGATTTTGTACTGGATGTAAATGCGAATTTTTAAAGAAAGTCTGTAAATAAATGTATATTGACTCTGTATCTATAATGCCTGTTCTTTTTCACTTGTAGAAATACACGCTATTTAATAACGCGTGGGATTGAATACTCTCAACTTTTGAGCATTTTAAAAGATTTACAAATATTTCCGAAATTTCACAAAGGTACACCAGATTTCAAGAGTAAAATGTACTTTTTTAATTTTAAGTAGATCCAATCATTTTCAGAGTTTAGAAATTTAGTTTTTCTAAATTAAAAAGTAAATGTATGGTGTAAAAAATACGGTGAGGATAAATAATGATAACAAAGATATTGAGAAGCTTGAAAATCCTAAAATAGCATGCCTTTTACATGGTAGACATATTTTCAATTCGAGATATTTTTACGATATAAAGAAATTTCGAGTGTTTGAAATAAAATCATTCTCTGAACTCTAAACTACAAAAATAATTATTAGCGTTCAATAAAATTTAAAATTCGCGCTAAATTTAAAAATAAGACTGACAGATGTCGCTTCACGAGTGACCACGTGACAACAACAAATTCAGCCATAAAAAGGTCAACAATCTTAAAGACTTGTCTTTTTTATCGTTAAAAACAAGAAAAACTGAATAATAATTCTGCTGTAGTACACATTGGTTTTAATTCGTAAAAAATGCAACTCGATATAAATATTGTTGTTTAGTGAATTGCCTGCTTAAAGGATTATTAACAAAAATCGACATCATAACCTCAATTTTTGTTGTCGATGTGAACAACAATTTCGAAGTAAATGTGATAACTTCTAGATTATTCAAACGGATATGTTTCTTTAAGTAAATGTGAATTCTTTACCAAAGGTTGGTGATTTAATTGAAAACCGATTGCTGGGAAGCCATACAAATTGACGGAAACGATGTCTGCTCCAATAACTACAGCAATGGACAGCATGACTGCTGCAATGAAAACAAATATAATACCGAATCAAGAGTACCTTTTGCAAGGCTCTGTGCTGGATAGTGCAGTTGAAGTTTTATTACACAGACTACGGGGGTTGTGCGATAATGTGGACAGTGGTCCAGAAACTTTTTACGATCACGAAGCGTGCTTTAGTATTAGAAGGTGAGCATCTCAAAAATATGAAAACATAATCTTCTAAGGATAAAAATTTAAGAAATAAAATTAAGAATTATTCAAAATTTAAATTCCTCTTTAACGTACAATATTCAAATTTAATTACGAACTTCCTAGAAATTAAAAAGAAAAACAGATTCTAATTATCAGATTTGGACAGCGTTTTGTTAAATGTCTCCATTCATATTTTTTAAAAAATTTGAATACCAGATAAAAATGGAAGGAAGAGGATTATGGGAAGTTGCCTTCTTTTCTTTCCTCTTTTTTTTTATTTTGGATTTCTTACTCTTTAGATCAGAGGCGAAATGGTGTTTGATACTTAATAAAAATTTTGAATAACTATTTATTGTTTAGGTTTATTTGTTTCTAAGGTTATGCAAATATAATTTTCATGAGATTCTTTGGGAAATTCAAGAAGATTTTGAAACTTTCAGATACGTCAAATCAAAATTTCTACACAAAAGTTAATCTTCAATCAAATAGTTAAATTTTCAAACAAAATAATATGAATTTTAAACGAAAATGTAATACTTGATATTTTAATCCAAACAGATTTTTATTTTTAATCAAAAGCTGTCGAATTTTGTACAAGACAGTTTATGTTTTTAGCCTGAAAATATGAATTTTCCACAAAAAAAGTTTTCAACCAAATACATGATTTTTTTACCCAGAGAAGATGCATTTTGTAAAAAATTCAAGATGTGGTTTTTGATTTATATTTATGAATAACTTTGTTAATGTTGACCCTAAGAATTTATAAAGAAATTTCTCTGCTTTTTTAGAAAAATTCCGATCATGCATGCCGATGTGAGCCAAATTTGAGTCAATTTTGAGAATTTTTGAATCAAAAGACCTAAATTTTCATTTTTTGCATAGCAACGCTATGATGAGTTCTGAACTCAAGGTTATCAGTAGTTTTTCTCGCATTAGACACTAGAAACACATCATCATGCAAGAAATGAAGTCGTTAGTCGAAAAGTTAGTCGTTAGTCAACGAAATTGTTGAATAATAAACCAAAAAAGATTTTTTAGTTAAGAAAGAAACAAAATTTTAGGTAAAATATAATTTGATGGGTAAAATAATTTTTAATACAAAATAAAAATTTCGAATAATTATCTATTTTTTAAGTTTCTTTGCGCGAGAAAATTTCTAAGATTTTTTCATTTTACAAAATTTTTGTAAAAATTTAAATCAGTTTAAAAGATACTTAGAACTTTTTGACGCTTGGAAAAAATAATCATTTTCTACAATTTTGTAAATCTATTGTAATATTTAAAAGTCTTTTTAAATATTGTCTCAAAATTAATTTCTTAAACTACAAAGTTACTTTAAATATTCTCAGGAATCCAAGGAAAAAAATGTATGATCTGAAAACCTTTAAAAATCCTTAAAAACAGTAAAATTTTTATTTCGGAATCTTAAGAAATCTACATTTTGTTTTAAATTTGTTGAGATCTTTTCAAGTTTAAAATTATTGTTGAATCGTTTTAAAACTTCGAAATATCTTTTAAAATTTATTATATTTAGTTTACATTTTTTTTCAAGTTTATTCTATTTCTATTTTATTTATTATTGTTTAAAGTTTATTCAAAGTTTTGCTAAAATTTTGTTGAATCCTGCAAACATTAAAAAAATTGTATGAAAATCAACCAGATTCTTTTTGCATGTTGAAATCTTCAAAGCTTAAAATTATTCTTTTAAAATAAAACCTAAACCATTTTTACTTTCCCAGAAATCTTATTGTCGGTACCTTTAATTTTTTTATTACTGATACCGACTTAGCTAGTTTTTGAACGTGTAAAAAAGTTTACAATTTATAGTGTGATAGCAAAATGTTAAAAACAAAATTATTTCTCAACATTAGAAAACATTTACAATTAAAATGTTCTTTTTTATCAATAATGCTTAGCAACATCCGGAAATAAGTTTGATTCGATCATCAAATAAAATTACTTATTTGGAAATTTGGATTTACTGAATTGATGGTGCAGACAATTCTTATCTTTATTTATAGATAAGATAGATAATTACATAAAACCTCGTTTAATGTGGCCAAGATATTACGAATAGAATCCTTCTGTCATTTTTAAAACATTTGGTCAGAACATTATGAAGAGAATGTTGCTTTTATTTTTAAATAATCATTTACAATTTTAATGTTCTCTTTGAGAAATAAATGCTTAGAATTAAAATTCCTTATTTCGAAATTGGAATTTTAAAAATAAAATTATTATTGGTGAAAAAGGATCTAAATACAGAATCTACACTTTTTCCTTTATTCTCCTTTTCTTTCCTTTTTCCAAAAATTCCTATTTTTCTCCTGTTTTCAAGAAACTTTCCCTTTTTCTCGGGTTTTCCTTAAATTTGATTGACATTTAATTATGTTGTCGAGAAAACAACTAGTTTGTTTAAAAATTATTTTTTTTGTAGATGTCATCTTTCTTGATTGAAAATTAATTTTTTTATTGATGATTTATCTTTTCGGGTTTAAAAATCGATAATTATATTATATTTTAAGTTGAAAATTCATCTTTTCGGTTAAGAATTATTCTTTTTTTGAAAATTTAACTGTTTTGTTGAATATTCGCCTTTTTGCGTTGAAAACGTTTTTTGTTTAAGATGTAATTATTATATTTTTCTTACAAAATTTTATTATGTTGTTTAAAAGTTTTTTTATATTGTTGAAAATTCAACTATTTTGTTGAAAATTCATCTTATTGGCTTGAAAATGCAACTATTTAGGTAGAACATTCAAATATTTAATTGAAGCTAAACTTTTTTGTTTAAAATTCAGCTGTGTTTAGTCGTCCTGAAAAATTGAGGGAGTTGGAAAAGGGGATGGACTAATAATCCCGAAAATTCGGGACAGCTAGCCAAGTTAATGAAAAATATTTGACTGCTCATCCCGAATTTCGGGACTACGAGACACTTCGTTAAAATCGATATTTTCGAGTTGGAATTTCAAGTGTTTTGTAAGAAATTCGTCATTTTTGTTAAAAAATTCAACAATGTGATTTAAAAGTTTTTCCTTTCACGACTGACGAATTTTTCTTGGTTGAAAATTCAACTCTTGTTGAAAATTCTTCTTTTGAGTTTAAATATTTATCTTTTGCTGGAAATGTAATCTTTTTTGGTTGAATATTCAACTATTTGGTTGAAAATCAATCTGCATTTGTTGAGGATTCACATTTTTTGTAGAAAATACGTTTTTTCGCTCATTTCAACTTTTTTTTTTTTATTTTAAATTTAAGACTTTTTTGTTGAAAATATAATCTGTTAGGTTAGCCCCTGCTGCCACACCTCCGCGGAGTAACACGCCTGCCACACTGGGGTGTCGGCCACCCCAGTCATAAAAACTGTAATAAAAAATTATCTATTGGATATTTTTCTTTGAAAATTGGTATGGAACTTCTCAAAAGCTTACTTAAAAACATCATATAGGTTATATAGCCAAAAATTAAATTTAAGTATGCTAAAAAATGTGAAGAGATCTTTCAAAAAAGGTATTTATGTATTCTGAGGAATGAAGAACGAAATTTTACGGAAAAATTAGTTATGCATTTTGGCCAAAAAAATATATTTTATTTCTGAAAAAAAAAGAAAATCTTACATTATTTTTACTAAAAATGATAAAAAACATTATTCTGAAGAAAAACTAATCAATTTGAAGTGTAATAGTAATTTTTGA
Organism: Andricus quercusramuli; assembly: GCA_932178445.1. Classification (NCBI taxonomy): domain Eukaryota; kingdom Metazoa; phylum Arthropoda; class Insecta; order Hymenoptera; family Cynipidae; genus Andricus; species Andricus quercusramuli. The sequence goes on along the minus strand of CAKNXH010000164.1, from coordinate 292,488 downwards.
CACGCCGTGCGCAAAGCTCGATATTGCGCACGCTAGCGTATGCTAAATCAAGCTTTGCACACATCGTATCAAAAAATACCGTTGGATACATTTGCGAGATTTAGCCTTGTGTACATTTCACACATAGCTGAACTCACATATTTTATTACTATATTCTTCACTCTGGAATCAAAATATACTTGTAAAAAAGTTCAACCCGAAAAATCCATTTCGATCATACTTATCACACTGGGATGTTTGACACCCCACACAATTTTGAAAAGTTACCACAGACATGTTAACCATTGCAGCGCTATGCCACTGCCCTGAATAGGTACTGGCAGTCTCGAATTTTTGACAAATATTGATGTAAAGCGATTTCCTTCACGTTTAGGTACTTAAAATTAAGAAAAAAAGCCTGGGGTGTAATCCGCCCCACAGTGGTCAGCTAGGGTTAATTTGTTTAACATTCATCCTTTTGGAGAGAAAAATCATATTTTGGTAGAAAAGTAATCTTTTTTGGTTCAAAGTTAATGCTTTTAAATTAAAGCGTATATGGTTATATTTTTAGTTCAGAATTTATCTCAAATTTGATTATTTGGTTAAAAAGTAATTTTTTGTTGATAATTCAACTGTTTTGTTTAACATTCGTCTTTTTGGATAGAAAATTCGTCCTTATGTATTGAAAATTAATCTTTTGGTAAAAAAGTCATCTTCCTTGGTTGGAAATTAATCTTTTTTTGTTCAAAGGTAATTTTTTTTCATTGAACTATTATATTTTTGGTTCAAAATTTATTTCCTTTGGTTGAAAATTCAATTAGTTTGTTGAAAATTGAACTAATTGGTTGAAAGTTAAAATATTTTGTAAAAAAAATTTGTTCTTGATTGAAGATTCATCTCTATGGTTGTAAATATATCTATTTTATAGAAAATTAATTTTTTTGTTGAAAATTCAACTTGATAATTGCAAACTGAATTAATAGATCCCAATAAGAAAAACCGTATTTTTGTTTTTTCGATTGAAAATTCAACTATTTTGGTAGAAAATTTCACTGTTTTTCTGAAAATTAACTTTTTTGATTGAAAACTTATAATTTCAGGTTTAAAATTCAACTATTTTGTAGAAAATTGCCCTCTCAGGCTTGAAAATTCCACAATTTGGTTAAACTCTTTTTTCTTTCCTGACTGAAAAATCTTTCTCAGTTGCCAGTTTGTCTTTTTAGTTTTAAAATTTGTATTCTTGATTGAAAATTCAACTGCCTGATCGAAAATCTATTTTGGTTGAGGATTGAACTATTTTGCTGAGCATGTTGTCCAAATTTGATCGTTAGATACTTGTTTTCTTTTTCAAGAATTTAGTACTTACTTTGAAAGATTGTTCTTTTTTTGTTAAATAATACTTTTTTTTTTAATTTTCAGAGGACCACCGCCAGAGCAGCCTCTTCTCCTGAGAGTCCGAAGAGCTCTAGATTACACTGATATGCCTTGGCAATTACGCTACATTGGCCAGACAGAAATCGGAGACAAATCCCGACCAACCTTAATCCGAAGTAGTTTAGACATAGCAACAAGTAGTACCGTCAATGAATTTTTATTAGAATTAGGCTGCAAGGTCGATTTTGAATACATTGTGCGTGGCTACATGTTTCGAAAGGGACGAATGAAAGTCACAGTCTCAAAAATATTCAAAATGGCACAGGGAAATCAAGGAAAGATACCGGATAGTGCGGAACCAATGTCCCAAAGCTACCTGGTCGAGCTCAGTGTTCTTGCTCCATCTGGACAAGATGCAATTGCTGAGGATATGAGGTCATTTGCTGAACAGTTAAAGCCTCTTGTGCAGCTTGAGAAAATTGACTATAAGCGACTTATGCATTAAAAGAAATAATGCCAGATTTCTATCACAATGATTTTTAAGGTTAGATGTCCTTATTATCGCCAAAAGTCTCCGGAGATTTGGCTATGATATTAATATACTATTATTGTCATTTATAGTTTTAATATCATACTGCTGTTTTCGATATTGTAAATTAATAAAGCAAACTATTTTAATCCATAGAAAAATGATCTTGTCCATTTTTATACTTTTTCCCACTTTAAAGAGGAAAAGTGGGTTTGAATTGAATTTTATTAGTCAGGGAAAGTCAGTGGCAAGTTAGAGATCAAATCACTGGAAAATCTTGCAAAAGTCAGTGCATTTCTGTAAGAGTCACTTTAAATAACTGTCACGGATAATAAATAAATAAATTTTAATTCAAATATGAAATTTTTTTATTCCGTTTATGAAAGCGAAAAACTTTAAAAATTAAGTTCTGCGGCCAATCTGATATAAATATTTTGAATATAATGATGATAATGATTTTGAATAAGCTATACTTTCTGCGATGCTAAATCCACATTGTTATCTTAAAAAATTGTCCTAAAGCGTAATTTTGAAAATAGATATTCATATCTCTCATTACCTCAAAAGAAAATCCGATGTGCACATTTCGTCTAAAAAAATAGCATTTTTTGAAATATGGATGAAACTAATTTTTAAATTTTTGCAAAACTAAAAACAATATTAGATTAGTTTTGATTGGGTCATATAAATTCTCTCTCAAACCTGTAATTTGTTGAAAATTCATATTTTCGGGTTAAAAATTGAACCGATGATTTTGGATGAACTTTTTTTTCTCTCTTGACTGTAAAGTCTTGATTGAAAATACGTCCCGTTGGATAAAAAATTCATTTTTTTAATTCAACTATTTTCTAAAAAAATCAATTATTTGTTTGAAAATTCAAATGCTTTGTCGAAAATTTGTCCTTTTGGATTCAAAATTTATCTTTTATGGTAGAAAAGTAATCTTTTTTTGGTTGAAATAAATGAATTTGAAATTACTCAATTTTAATCTGAAATGGTTTTATTTCGTTTATGAAAAATTCGATATGTTAAAAATGTTACTACTTCATGTGGTCCTTGGCGAAAGTATCGGATAGGAATTCCTTCCGAACCAATCCGAATCATTCCGGAATCTGTATCCGAATCAATCCGAGTCAATTCGAACCAATCCGAAAAAAGTTCTACATTTCGTTTGATCCAAGTCGTTTAAAAATTAATCCGACTCAATCCGGTTCAATTCGAACTCCAAAAAGAACCAACCCGAATCAATCCGAGCCAAAGTTTCAATCCTAATGAATCGGAAGTCGGATTGATATACACTGAATTTTCAATCCGACTGAATCCGAGTTCGGATTCATTCGGATTGAAAATCCGGATTCATTCGGATTGAAAGTTCGAATTGAAGCGGATTGAGTCGGATTAATTTTTGACCGATTTGGATCGAACGAGAAGTTACAAAAAATTCGGATAGATTCGAATTAACTCGGATTGGTTCCGATACAGATTCCGGAATGATTCGGGTGATTTCGGATTGGTTCGGAAGGAATTCCTATCCGATACTTTCGCCAGGGATTTCAATGACTTCACGTTTATGCATGTGACTTGACGCCAGTGACTTCAACAAAGGTGTACACCTGACTTGCCTGACTTCACGAGTTGTCCACCCATTGGGGCAAATCACGAAGGAATAGTAAGGAGTGGTATCACCCTATGTGTTTGGTGAGCAGAGGTGGAACAAGTGACGTCCAAGAATTCGTTAATGCTTGCTACGAATGAAAACTCGTATGCTCCCCCGTGCACATGCGCAGAGCTGTTTTCGCAGTCACATGTTATACCCACTCAATATGTTACCGTTTGACATCTCGATGCACATGTCGGTTATGTTCGTTTATTGTTTATGTTCGTTAAATACACAAGTTCGAAACTTCAAACGCGTGTTGACATCGATGGCATGGCAACTGCCAGTGCGCATGTGAACGGGGCAGCATAAGAGTTTTCATTCGTAGCTAGCATTAACGAATTATTGGACGTCGCTCGTCCCACTCCCCACTTACAGGGATACTACTCCTTACTATTCCTTCGTGGGGCAAATGAAAAATTATGGTCATCAGGGTACGGTGCAGACGTCCCGGTTTACCAGGACATGTCCCGGTTTTCAACCTCAAGTTGGGGCATCCCGGTTTTCACTTGAAATGTCCCGGTTTTTCGTAAAAATCATATAAATCTATTGAGCGCGAAAAAGATGATTGTCAATTGTTGTCAATTCTGCATTTTGGAACAAAAGTATAGCTATTATACAAATTTGTGCCTATAAACAATTTTTTGGTGACCTTGTTGTTTTTTTTTCAAGGGTAATATTAAAAATTTCTGAGTGTCCCGGTTTTTGGTGCCACCCATCTGGTCACCTTACATCAGGGAAAAGTCAGGGTGTTGAAAAATTAGTTTTTGGCCACCCTCATCACATGAGAAAAAATGCTGTTAATTTAATTTAAAATGTATTAACAAGCCATTTGCCCTGAGTTAAATGTTTCGGTCAATATTGGTCACTGATAAAAGCCGAAAGCCGATGCAGATGAATAATTTATTACAATCGAGAAAATGTTCAAAATTGTTATTTGGTTTCAAATATGAATTTTTCAAAATATAGTACAATTTCAAATCGGAATCCTTAACATTTTTGGTAAATCTATAAAATTCAAAGGTAATGATAAAATATCAACTTATACTTTATATTTATAAATACATATTATATAAATGGATTATAAATCTGGTATGTGTATATTGCTCAAGAAATTATTTTTATTTGTTTTTTATTCAAGTTTGGCCACTTCAAATGTGCGCTTATTTATACATAATTTATTATCCCATTATTATTAATTCTGAAAGTGAATTTGAAAAAATTGAAATTCCTGGTGTGTTGAAATTTGAAAATTAAAAATTAGAAGCTAATTTGACTAGACGCGTAAATATAAAATGGCGTTCCTTTTGTTGACGGGATTTTGCCGCGGGATCCTATCTGTCTTCTGCTGTGCTGGCGGTTGGCCGTGCTGGCGGCCCTGTCCCTGTGTTGAGTGTTTTACGCCATTTTGCTGTCGCATTTCTGCGTGTGTGCGGCAGTGCGCGGAGAAGTGAAACGAACGTACATCTTCTGTCGATCTTTTGGTAGTGAATTTGTTCTTCTAAAACAACCTCTTCAACAAAAACGTAAGTTAAATCTTCCAGATTATCTCCTTTTCTATGTTTTGGCACTAAATACGTCGCCGAGGAGGGTGTTATTATTACTGAGAAAGTAGAAAATAAACTACTTTTTGATGGCGTCGGTTTCACGTATTTTCACGTCCTTCGTTTTTGCCAAATTTACGATTTTGAGCAAGATTTAAAAGACTTGAAAAAATGCCTTTACATTGAGACCCATATGTCAAATAGTCCCAATAAAGTCTGGTCGTCATTTTCTGCTCCAATTCTTTTCGGCGTGGTGAGCAACACGCCGACACAATTTTCGCCGTAAAATGGCGATTGTTTGGCTTCAAACTTTAACTTTTTTTGCAAATACAAGTAATATATTCGTTTGATGACGTCACGAAATTATGGAGGCACCGTCGTTGGCTGTGAAATTTTGGCGTTTATTGGTTTAATTCTGTGAAACGACCATATTTTTGTCAAAACGCGGGTTTACTATTGCATGAAAGTGTGAATTTTCTAGAAGTGTAGGTAGATTCAACACGTTCAACACAAAGAAGCATTAGATAACACGTCTTTATTGATTTTTAGATAAGGCTTATTCTACTCCCTCGCGATTCCTGCCGGGTTCAATTAGTACTGAAATTCCCTGATCTTATCGATTCGCGAGAGGCGTAAGAGATGTTTATTTCTTCTAAAATTAGAAAATGTATCGTACACATGCTTAAAAGCTTGTTTCCACAGATTGATGACTAAAATAAGATACATTCATTTTTTGATTAATTTTTTTTTGCAATTTAGAACGGTGATATTTTTGAGATTATTAAACAGTCTTAATGATTTTTTTACTTTGTTTATAAAATAACACGAAGAAAGGGACCTGACGCCCGAAAAATCGATTTTTAATTTCCTACGCCAATCTCTTTGATTTCTTTATAGGTCGTGTCGTTTTCAAATAGTCTAGAATGTTTCTTATTATAAATTTAATTTTGTACATCTTTACAGCATGTCACGCTATCGCGAGTGGGACTTATCTTGCAAAGTGTACGTGGGAAACTTGGGCAGTAGTGCCAGCAAACACGAAATCGAGAGTGCGTTCAGTAAATATGGTCCATTGAGAAACGTCTGGGTGGCCAGAAATCCACCTGGATTTGCATTTGTCGAATTCGAAGACCCCAGAGATGCTGAGGATGCAGTCAGAGGATTGGACGGAACGTAAGAACTGCCATACATTTATTTACGTATTTCGCTGTGTCAAAATTATAGCTAAGATAAATATATAAAAAGCTATGATAATGATAAATGTTTTACGAGGCAAAAAATAACTACATACAGACTTTGCGAGAATCAGTGGCGTAGCCAAGGGGGTGGAGTCATAAAAGTATTCTATTCTGAAATACAAAAGTGAACCGCAATAGTATAAATTTTGAGCTTGAAAATATTTGTATAGAAAATCTTTACCTCATGAAGCCGTAATAAAAATTAGCATTTCGAAGTTTGACTGCTAAACCAAAATTTGTCATTTATTCCAGATTAAAGAATAGTATAAACAGTAGGTAATTTTTCTGAATATGGTTTAAATAAATGAATTTTATACGCACACAGGAAAGTGATAATTTTTCTCGCAAGTCTCAACATTCTTTTGTAGATTAATATCCAACAGTAAAAATTAAACTAATATAATAATCTGTTTTTTTGTTTCAAACCCTAGATTATTCTTAATTCAGTCAGAAACTAAAGGGCTATTTTATATAGAACCGGGTGGCTCTAATGTGATTCTAATGTGATCTAATGTGATGTATTTATTTTAAACCTTAAAAATTTTGATCAAGTTTTTTTCCGATTTAATATTTTAAAGGGCCCCGCACAAAATATATGAAAAAGACTTTTTGGTGGATTGTACTTGCACTCGTTTATTTTGTAATTTATGAAATTAGAAAAAAATTACTATAAGGACATGGACCAATTATAGTTTTGTTGTGCTTTGTACTTTTGTTTTAATTAGAAATACAATTTTGAACAATAACATTTGAATTTCGAAATTTTCAGAATTTAAGAATTCTGAATGATTAAATTTTCAGATTGTTTTATCTTTATTGCTATAATTTATATACTTACTTTCTTGACTTAAATGTAGAATTGCTAAGTTTCGAATGATTTATTCAAATAAGTTAATTTTTAAAAGCAGAAGGTACAATTTAAAATGGGACAATTTAGAATATTTCAGTTTGAAATGGAAAAATTTGAATTGGAAAATTAAAACGGTTTTAATTCAGTCTTCAATAGGAAAGGGCTTGCAAGCATTTGCAATCAAAGGCAATTATGTAATTTTAATACAATGGAATACGAAGTTGTGTGCCGCTGGGGATTTTTACTTAAACAGGGTGGCTGCTGGACATGGAAATGATCGGGAATTTTTTGTGAACGGGGAAATAATAGTAAATTTCTTTTTTGACCGGGAATTTTACAAATTTTTAGATGAAAAATCTATTTAAATTCGATTTCAACTTTTTAGAATTTTAGATTTTTATTTTTAAGCGTCCAATTTTAATTTAAAGAATTTAAAAATGCAGTCTTGAAGACTTAAACAATTAAAAATTAAAAGCGTTTAAAATTGAAAATTGAAAAATTTTGATGAAACAATTGTTATTTGATCAACTGTAAATATAAAATGTTTATTTCTTGATTGAGAATTTTCAGATTTTAACGTTAAAAATTAAACTGATTCAATTATAAAGCCATAGCCGTTAAGAAGATGTACACGTCCGATTGAAATTGAAACTTTATAAATCGTTTCCAATTTAAAAGTAACTTCAGAATAACAGATTCATAATCAAAGGTTTTTATTAATTTTGAAATATTTTTTCAGGCTATAGTATTCCATTTTTAACCCATTCAATTTGAAATGTTTTAATTGAGAAAAAAGAATAAAAATTCGATATTTAGCACCTCCATAGTATTTCAATATTTTACCACATATTTAGCAAATATTGAATTTTGATGGCACGTCTATTGGAAGTGTTTTTCACTCATGTGAATTAAATTTCATGTACAGTGTGCATTAAAATACAAAAACGATAATATCGAAGTGTGTTCGTTTTAGCTTCCACATTATTTATATTATATATAGATATATTTATATAACTGTTCATTTAAGGGCATGCTCTCCGGTGATCACGTGACCAAAACAGTCCTTGGTTATGAAACTTTTTTTGGTGTTCACCATGTCCAAACGCAATGATGTATTGCTCTCAAAATTTGGAATATAGAAAATGAGACAATAAATTGCGTTTGTATATTTAGTTTCAGTCATAATTTTGAAAAAAACTTTCCATGTAAAAAATAAATGTGGAAAATTTCATAACCGAGTTTGGTTATGTGATCTCTACTTTACCGACGTTGAAATGCTCCAACCACGAAGTAGTATAAGGAGATCCAACTCTAATATAAGGATACATCCCATTTTTCCGTGCCCACTTCCTATAGCATACCAGATAAACTATTGTAGCGCCTCTCGTGAGAAAATTTGAAACTATTGTGTTTTACAATGTCTGCCTCCTTTCGTCGTCTGCTACCGGCTGTCAAAACTGGCGAATAACCTGCCAATGAAAACCATTTTCAAAACTGCCTCCAAAACCTATGTTATAATGGGTTTCCGCAAGAGGCGCCACAATACTTAATCTGGTTTTGCTATAGGATGTGGGCACGGAAAAATGGGGGGTACAATTTTCCGTAATGGCCCATAGAGATGGATCTCCTTATACTACTTCGTGGCTCCAACAATAATGACAGGTTAGGTGTGTGCAGATACATATTTTTTGATTTGCAACGAATGTGCACGATAACGTTGCAACGAATGTGCAACGAATGTGAATGGTAATAATTTTGAAAAAAAATTCCATGTAAAAAATAAATGTGTAAAAATATTTTCATTTTTTTTGGTGCTCACTACGTCCACACGGATTGAGATATCGTGTTTAGAATTTGAAAGATTGAATAAAAAGCACTAGAGAACGTTTATACACATCAATATGTTTATAATTTCAAGGAAATTTCATTTATAAATTGATAGAATACCATTCGAGTTGCAGCACGTGCAGGTAATTTTTGGTTTGATGCATTTCAGATTTTCTGATTCACGTATGTTGATAACTGACACAAATTTTGGATTAAGTCGTCTGAACATTCAAAAAAATAATATAAACAATAACACTTGCACATTCATTGCAAATAAAAAAATAAGTATCTGCACACACGTAACCTGTCATTATTTTTGGAACATTTCAACGTCGGTAAAGTAGAGATCACATAACCAAGCTCGGTTATGAAATTTTCCACATTTATTTTTTACATGGAAAATTTTTTTCAAAATTATTACTGAAACTAAATATACAAACGCAATTTATTGACTCATTATCTTTATTCCAAATTTTGAGAGCAATACATCATTGCGTTTGGACATGGTGAACACCAAAAAAAGTTTCATAACCAAAAGGACTGTTTTGGTCACGTGATCACCGGAGAGCATGCCCTTAAGACGAGTAATTTCACACCAAATATTCAAAACGGCCTTATTTTAAGTGTTCAGTTAAAAAAATTTAATCGTTCAGTTTTCAATTTTCCTTGCTTAAACAAATATAATTAGGAAAATTTAAAAATTCGTTGATAGATTCTTCAGTTTAGAGCATTGAAAATAACGTGGATCTATACTTTTAGAACTGAATCTGAACTCTATAATTTATAGAAGTTAAAAACTCTAAATTTTGTATTTCTACTGCATTTAATTACACATTGCTCAATTGAAAAATGTTAGAACCTTTCATTTTATACGTGTAAATTATTGAGCATATATATGCATAATTTTTGAATTAAAAAACCTTCAAACTTCAATTTTAAAAGTTAAAAATTCAAGAAGCTGGTAATGACTGGGAATTTATTTCTTTGATTAAAACGGCCACCCTATTAAAAAGTTGACTTTAAAATGGTTTCGTTTTATACTTTGGCACTTTCAAATTTGGACAGTTTTTCGGGTTTTTAACCGCAAATTAGTTGCTGAGTTAAGTAGTTAATTTATTCGCCAACAAATTTGAAACTCTATGTTTATTATTAATAAAACTGTGACGTAAGCTTTCCTTAAATGCAAGAAGTTCGCAAGTAAAATTTCTTCGCAGGCGTTGTTGTGGCACAAGAGTGCGAGTGGAGATGTCTTCTGGCAGAAGTCGCCGAGGTGGTGGAGGACGCAGACCAGGTCCCAGATATTCCTCTAGGTAAGTCACATCTCATATTTACCCCCTGAAATAATTTCCAGCCCCACTAATGTTGGAGCAGATGCCAAAGTGCCTCAACAAGTAGGTATATGGTGAAGTGACGAACACACTTGGAAGAAAGAGTGCACCCTCAAGTTTTAGGTGCACTTTCTTTGCAAGCCGATGCAGACGTTTAGAGTATTTACTCATTTCATCATTTTGCCATAGGAATGTTATTAGTACAATCTATTTAACCCATATCGCTTACCAGATGCGATGCTCTTCGGAATATCGAACGTAGTGATGATTGGTTTAGAAGTAGAGCTTGAATTTGGGAGAGTGAGTTATTGAGATGTGATTGGCTTAGATTCGTGAATTTAACCAAAGAGCAACGGGGGCGATGCATGCTAATTGATAAAGAGAGTGTCATAAGAAATCTTAGGAGATTGCACTAACTCTAGTCTCTAGAAACGCTTAGTGCCCTCTCTTCTCTCACCATATTCTTCCTACTGTATACGCTTAGTGAATAACCAGATTTAAGTACCATGTGTCTTTTCTCACGATATTGTAGGTCCAGATCCCGGAGTCCACCCAGGAAGTCGATTAGTCGCTACCCGAGGTAAGCTTCTAGAAGAGATCATAGGATCTCTTGACTCAATTTCCAGGTGCAAGTAGAAAAAAGAAAATTCTTTGAACAGGACCAATCGGCAACTCAAAACCCTGCAGAAACATATCAAAGTTCTTTTTAATTCTTTTTTAGATCCTACTCCAAGAGTCCACGAAGATCGCCGATTAATCGATACTCCAGGTAATTCTGCCCTGCTTGTAGCTTTCGCTAACTTTTTCAGAGACTCTCAAGCTGAATGGCCAGTCTACGATTACAAGAAGGTATGCAAATTACCGCTTGTATCGTACTCTGCAATAGTGCACGCAGTATCACTGAGTCATGAAGTATCACGATCTCTTTTGATAATGCTCCATAAGACTCGATCGATGAAATATCGATTTTTCATTGTTAAAGAATAGGAGCACATAATATTTCCCTTCCTAGGATCGCTGAAGAGAGCTTCGGCGCTGGTCCAAGATCAAGATTCATGTTCATTGGCGCCGCCTAAATCTTACCAAAATGAAAGTACGAGTAGAGAAAAGAAAGTGGTGTCTGGTGTTCCTTCGATTCGTGAGATTAGTCTTTTCATCCATCATTTACATCACCCATTACGTTTTAGAATTTCCTTCATAATTTTCTTTTATTTTACCAGGTTACGGTGTTTTTGCACATTTCGTGAGCATTGGGGTGGTTCGATTGTTTTCATATAATTTTTTAACGGAATCCCCTGATTGGGGAAGAAATTAGAAAATAATTGAATGAGAAAGCTTTTCTATATCCGCTCTTGAATAGCTGTCAAACTATTGATTAACTTAATCAAATGATTTATTATTAACACGAATTTAAGTCTTTACTTTGCAAGTGAACTGCTGTTTTTTTGGAAGGGTTTAATTGTACTTTAAGAAAGATTGAATTTAATTGTAAATAAACGCCAGGGGGTTCCGTGAAGATATACACTGTTAGAAAAATCTGATTGAATTTGATTGCACATCTATTGGAAGTGTTTTTCATTCATTTACATTGAATTTCGTGTACACTGTGCATTAAAATTCAAAAACGATATTATCAAAGTGCGTTCATTTTAGTTTCCACATTAATCATTAATTTCAGTTTATAAAGTGGTATAATTCACCTGGGATTTTTCTTTGATAAAGTTTTTTGACTTTATAGATGAATTAGTTACCTGAAAATCATATTAGAATCCGAAAATTAAATATATGTGAAGTGACTTATGGATTAGGTTGCGATTTTGAATTCTGTCTTCATTATTCTGTGGAATTTATAGTTTCAAATATCTAGATTATATTGTGATAAAAGTTGTACAATTTACCCATGAAAATAAATTGAAAATATTAAACTTGAAAAATAGGATATAAAGATTACAAGTGGATGAAAATCACTTTCAGTTACCGGTACTTGAAATTTAAGTTACATTTGTAATTTAAATGTGCTTGAATTGTGAAGAATTTTCTAACATTGTAAGTTAATTCTCATTTTAAAGTGTAAGTTTAGGTCATTGAGCATGCACAAAAATTGTGAGTAGCTTTTCGATCTGGGGTAGAGAGGTCGAGAAGCCACTGGCAGACAATGAAGTAAAAGGCTGCTTGAATTGCAATATAACTGAAATGTTAAGAGTGGGCAGTCTAGCGTTAATGATGAAATTTGAATTTGATGTTTTTTTTTTTGTAATGAATTAACGAAGTGATATATTTTGTAATGAAAACTTGAAGTTGTAAAAAAAAGAAGTGTACAAATAGTGGCAAGGAGTATGATAACGATGATGGTTATATTGGTAAAACTGACGTTTGCAGATTCTACCAGCGTCAGCTCCTAGCTCTGCTCGTCTCCCCGCCACTACTACTACTACTACTGCTACTGCTACTACTACTACAGCCACCGTGAAAAAAAGTCTAGAAAACAAAACTGAACAAAAAAACTATTGCCTGCCTGCCCACTAACCTCCCAACCAGTCACCATCAGTCACCACCAGTCACCGCTAGGAGTCAACTCGTCCGTCGCTTGACAGTCCGTTGCTGTCCGTCGGTTCGTCACTTCCCCTTCAATATGACATCTTCGGGCTACCGCAACTTCTAGCGACTAGGAGCATCGTGAACCCATCAAACGGCCGACGCGATCCGCACGAATACTTCTGTCAAAATATCGGCGCGTCCAATCGTCCGTCCGTCCCAACTTCTACTACTACTGCTACTACTACTACTACTACTCGTCAACCATCACGTTTAACTTAGCTGACATGCGACCGCCAGTTCTCTTCGACCGAGCAAAGCAAAATGATCACCACCTACACACCATCCCACCCAACCAAGTACCATCACCACCAACCACCACCACTACTACATGTTCACAGTTGTCTGGTATTTCACCGATTTTCCAAGATTTTTTAATTATCTCTTAACGAGCCGACAGTCTCTCCAAGTGCCAGAAAATCCAGGGTTACAGTATTCGATATTGTTTTTTTTTTTGTAAAAAAAAAACACTTGTTGGTTGAACCATTTTCTTGTATGAGAGCATAGAAAATGTAAATGGAATTTGAGTTTGGAATGTTCAGTTAATGTTGTTTAGAGAATCATTGATCCTTCAAATTTGAGCAAAGTCGGTGAATACTAACCCGTACAATTTTATAATATTAAAAATAATGGCTGATTATTATACCATGAAGTATTCTGAATAAGAGCACCTATAATAAGTTAAGGTTTGTACCATATATTCGCGTTTAAATAATACATTCAGAAGAACTTGCCTTTTCCCCATGTTGAATCAATGGGAAACTTCACGGCCTTTAGACTTTAGAGCACGGGTTAATATTAACCAATTTTGCTCATTTTTTGGGCGGTAGAATAAAAGTAGAGGTTGCGAGTAAAAAAATCTGATTCTTAAAAATAAGTGCCACTCAAGTGGCATCTTGCGTTAAAACAGGATTTATTGCTGTCTTTATAGTTCATAGTATCTTAGTATCTTAATTTTCGATGAATTCCAAGTTACTTCGATTGTTAAACTTAAAATGGTTCAATATTTAACGTAGTTTCAAATCGTTCTTTTTTTAACGCTTTAGTTTCCATTGTAAAATTTTAAATGTTTTTCCAGAATTATTCTACTTTCACGGCATTGAATTTGAAACTGTTCAGTTGTGCATCTAAAAATATGAAAGTGCACAATATTCAGGGATTCTAATTTGATATTATACAACTCAAATTGATTCAAATTTAACTAAAAAATTTACTGCTTAAAACATTTTAAATTAAACATTTTTCAGCTCTAAATGCTTCGTACTGAAATTATTGAAATTTGTAAACTTTTAAAGGAAAATTGTTTAATTTTAATTGCTTGCAGTTTGAAATAAAATAAAATTTCAAGTGATTCTCCCTTGACCATTGTCGAATTTTGTAGGCTTCGAATTTAAATCTTTTAATTTTAACACATAGTTTTTTTGGTTTGCATGCGTCAATACTTTCAAAATACTATATTTATAATGTGATTCTTTGAACAGTATTTTTATTATCCAGGGTAAAAATGATATTTTTTCTTCATTATCATTAAGTAAGAAATTCCCTTTATAATTTCTAAGTTTTGCTTATGTCAACAGCACTCTAAATCTTAATAATCTGTCTTCATAATATATAAGAAACCCTGGTTAGGCTTCCTAAAGTCTAAGAAATTGACTAGTTTACATGATAAAAGAATAGGTATCAGGAAAAAAAACCTTTACTTGGAGGACTGTCGTGGAATACATTTACTTTCTAAAGATTTGATTTCGTAACTACTAAATTAATTTTGTTGTTGGTTGGTTTACAATTTATGGGTGAGATGTCATTTGTATTAATTAATAATTACTGTGTCTAACTAGTCTTTTATCACCCCTAGGCAAATAGGAATTAGTCGATCCTAATTCAATTACATTGTCTTGTGATGATTTTCATACCTATATATGTTTAACTTACGTCGCTCGACCTCGTCTTACTTTTTTTTTTTACTCAATATAAAAAAGTAAATATTGCAATTTCAAAATATTTCTAATTAGAGTATATCTAAGGATAAAATATCTCGAAATCGCTAATATCAAAGATATTAAACATAGTTGCGGCGAAGGAGCAAATCAGTTAAATCCGACGTCTTCTTTCGGCTATAGTTAAGTACGAAAAATGATAGGAGGGGCTGAAATTTGTAGGTAGCAGCACCAAAGTTTGGAGCTCTCTATACAAAAGGTCGTCGCCGCATCTATATACAATAACTTTGTTAATATTTTTGCAAATGCGAGTCGCGGTCGAACGAACCAATCGAAACTTGTTTTCTTTTGGAAATACAAATAATAAAAATGGTTTTCTAACATTTTAGGTCTCGGTCCCGCTCACCACGTAGGAGATCTCTGACGCGAAGCCGAAGCCGTGATCGCCGTTCACGTTCGGACTCCCGTGACAGACGGTACTAATCAAACACAAACTTAAAGACATAACGAAAAACCAAAAAATCCCTGGAACGCATTTTGAGATGAATTGGATAATGAAGCTTTTAGATTTTTTTGTGATACTTTTTGTTCTCCTTTTACGGCCATATTCTGCGCAGACCGCAATTCGCTTCTTTCACTTGCCTGTATCCAAATTTTTTTCTTAGCACAAACTTCTGTTTTTAGGAAATTGCGTTGTTCTACTGATGCCAAATCAAAATATTGGAAATATCGATATTTTTCCCGATATATCGATACTTGATGTCGATATTGTGAATATCGAAATTTTGTATCTTCCCTCTCTTATGTGTTTTTATTGTCGGAGTGTCGTCATTTTAAAACCGAAACCGGACCGATTCCATATGATTTCTTACAGTTAGATCCTGGTGATGCCACGGAATTGTTTGGGGCTGAAATATATTTTTTTGCAAGGCAAAATATGAGAAGTATGTTTTGTTTCTTCTATCAACAAAAAAAAATTTTAAGTTAGGGCTACAAATGACAAAAAATTTACAAAATTTATTTTCTTTGCTGTGCTTTTAGTTCTTCCTACAATATTTCAAATCTCTCAAACAAACTGCACAATTTTTGGAAAATACAAAAGTGACGTACATTTTTTGAAAAAACTGAAGACCATTTTTGGCTTTATTTGTTTTTAGACTCATAGTATTATACTGGAGATATCCTGTAAATTTCGTCATCGCTAAGCTATTCCTTCAAATAGAAAAACTTATTTCTTTATACGATAAAATAAATTTATCAAAATATAAATTATTTTTTAAACATTCATAGTTTTCATCTTATATTTCCGAATTATTTAAGTGTTTATTCTCTAAATAATATAATGTTAGCTTCTTTAATATATAAAGCTATGAAAAAAATCAAAGCCTTTTTGAGAATATATACTTTTGGATTAAAAAAAAAGTATGCTATTTTTGTATTTTTTATGATTCTTCAAGTTTTATTAAGGAATTTGAAAGGTTCTAGATAACACTACAAAATGCCGCAAAGAAAATTAAATTATGTAAATTTATTCCAGTATTTGTTAAAGTAGCCCTAAGTTCCCGAAAAAATTTTGTTGGTAAAAGAACAAAAATGTCGTGTCTCATATTTTGCTTTGGAAAGCAATTTATTTCAGCCTCAAACAATTCCGCGACAACACGAGTGTCAAACTGCCCGATTTCATATGAAATCTGTCATCGATATGTGTTTAAAAAAGTTGTTGTTTCTAAGCGAATTTTATTGTCCTTGCAGTTAGGTGCTAAAAGTGTCTGGAAAGACAAGTGGAACCGACATTGTGGCGGATGGAAGAAAAGCGAAAAATCTTTTATTTGTATATATATATAAACTGATCAATTGATCATGAGAGATATGAGGTCGAATCTGTTGATCGTATAAAAAAGATTACATGATACACATTCGCAGTACACGTGTTTAGTATTAAGTTAGTCTTACACAGCAGAGTGAGAATCATTGATGTAACACATTTCCCAAATGAATGTGATACCGATTGAATTTTGAAAATTGTAGACGTTACTGGATTCAAATGGTTTAGAAAACTTGCTCATTTTGTCGATAGATCTTGTAGATTCTGGACATAATAGACTGTATTAATTTTGAAGAATTGGGAACGGCTAAACTGCGATATGCCATCTGGTGCAAAAAATCAGAACTAGAAAGTATATGTCGAATTTTAAAGGTGCATTTTAAGTAATTTGTGCATAAAAGTGTTTTTACGATTTTTTGTAGAGTTTAAAGCAGCTATTTCATAACAAAAGTTATAATCTTAAAAGAACTTATTTTTGAGAAAACAAGAACCTAAAGTTAGGTTGTATTTCAATACCAATAGTTTATTATTCATATTCTTTGCATAATCTGAATAGAATTTTTTGCTACATATACATTAATAAGTTCATTTTAGCTTATAATGCATTGAAACTTACACCCTAAAACTATGTACAAATTAAATTAATATTTAAAATTCGAGCTAGTCTTTCTAGTTCTGATTTTTGGCACCAGTTGGTGAAATGGCCGACCGCTATTCCCAATAATATATGCAGATTTTTAGAAGGTTTCGATTCTTGTGCAGAATAGGGAATTTTCTTTATATAGAGGGGGGGGGGGGCTCTTAATTGTGATTTTATGATTTTTATTGAGATGAAAAACAGTACATTTATTAGTGTCAAGTTTAATTAACTTCAGAGAAAAAAAATGAGAACATCAAACGTAACCATGTACAAGAGTCAAAACAGAAATCAGTGCTTTGTGTTGTATTAATTATTTTGTACTCCTTAAATATAAGGTTAAAATAAAGTTGTAATGTATAACCGATATCAATGGGTTTTTTTCATTTTGTAACGTTGCGGGTATATAAGATATCTACTTCCTACCGGCTTCGTGAGAAGCATATTATAGTCTGCTCTTTGGCGAAATGAATAGCGTGCCGGCAACAATTTTTGCGATTTATCGATTATTTTTAGGTCTTCGATTTTCAGAACTATAGCGGTGATAAACCCCGTTATCATGTTTTGAGATAATTCTTAAATCACAGCGCTGTTTCCGAATGTGAGTAAGCAGAGTCGAACGCCCTGCTGGCAGATATGGTAATCTTTTACTGGCAAGGCGAGGTTTTCATCGAGTAATTTGAGAATTTCCAAGTATGATTTCAAGGCCTGGTCGTGACGACCCTCTTCGAGGTTTCGTGAGGCTAGCCGGAAAAGTTGGTCCGTATCTTGTAGAGACTTCAAACCTTTCAGGATGTTGGTACTTTGGCCGCACTTTGTGCAGGGGACCATAAACTCGTTCGTGCTCGTTTTCACGGGCAGGACGTTGTCACAAGATTTGGTATCGCACCTGAACCTGAGAGTATTTATTTGATGTTAAAAAACTGTAACTATTTGTAGCCGTCTAGTTAATTAAAAAATTAGGAGATACAGTGAATAGATGAGAACATTCTCACGAAAATTGCTTTTCTTGTGGGCAATAGATAGATAGCTGAAATTTGAACCTTTTTATTATGAAGGAATTAAAGGATTAAATAAAAACTTGAATTCGTCTATAACATAAATTGCAAAATTGAACTATGTGTTCATGATTAAATAACTTTAGATTGAATCATTCAAGACTGCAAAATTGTAATTCTCAAATAGGTTCAAAATTAAATTTTTTTAAAATTCAAACATTCAAAATCGTTTGGGTTCAAATTTAAATCGTTCTAAATTGTATAATTTTAAAATGAATGCATGGATATTTAATTTTACTTACAAATTCAAGTGTTAACAGTTGCACAATTTTAAATTAAGAGCGTTCTAAATCAAATTTGAATATTTCCATATTTCTCTAAAACTCAAGAAAAGAATTCATCGACTTTTGGAATTGTAAATTAAGGACAACTTTAATGTAAGTTGACTCAGAGCATATTTATTGATTTAAAACATCTCCTATTTTTTTAATTTACTGAACTATAAAACAAACACAAATTTTAAGAATTTCTATATTCCTTTGCTTTTCATTAAAGGATTTTCTACAAACTACTTGTTTAAAAATATACATTTTTTGAATAAAATTTTCAGGTTATGGGAATTAAATTAAAATTTTGAATTGTTTATTTTAATTTGTTTCATTTAATTTTAAGTAATTTATTTTAATTTACACTTTTAAATTAATAAGAGTTTTACAATAACATGTTTTGACGCGATGATTGTTTATTCAGAAAAAAAACTTGCAATCCTTTAACGTTTAGAAAAAATCATTTTACAAAATGAACAAATTTATAAATAATGTCTAAAACACACTCATGATGTGTTTTGAATTCATGTTTAATTTTTATTGAAAGTATAAAAAAAATTATTCAACTTTTTAAAACTCGATAACCTTTGTTCTCCTGGTTTGTTGTATATAATTAAAAAGATTTGGCTGACTTCATGCAATAGAATTAAATAGAATACAATTAATTTTTCGATTATTATTCTATACTCAAATAAGATTAAATATAAGATATTTAAATAAGTTATCTCAATTGATTATTACAATTTAATTAACCAAGATTTATATAAGATTGAATAATTATTTATATTTATAATCTTATTTATTATTTGGTTTAGATGGCGAAACTTGTTTGAAAGTGCTTATAAGTACTAATCTAGAAGAAAAGTAATAAATTGCAATAAATACCTAAGTACTTATTATACAAACATACGAAAATATAGAACAAAGAGATGGGTATGGAAACATGCAAAGCGAGACGTCACAACGATTTTTATTGCAGAAAGCATAATAATAAAATTGTTGACATCAAAACGAAAGGCTAGTAGTTTAATTGGGCTGGAGCGTTTCAGTCCAATAAACTTATGCACACATTTTATAATATATTTTAGGATTTAAGACTTTATTTGTTTTCCTGTAATATTTAAAATTAAAACTAATAAAAAGTACGCTTACTGGACATGTAAGCACAATTTGGTAAATTTTCAAAATATTAGACAACTTCGTTAAGAAATATTGTAAATACAAAATTACGCAAAAATTCCGGTCATAGACCTGCCTAAACTACTTTAAAATGAAAAATTGAAACATAATATTAACACATTTTTTCAAATATCTCAAAAGAAAATGGGACTAAAAGAAAAACTTCCAGCATAAGGGTCATTTCATCCCTCAATTTCCGTATCCCCTTCTTCCTAAATTATTGTTTGCTTATATAGAACGGCGATACCACGCTGAAAACACCAGTTCCCGTAAGATCACTGAAGTTAAGCAGCGTTGGGCGCGGTTAGTACTTTGATGGGTTCAGGAATACTGCGTGGTGTTGGCCCGTCGTGGGTGTGGTGGACCCACAATGGTATTATTTATCCACCTAGAAACACTACCCGAATCGGGTAGTGAGGCAATGAACTTTCGAGTTCGAACTGCTAATCAATTTTTTTTTATATAGAATTTAAATATGAAGCAGATTTTCCCCAAGATTCGTAGTATTTTTCTACGCACGGCAGTGTTTACTTTATGGGACAACTACAAAACTTCGAGGTCGTAGCTTGAATGATTTTTTTTGTTAGGCCAAGGTACCTAGAGATACGGATACGTTAACATCAGACTATAAGGATTTGCTACAAGGCCCAAAAAAGCGAAAAAGTATGATTTTTGAAGAAAACTCAATTTAGTCCAAAAGTGAACTTAGCTTTGTTTAGCTTTCTCTACTTCAAATATATAATTGTGAAGATTGTTATATAGTTCAAACTCGATTTATCAACGTTGATTTCAAATTTCAAAAATAAACTTTTAAAATGAGATAAAATATGTTTCGAAAAATTGAATCAAACCCTAGAAGGTATTCAACATATAACTAAGAGATCAAGGAATGTATTTGTTATGGGTATGCAATATGTTTTTTTAAAAGTTTTCACCTAAAGTAGCAATTTCGGGTGAGAGGAAAAAAAATAGTTGGGACTGCAGATTTGGAAGTAATCTTTGAAATCCTTAACTCTAAAATATTGAAATATATTAATCGAAGGTAATGTGGAAAATGACTGTGACTTAAAGTGGTCACATTTTCGGCAATCGCCAATAAGTTCAATTACTATGCCAACAGCCATACCACGCTGAAAAAACCAGTTCTCGTTAGATCACTGAAGTTAAGCAGTGTTGGGCGCGGTTAGTACTTGGATGGGTGACCGTTCGGGAATACTACTATCTACGTGCTGTTGGCGTGTCGTGGGTGTGGTGAGCCCACACTTGTAGTTATTTACTACAAGAAACTATCCACCTAGAAACACTACCCGAATCGGGTAGTGTCACGCCTACCCCGAAAGGAAAATGGCTTAATGGTATACATACTATAGTATGTCTTAAAATGTCTAATAAGCATACTGTTATTGGTTTCAACTTAAAATATTACAGAGAAAACAAAAAAGTCTTAGTCCTTAAAATATATCATGAAACAGATGCATAATAGTATATTGGTCCCGTGTGTAGTCCAGGCATCTGGTAGTTTGGTTCCCGAAAAAATCTTGCTACCAATGTTATTAATGAGAAAGTTTCGTATCGGGCCCTTTTTAACATATCGAAAATGCTAGAACAGATCAATTGCCAAACCGGGTTTTTTTTAACAGTTCCAAAAGTTACTTTTGCGTGGACGGAACATACCCTTTTAGAGCAAAATGCCCTACAGGAAAAAGAAAGAGGACAAAATTATGAGAAAATTTTCTTGAAAAAATAATCCGCTATCTTCCATAGGTTTCAAATTATGATATATTGAAAAATCCCTACTTTTTGGGATTTTCAACGAAAAATAACTAAATTAAAAAAAACACTGTGTACCTTCGCACCTAATTACTGCACGAAGAAGTGTTCCACGCGTGAGTAAAAGTAATAAACTCAATTTGCTGTGATTACAAAAATAGTACAATGTCCTTCCTATAATAGGTCATAATAGACGAGGACGTGATAACATTGAGCATGCATAAATAGTGTAACGCAGTTTCTCTTTGGATTCATGTTCAGGGGGTCCTAGTTGATAAAAAAATGCAGTTTGCCAGCTTCTGATAGTGTGCGTTTGCCCCGGGGGGTGAGCGCACGGAACGGCGGCATCTCTTACGAATTAATCAGTTAATTTGTGACTGTCTACTCAAATTAAATGTATTTGTCTTTATCTGCGTTTAACTAACCATATTCTAACCAGAATCTAGTGAAAAGCTGCGTAAAATACTCATGTCATCCCTTTACAACAACCCTGAAGTATTAATATTATTCCCAGAGCGGCACGTGTAAGGCGCATTTTGTGAAGATTTGGACTAAAGATTAGAATTTCCAAAATGCATCAGCACAGAAAAAACCTAGGGTAAACAGTGTTACAGGTAATTTCGTATTTTTACCTGTTCCTATTGGTAAAACACAAATATTACCCTCGATGGGCAGAAACTGTCTTTTGTTCTCATGAAAGTTGTCACCACCGTATTAAAAAATTGGAAGCCACTAGCTTTGAATTGCTGAAGTGAAGTTAGCTGATGGTTGGTGTAACAGGCAAATCGGATAAGCGCGGCTTTATAAAGGCTGTTTTGTCGAATCGTTAGAACTGTCAAAAGTTCCCCACAAGCGTGGGTAAAACCAGAAAAATACCGCGATATGTGGGTAAAGTTTACCCACATGAGGTAATTTTTGTTGCAGGTAATCTTTACCCCGAAATCCGGGTAAAGTTTACACTTAGTTTTTTCCGAGGTTTTTTCTGTGAGTGGAAAATCGGAAAGAAACATATGATTACATATCAGATTAAAATAGACTAAAATATTAGAAAAGAAGTTGAACAAATATTTTCTCGTTTTTTGAAAATACACTAGAGTCCCTCTATAACAGCTGTCTCGGAGATACCCTTAATCAACAAACATGCTATATAGGGACTCTCAGTACCGTTCTTCTTCTCTTTGTTGCTTGTGGCTTCTTATTATAGCGCCGAACCGTAAACATCGCAACTCCGCTGACCTTGCAAGCTCCTCCCTCGTACCCTTCGTCCGCCTTGTCTGTTATAGAGGGAACTGCTATAGAGGGACTCTAGTGTATAGAAAATAGAATCTGCCTGATTTGAAACAGTTGTCGGACCCACACTTAGTTTTTTAAAATCACAAAATCGTAAAAATGACCGCCTTTGTTCGAATTAAAAATAGTGTTGCAATACCTTGTCATAAAACAAGTTTCTTCAGAGGGAAAAGTATCACTGGAAAAGATATTTACAATCACCCTTAGTTTTTCAAAATCACAAAATCCTGCATTGTACACCACTGCTCTGGAAATAATTAATACTTCAGGGTTATTGTAAAGTAAAGGGATGATATGAGTTTTTTTACGGAGTTTTTCACTCAGATTGGTTAAAATATGTTTAATTAAACATAAATAAAGAAAAACACATTTAATTTCAGTAGAAAGTTGTAAATTAAGTGATTAATTCGTAAGAGATACCGCCGTTCCGTGCGCTCACCCCCTACCCCCACCCCCGGGTAAACGCACACTATTACAAGCCGGCACACTGCATTTTTTATCATCTGGGATGCCTGTTTTTGCGGGCATAAAAGTGGAGTTTACATTTTTCAGAATAAATCGTGTCAGGTTCAGTTTGCGCTCATGATACCAGAGAAGGAAACAGATTCTAGAAAAAGCTGAGTACATTTAAAAAAAAGAAAGTCTTTTTGTCCTATTATTTTGGCAATTGCAAGGTTTCAAAATTTCCATTTTTGTCTAAAAACGGCGAAGTGGTGTTTTTGGAAAATACCTCGTTTCCTGTGGACCCTATGACAAAGTTCTCACAGAATGAATAAAAGTGGAGTCAATTGAGCGCAAGTTCAAAAAAAAATGTGCCCGCTTGGCGGGCACATTCTCGTCGCGCGCAGCTCGCTTCGCTCGCAAGTTTGAGCGTGCCTAGGGCGCGCGACTGTTGGATCTCGCGCTCGATTATGTATTCATTTTCAGATTTTTGAACTTCGTGTTCGACTTCGATGAAAAGAAAAAGTTTATTTGCAAATATTATAAAATTATCAAAACCTCTACATATGAAGTGATTGTTAAATTTGCTTTTATTTTAGACTGAAAAGGAAATTTACTTACTCAAGGTTCTATTCTCATCCAGGCACTCGCGCTTTGCGCTCGATATTTGATTTCAAATTCATTTGAACCTTGTGTTCCACACTCGGTTCAAAAAAGTTTGAGCGCACTTATGGCCCACGATTTGGTCGTCGCGCCTCGCGCTTCGAAATACACTGATCGCGCACTTTGTGCTTCGTGTTATATGTTCTCCATATACAAATTACTAAATTTGTATTTGATTTCAAATGAAGAATAATGATATAATTTAGGCGACAAATTTTATTAGTTAAAATGTTATTTTAGCTTGTCCGTTTGTCAAAAAAGTTAATTTTTTTTTCATTTTGAATATATTCTTACGACAAAAATTAATTACAAGTTTGTGAATCTTTTTTGAATGCACAATTTTTGTTGATTCATCTGTTTTCGTTCCTTGCATTGTTTATCCAAAAATTTGATTTTTTTTTACTGCCAATGTTATTTTCACGAATAAAACAAAAACTACGCGTCATATCAAAAAGTGAATAATAACAAACTTGTAGATCTTTTTTAGGTGCATAATTTTCGTCGAATCATCTTTTGTCGTATGTTGCATATCCAATCACCTACGCTATTTTTTGCAACGCCCGTCCGAAAAAGTTGTTAGGAGGAGGTGTCGAAGAATACCAATTTTATATTGCATAGAGTAGAGTAAAGAACGTTTTTTAAAAAGAGAAATGGAAAAAAATGTGTGGACATTTTTTTAAAATGTTTTAAAAAAAATGTGCAAAAAAATTTGTGAAAAAAAATTGTATGCAAAAAAATTTGTGAACAAGTTTTGTGAAAAAAATGGTTGAAAAAAATGTTGTGGGAAAAAATTGTTTGAAAAAAATTTTTTTGAAAAAAATTGGTTGGAAAAAATTATTTAAAAAAAATTTGTTGGAATACAATTATTTTAAAAAAATGTTGGCGTTTATGCTCTTTTGCCCTGGGGGGTTGGGGGGGGCCCCCCCCCCCACTAAACCCTAAAAATAAAACTTCAATCATTAAAAGATTTGTTCACGTTAAATCTAAATTTATTTCAAAAAGATACCAACACTAGTATTTAAGGGGCTAGTCTAGTTTCTCACTTTCAAAAAATCGATTTTTTTTGCTTAATTCAATAGAATACTATTCAGAGAAAAAGTTCCCAGAGCTATGAGAGTATGAAAAAATTAAATTTTATAACCAAAAATCAGTTGTCAAAACTTTAAAAGCGTTTTTCTCAAAACTGCATTTTCAAAAACGGCTGCAACTCTAGCTCAAAGAAAAATTAACGAATCGATTTGAAATTTTGCACGAATATTTGTAACATGTTTTTACATACCATGAACTAGGATCTTTTCGATATTTCAAAAAATATAAATTTGCCGAGCAAAAAACGAGCGTTTTTTGAGCGTTTTTTTGTGTGCAAATTTGAATTTTTTGTTCAAAACGCTTCCATTTTTTTAATTTTCAATATTTTCAAAAGATCTTATAGTTCATGGTACGGGAAAAGTCATCTAGTTTAACGTGAAAAGAAAATTTTTGGGATACTGGCATTCTGAAGACCTCTTCGATATTTTTCATGAAATTCTGTGTATTAACTTGTCAATAGTATCTGAATATATCCTCAAAATTGTAAAATATTTGACCGCATGGTTTTTTTTTATGAGTCCCGAAAAATCACCTCCATTTTCCGCCCGAGAAACTAGACTAGCCCCTTAAAGTTAACTATGCCAGTGTCTAAAGTACCTCATCTCGAAAGTGCGCATGCGCTGCTTTTTCACCAGTGCCTAAAGTAAGCCATCTTCAAACTGCGCATGCGCGAACATTATTTCGCACACAGTATGCTCAATAAGGTCCTGTAGGCACCATTTAGAAGGATGAAAACGTCAACTTTTGAGGTGGGTGTTGCAAACATGGAATTTTTGCTTTCTCACTATTTTGTTGTGCGATCAAAATTTGAATTTTTGATTTTTGTTCAATTCAAAAAGTTGTTATGAAAATATTGTAAGGTGTTCAAAAAGCAACGTTTTTCTCCTCTTGACTTGTTTTCATATCGTGCGTTTTACGGCTTAAAATGTTCATTTTCGTTTGAACTTTGGAATTTTGAAAATGCTAAAACTCCGGGAATTTTTTTTATCAGAAAATGTCATTAGGATATTTTATTCCTCTCCTTACGTACTACTAACAATGGCCGTACATAGAATTTTTAAATCTTAAAAAAAAGTGGTCTCAAAAATTTTCAAAATTTGCTCAATTTTTGAATTTTCATCCGAAATACCTGGTTAAAGAACTCGTTCTTTCTTTTTAGGCCATAAAAAAGTGTGCTAAAGCACAATCCAATCTGATTAATCTTTCGAAAGTTATCGTGCCTACACGATATTGCAGACAGACATACAGACAGACACCTTCGTAAAAATCGTTTTTTCAGACTCAGGAGGTCTCAAAACGTGGAGATTTGATGAAAACCGACAATGTCAAATTTTACATAAAACTAATACCTTCTCATCAGAATGAGAATGTAAATAAGTGTCCTAGCCCTAAGAGGTCGCGAGAGGCACTTGAGCGTACCACAATGCAGAACTACGGTCATGTTTCGACATTTTTATCCCATATAAGTGTATATAATTCATTTATTATGTATGATTCGTCTTTTGACAAAAAAGTGATTGTAATTGATTGAAAATGTGTAATATTTTTTTCAAATATTTTGATCAATAACTGTTTCTAACCAAATCTTTTCATAACTACTGTTGAGTACTTTTTGAGTACTTATGTGGCAAAAGAAGTAATTATAATTGATTAAAAATGTGATATCTTTTTTTTCATCACGAAACAAATAGTTTTTTGATAATTCGAAGTAACAATGTCTTCTAATGAATACTTTTTCTGCATTTAATTTCACAGAAAAAACTTAGGGTAAATAGTTTTGCAGGTAATTTCGTATTTTTACCTGTTCGTATTGGTAAAACACAAATATTACCCTCGATGGGCAGAAACTGTCTTTTGTTCTCATGAAAGTTGTCACCACCGTATTAAAAAATTGGAAGCCACTAGCTTTGAATTGCTGAAGTGAAGTTAGCTGATCGTTGGTGTAACAGACAAATCGAATAAGTGGGGCTTCATAAAGGCTGTTTTGCCGAATCGTTAGAACTGTCAAAAATTCCCCACAAGCTTGGGTAAAAATGGGAAAATACCGAGACGTCAGGTAAAGTTTACCCCCAGGGGGTAATTTTTGTTGCAGGTAATCTTTACCCCGAAATTCGGGTAAAGTGTACACTTAGTTTTTTCTGTGTTCATACTTACCAACAAGACACGTGTAATTCGCATTTTTCATCAAATATAATTACTTTTTTGCCACAAAAGTACTCAAAAAGTACTCAACATTCGTTGTGACAAGATTTTGTTATAAACAATTATTAACAAAAATATTTTCTCATGGATAAAAATAATATTACACATTTTCAATCAATTACAATCACAAAAGTCGTATTACACATGATAAATGAATTATATACACTTATATGGGATAAACCTATTAGGTCTAGGACACTTTTTTTTTATTGATCTTACGCTAAATTGACTTTACTTTCGTTTATTCTGTGAAAACTTTGTCGTAGGGTCCACACGAAACGAGATATTTTCCAAAAACACCACTTCACCGTTTTTAGTCAAAAATGAAAAAAAATGAAATTTTCGAAACCTTGCAATTGCCAAAATAATAGGACTAAAAGACTTTATGTTTTTTAGATGTACGCAGATTTTCGTAGACACTGTTTCATTATTGGTATCATCAGCGCAAACTGAACCTGACACGATTTATTCTGAAAAAACTAAACTCCACTTGTTTGCCCGCAAAAACAGGCAAAAATGACCAACTTTGATGGGTCATAACTTATGACCTATTATAGGAAGGACATTGTACTTTTTTTGTATTCACAGCAAATTGAGTTTACTTTTACTCACGCGTGGAACACTTCTTTGTGCAGTAATTAGGTGCAAAGGTACACAGTGTTTTTTGAAATTTAGTTATTTTTCGTTGAAAATCTCAAAAAGTAGGGATTTTTCAATATATCATAATTTGAAACCTATGGAAGATAGCGGATTATTTCTTCAAGAAAATTTTCTCATAGTTTTGTCCTCTTTCTTTTTCCTGTAGGACATTTTGCTCTAAAATGCAATAGAAATTATCCGTCCACGCAAACCTTCTCATTAAAAATATTGGAAGTAAGGTTTTTTCGGGAATTTCACTCATTATTTCGACGTAATGCCTGGAATAGTAGTGGAACGTGGGCAGCAGGTATAAATTTGCCTATTCAGCGTCGATTAGCTGACTGAATTTAAAACTTCATACATTAAAATAATAATTCGTTAAAAAATAAACTCAATATACACAACCTAAAAAACGCCCTATTTTTCATTAAATAACTATTACACGAGTGAAAATAAAAACATCAACAATATCTTGTCGCAAAAAAACTACTGGCTTTCATTATCCTCAACAAAATTTGACTATAGCATCTGAATAGTACGTGATTCATTCTATAATACCATGTGCAGAAATTATTTAAAATTTACCTGGTAAGAGAGAAAAATAATTTAAAAATTTAACTACATTTTCCTAAAGTAGAATGAGTTTATTTCTTCACTTATTGCACATATAACATTTTTTAAATTGATATACAGTTTCATAATAGAACAAAAAATTAGAAAATAAAGTTTATATATTAAGTTTCATACTTGGAACTGTATTATAACAAGTTACAAACTGATACAAATTAGTTTTTGAATGTCTCCACAACTAAATGTCACCCGGTCACACGACACTTTTAAAGGGGTTTCAAACGAAAGTGTTGTATTTTAAAATTGGCCGTGACTATAAGTGTATCGAAATTTTGTTACAAATAGCCGTACTTTTCCGGTATGAATAGTGGGACCCGGAAAAGGGATTATTTGTACCGAAATTTCGGTACAAATAGTCGATATTTTTTGGTACACATAGATACTTTCTTTCAAATTTTAATTTATTAACAAATGAACATTATTTATCTTTATTTATATTAAGGTTAGACCACCCTATACATTAAGTAATGAACCTACAATAAATAATCACAATTTAAAATACATACAAATGTATGTAATATAATTATTTTAATTTAATTATTAGTTAGGACGTTATACGCGTTAATGAATTAAAATTAG
Organism: Andricus quercusramuli; assembly: GCA_932178445.1. Classification (NCBI taxonomy): domain Eukaryota; kingdom Metazoa; phylum Arthropoda; class Insecta; order Hymenoptera; family Cynipidae; genus Andricus; species Andricus quercusramuli. Next base: position 263,362 of record CAKNXH010000164.1, on the reverse strand, counting down.
ATTTAATTATTTTAAGTTTTTTTGTGCTTTTAGTTAATGATTATCCACTGTAGGCTCATTACAATAGCTAAAATAAATCCTAACTAATATTTGAAGCATCCATGACTATTTATACAAATCACACTTACCTTTATAGAGTTTGTCAAAGCATTAAAATACCAAGATCATTATTTACTTTTTTTTTTAATAAATTAAAAATCAATGCTCATTGCTTGACCTCGCTTATCACTATTTATTTTATAATTAGGGTTACTACTAATTGATAAAAATTTTTTAATTGAATACGAAATACCTTTTTAAGAAAAAGTGTCTAAGCGAATTTTGTATTGATTTTTTTATTTTCACCCATATGTATTTAAAAATATATATGCGATTTAAGGGTTCATTAAAAATGATGAAAATGCAGGGCAAAGGGAAAAATAAGTTTAAAAAGGAGAAGACAAAAAACTAAAGATAAAAAAATCGGATAGACTTATGCCATATTGTTTTACATTAACTCTTGATGATTGGCCCTGGCAATTTCTGAAAGTCCCAAAATATTGTAATCCCTGAAAAATGAAGAAACAACGACACAGTTCATGCTTTAGTACATGATTATTAGTGAACATTGAACATTAAACATTAAAGTAATGAATTTTGATAACTGACATTGAGATACGTGCTTTGGAAACTTACGATTTTATACGATTCATGTTCATTGATTTCAGTGCAATTAAAAATACAGAATTAGTAAAATAACCTTGAAATCTATGCCATTTATTATTTAATTACAACTTGCTGAAAATAAGAGATTATCTTTTATGTAATGATATTCATACCAATACATTTTTATTTTTCTTAAATTTATTTCATCAATTTTTAGGAATCCTGCCAATTCCTTCAAATTTCTAAAGTTCCAGTTTCGCTGGACAATTTTAAGCACGTTAAATTTGAAAGCTTTGAGACTGGGTTTGAAATGTTCAATTCGCAGCATTTTCAGTGCTTAATTCTAAAAATTTTCACCTTTAAAGTCTTAAATTTAATCTTGCTTAATTTCAAAAATTGACATTTTTGAAATTCATTTCTAAGTCATCATTTTTAATTGTACATTTTAAAATTTAAAAATACCCAATTGTACAATATCATTATAAACATTTGAACTTAAAATTGATGAATTTTTAATCTGCTCTTGAAGTTTTAATTTTTAATTGGAAACGCTTCAAATAAAAATGTTTTCGACTTTGAAAACTTGAATTTTATATATTTCATGAATGGGGAAAAATTGTATCAAACTGGGATTTTCTTCCTTAGATTTCATTGAGCACCCTCAAATACTATTTTTCTATCATTTTTTTTTTACAAATTTTTTCAGGAGCTCATAATAAAAAAAAACTTATATCTGCGGTTTGATAAAATCTGTTAAAATAATACAAATTAATTTTAAATTGCAAATGGCAAAGATTTCAATTAATGCAATAAGCGTGCAACGATTACGTTGCGGACTTTGTATACGGTAAATACGATACGAAAAATATGAAATAATAAAGTAAATCATTTTACAGATATTTTTACCTGAGGATTTGAGGATCAATGTCCACTAAAAGTGGCCAGTTATCGTGACAAGGTTCACAATTACAATCGAACCAATATTGCATCCTTAATTTTCTTTTCCGCTCGTTTATGGGCATTTCAGCGAAAATTGTACCATAATTTTCACAAATTTCAGAGCCAGCTAAAATAGTTTTTACAGCTCGAACAACCATAGTCGTTCCCACAAAATACCTACAAAATACTTTCTCTTTAAAAATTTTGACCGCGCAAAAATTTGGATTTATGAAGATAGAGTTCATAACTTACGGTTCAAACATTTTACTATTAGCGATAAATTATATTTTTCTCAATTCATATTATGTAATTTTCAAATGAATAGTTTTCAACAATTATTGCACATAAATCAATTCGACAATTTAGATAGTTTTAATTAGACTTGAACTGTCATGTTTTATTTTTTCATTCGATGAAATACCAAAAGAAGAGAAGAATATTGCAATTAATAGTATATGGATGGCTGTCTAAGTGGAAATTTACAAAATGCAATGATAAGTGTCACAATGCATTTATTATAGCATTCCAGTAAAGTTCCATAAAAAAGCGTTCCTGTCCCGGTAATGACAACGGTATTAATGAAAGGAATTGTGAATGTGGATTCAGAATGCAAATATGCGATTTTCTTCTGCATAATTAAATTATAATTGCAGAAATGAGCGAGAATGGAATTAGCGCCGTTAAAATTAGGTGCTATTAATTCTATTTTTCTCTTTATAATTTTACTGAATTGCATATTCAATATTTAATCAATATTATTAAGTATAGTAATCAATATTTAAAATTACCTAATAACTCCAGGATTGCAAGAATGGTTTAAAAGGGCCACTGCAGGATATACACCGCCTCCAACGAAAACACTTTTTGCTCTGCTCAAGGTTTTGTCGCTTTTCAGCCTCACGAGCTCAGAAATCTAATTTAAAATTAATTAAAAATTATTCACATTTTTATGAAATCATATGAGTGTTATTGAGTAACGAATAATTTATCGATTTTCTCTAGACTTAAAATTCTTCGGTAATAGTAGCTGTACAAAATTAAAACTTAACGGTAACGAAAACGAAAACAGTACATTCAATTTAATCCGATTTAGCACGAACACAAACGCTGCACAATTCTAGATGTTGGTCAATATTAGTGAGAGGAATATGTGTGTCCAAAAACGTTTATTTACAAAAATATCTACTTTTACAATATTCTTACTTTAAAAAAATGATTAAAAGATAAATGTAAAGTGTTTTTCTGTGAAAGGATTGTGAAGAGTATTAATTATTGAAAATAAATTGGACAATTCAAGACGTAAATGGAAAGTTACATAAATATTGTAGATTTAAGAGGATGATATCTGAAAGAAATGTTATGGCTTATTGTTAAAACTGTAATAATTATATTTCACCTCATGTGTATTAAATTGCAGAAGCTGTAAATTGTGAAGTATTAACTGTCCAATAAAGAGTTCTTCCTTAGAAAGCTGTACTTCAGATACATCTGGAGTTTTAATACTCTCAGGAAAATAATTAGTTGTCTTTATAAGTCTCAATAACCAGCTGGCTATATAAGTCCTATGAAAAATGTCTTCGACAGTTCTTTCATCCTCGTGGGTCACTAAATGGAAAATAAATTTGCTATGGTTAAAAGTCTTACAATTTTTTATTCATCGAGTGTGTAATTTTTTATTTTCGGCTTCAAAATAATTTTAGCTTTTAAAGTTCACACATTCATATCTGTTTAGTTCTCGATCAAACGTTTTAAAATGTAAGCTTCCAATTATTCATAAAATAGAAAAACTGTTCTTTTATCAGTCTCTAAAATACGTTTTTAAACTATAATATTTCAAGTTATCATAATTAATGAAAAAAAGGATTCTCTGTAACAAAAGAAATTTATTGTACTAGGACTATAAATTTGAATAAAAAATAGTAACAATTTTTATTTTCACTACTAAAATTTCGCAATATTATTCAAAAGATTAATCAAATAAAAACGAATCATCTGACTTCAGTACTATTCATATAACAATTTTCACAGAATTCAAGCGAATTAAAGAGACTCAAATGAGTATTCAAGAGATTTCAAAAGAATGCGAGCGAATTCAAGCGATTTATTGTCAATTTAATGTTATTTTGAGTAATTCAATCGAATTCAAGTGAATTCATGAGAAGCCAAGAGAACTCCAACTAATCCAAGATAATTTAAGCGAATTAAAGATAAATAAAATGATTATGAAAGATTTTATAAATTTAAGGAAGCTTATGGGGACTGGAGGGAATTTATGGGAATTCAAGGGAATCTGAACTATTCCAACTGAATTCGAAAAAGTTGTAGAGAATTCAAGCGAATTGAAGAAAATTCCAATAAATTCCAGGGATTTGAAGCGAATTTAAGAGGACACCAACCAGTTCAAGATAAATCAAGCGAATTAAAGAAAGCTACACTTAAGGAAATTCATGAAAATTCAACAAAATTCAAGAGAATTAAAGAAAAATTAAATAATTTGAAGAGTTTTTAAATGAATTCAAATTATAGAGTCAAATTCTATGAAAATACAATACCTGCAAAAAATCTGAATTGAAATTTTTATTATTATTATTATACCATTAAGCCATTTCCCTTTCGGGGTAGGCGTGACTTGCTCGGTTGGAAAGTAGTGGGATAGGTATATAGGTGTAAAGTAGGTCGTTATATGGTATAAGGTAGATAGGTATATAGGTATATGTGTTATGGTATAGATATTTTAGATTGATCTGGAGTTTTCGTGTTATTTATTCAAATAACACGTTCACTCCGCAACACTGCTCCGACCCAGGTTGCTGATCAATCTCTCTAGCGATCACCCCAAGAATGAATTGAAAATATTGAAATAACGATTTACAATTGAAGGCAATAGCAAGGCTTCCGTGTGGATTGATTGCAATTAATTTCATGGCCAAAAATTTGATACTTGAAAACTAAAAGTCCTGAAGTAGCATACGAAATTACGAATACAAAAAATCTTAATAAATATTCAAGTCAAGCACTTTGTCGGTAACATGTTGGCGTCATGAGCAGAAAACACTGCGTTAAAATATTAAAACCGTAGATTCAGGATGCGCAAGAATCATTCACAATTATTCGATCAAAAGTGCACTAAAAAAATTGCTGGTGTTCGAGAAATATTGAGTTCGCAATCGCAGTCCATCGATTTTAATGGATTTTTTGCAGGGATGTTATTTAGAGGAATTCAAGCGAATTCAAGGGAAAACAAGAGAATTCATACAAATCCAAGAGAAATTAAGGGAATCCATAGGAATTTAAGAGAATTCATGGGACTTGAAGGAATTTAAATAAATTCAAGTAGATTCCAGAGAGCTATACATTTTTTATGCATTAAAAAAGAAGGTAATTACTGATTTGAATTTAAAAATGTAAATATTTGATTGAGTGTAACGTTTTCTATGTTAAGAAGAGTGGAAAACGTATATGCAGCAGGAACAAATGTACACATTTTTTTCTTCATAGTTTTTTGCAATTATCTCGAGAAGCATTTCAGTTATCACGAGAAATGGATGCCAAATTCGCATTCCGTAAGAAAAACTATTTTGGAAAGGACGCATTATATTTCATGAGTACATAGTAAGTTACATTTCGTTGACCAGTGTTAAGGAAAGTTAAATGTATGTAAATCAGAAAAATATTGGAAAATGTAATGCATCCTAATGATAAAGTGCAATTGTTTAAAGTTATCTTACCTAAACCATGAAGTGCCTCATAATCAGTTCCATTGTAAGGTCGGGTCTTGGAACCCACATATTTTTCGTTCATTGTGTCCTTCAATTTAATCAGCTCGTTTAGAGGTCGTTGTAGTATCGCTCTTAGTGCTAATATACATGTTACAGACGCTCCAGAGCACCAAAGAGGACCTAAAATTTTACATTCCAAGGAATGTAATTTTGCATCTTGATCTCTGCAGTTTGTACTGCAATAAGCGATGGAACTGCAGGTGTTACAACTTGCTGGTATAGGAGCTATTATTTTTTCTGTACAGAGGTTGCAATGAGTGAGTCTGGAATTTCAGAAAAAAATTAGTTCCGGGGCATATTCTAAAGAAAGTTTAACAGTGTCTGTTCCCGTGTGGAAAATTATCGGGGAACTATTTGGGCCCAGGATAGTTCGCTAATATGACGCTGTCAAGGCGGTCTATTATGGCCTTGTGAAAATCTATTTTAGATGGTTGACGTAAACAATGATTTCAAAGATTGCCTAGATGTAGAGAAAAAACTTCGTTTTTAATATTCGCAGTTTTCATTTTTTATGCTTCTAAAAACCCGGGCTATTTTTAGAAATTTGCAAAAAACATTTTGGATTCAACACTTAGAAAATGGTTGGTCCTGATAGGCTAGCCAGCACTCGATTAGGGCCCATAAAGACTGACTACATGATGAGGAAAAAAATGCATTCTTTTAGAGTTAATTTTTCATTTATGATCATTTTAAACATCCTGGCTATTTCTGGAAGTGTGCAACAAAATATTTGAGTCAGACACTTGTAAAAATGTTTGGTCATAACGGGCTAGCCAACAGCCGATTAGGGCCTGAAAAGACTGTCTCTAGAATTTAATTTTTTAATTTTTAATTTATTTTCACTTAGTACTCATTCAAAAAAGTAACATTAATTTAAGATTTTGGTCGCATGAATTGTTAAGGAAGAAAAATTGAAGTTCGTATCTTACATTTTGTAGCCTTCTAATTTAATCCTGAAATTAACGTCACTTTTTCTGTATTCTACTCAAATAAGACATTGACTAGATTAACTTGGTACATATTTTTTATTCTGAAAATTACTAAAAATATGAATACATTGTGTTTGTTGTTGCACTTGCTGACGGGAAAACAAACCAAATTTTTTTTTTAATGAGTAGTAAGTGAAAATACTTAATAACAGAGTTTATTGAATAAAAAAGAATTTACTTTTGTTTTATTTGTAACTTTTCATTTCGATTTTACAGTAAATATATAAGTATTTACCTTCAACAAAATAGTGTCATCTGGTACTTTTAGGATTTTCTCGTGGAGAATGTCTTCCTTTAAAAATGTTTACTGTAAACGAACTGGCCAGCTTTTACAGTAAAATTTTTTAGAATTAAAGCTTTTTGCCATAAAGTTTTAATAGCCGGGTCTTTCGAAACGATGGAAAAATTAATTTTTTTTGTATATTCGGAATCTTCGTGTTCTCAGAGTTCACTTTTGTAAAATGATTTGCACCCCGGAGCGATACACATCGCCATAATCAATTCGATAAACATAAAAACACTAGTAGAAAACTCCTCCAGGCCATTTTCACAATCATTGTTTAATGTATGACATTACAGGTCAAATTTTGTCAAAAATTAAAAAAGAGGATTTGCGTTGATTGCAAATCTGCACTATTTTATTCTGCAAGCGACAAAAATGTAGGTCAAATCCAAACTAATCATCCAGTGGCAAAATTAATCACTTTAGATAAAAATTACATTCTCCAGTACCCGAATTTTAAACTCTTTGATTTTATAAAATCAATCGAAAACTCGTTTTCTCTGCATTACAAGCAAAGTCATGTTTTTGATTTAGTGATGAAAGAATTTTCTAAACTTAAGTTTTACTTTTCTTGTGCAGAACATGGGAAAGAAGTTTTGGCCTACACTTTTCACTTATAATCAAATAATAGAATGAGACTGTTTGCTAAAATTTCTTTAGCTGATTCCGAAAAAGATAATTTGCAGAAAAAGAAATGAGCAATATTGGCTGAAACCAAATTCTCAGTCGTAATTTATTATAAGACTTTGAAAAATAATTTTCGAATAATTTGATTGTGGCCAAAGATAAGAGTATTCGTTAATGAACTTTCTTTAAGAGTGACTATACAAATAAGAGGTTGCAGTCGTTTAATCTAATTTGTAATACAAATTTAGACACGCCTGGAAAGTTGGATTTTTTGGAATAGAAAAGATTTCAATGTACATCAAACAGGTTTGATTTCCTTAAGCTATTGAAATTTCTAAATCAAAATAACTCCTTCTTTTGAAAAATGACTCCAAAACTCAAGACGAATATTCGATATTCGATTTATTCGAATATTCGAACAAGTCGAATTTCGAAGATTCGACTTGAATTTTTGATCCATTTTTTACAAAAAAAAGTTATTTTGATTTAAAAAATTGTAATAATTCAAAGAAATCAAGACGGTTTGATGTACAGTTAAATTTTTTTCTATTCCGAAAAATCCAATGTTCCAAGCGTTGTTGAATTTGTATTAAAAATTCAAATAAACTAGAATTATTCCTTAATAAAGTGAAAGAATGCAATTAAATTTTCACAAGTAAAAAGAAGTATTATAGAAAATATATATTAGATGTAAAAAAGTATTTTTATTTTTCATTTATTGAATAAAAAAGATTTTAACTTATTTCTTAAAATTAAAATGAATCAATTTTTGATTATTATATTTTAAAGACTCAAAATTAGGTAGAAAGAAAATTGCTTTGCTTTATGAATATAATAATATGATTATACGAAATTACGTATCAACCTTATAAAAACCATTAGAATCTTTTAAAATATCGTATAATCTTACAAGTCCTGTAAAATCCTTCTGTATCTTCCAAAATTCTTTAAAATAGCATGCAAATTGTTTGAATCCCTTAAAATAATTAAACCCATCAGAAATCCCTTGAAAATGTTTACATTTTTAGAAAATACGTTGAATTCTCTTAAAATACCCTAAAGTAATTCAAAGTCGTGGAAATTCCTATAAAATATTGAAATGAATAAAAAAGTTCTAGGAATCTTTTAAAATTTCCTGAAATACTTCAAATCCTTTGATATCTTTTTAAATCTCTTGGAAAAAAAAAAAATGGAAGTGTCTTTGCACATTATTTTTCATTTTCTAAAAGCTATTCAATTAAAATAATGGCACCTTTTTCCCCTTTTCTATTTTCTCTATCACATTTAAAATGTGGAAGAAAATTTAAACAATGAAGAATTCTCATAAGCATGAAGTTGCAAGAAATTAAAACAATACTCCCTGTTCGTTATTTCAGTTCTCTAGTACGTGCCACTTTTCAATCTGAAGTTAGCAAAGTAAAATAGTACGAACGGTGGGATCAAAATAAGACGATTTGGTATTATAACAGGACGCTAAAAAAGTGATGCTCAATTAAAATGGAACCATAGTTTTTACAGTGTGTTATGTGTCAGTTTCGCATTGGAGGTTAGCCGAAAACGTTTGAATGCGATACTTCTATTATAACATTAAATTCCTGAATGCGTTTGAATACGAAAGATAACAATTTATGCACGCAATGCTTTTTAATGCGAGACTTCACATTCGTTTCAATGCTTTCTAATGGGACCGAATGAGAGAAAATTTCAGAGCGAAATGAAAACTTTTTAAATCGAGAGTTCGCATTACTTTGAATCCTTTTGAAAGCGAAAGAATGAGACTCATTTTTTGAGCGAGGTAAAAACTTTTCAATGCGAAAGTTCGCATATGTTTAAATACTTTTGAATGCGATAGAATGAGACGAAATGTTTTATCGAGTGCGTGAATTGAAAACTTCTTGCATTCCGCGTCTTGAAGTTTAATGCGAACCGATACTTTGTAATGCGAATCATCGACACTGCCGTTTCTCATTCAGCGTGATGAAGTATAATGCGAACCAGTACGAATTAATACTTTTAAAATCTTTTTTTCGGAACAGAAAACAGAATTGAATCGCATTCAAAATGTCAATACATTTTAATACTTTTCAATGCAACGTTTTTTGCAGGGTAGCGTCCCCTAAATTATTATTATTATTCACTTTTCTGAAAAACGGAAATATGACTAAGAAGAAATTGCCGAGAATGGGTCTGCTTTATGAGTTTATGATGTCAAGACTCACTGTGGTCGACTTTTATGGCTGAGCTGACGAGCGCTCCGCCCCAAAAATTAAACAGCTTATGTCATAGACCCGTCAAATTTCAAAAATTTACTCAGATTTATTTTCATTATTACACGCTTATTTATACTTTTCCTAATCTGCTTTTTCAGAAAATGTGATTTTCAACCTTCGAGGGAAATATTCTTATATTTTCAACATAAGTTATATATTATTAAAGCCGTTATTAGTTTTTGAAAACAGTAGAAAACAGTGAAACTGGCACTATTCGAACAACCGTAATTAATGCTTTTTATGAGTTTTTAATTGAAAACATGTTTATACGTGGTCACCCTATTAGACACGAAAAGTCATCAATTATTAAGTGACGGGCCTTTTAAAATGTTTTATTTTAAGACTGGTGTGTTTCCAAAGAGAACTATATTAACAAATTACCTTTCTTCTTCTTATTTTAGAGAAGTTGTAGTCTCCGGAAGCTTCGATCATGGTTCCTTAAAGAAAACAATCCCAAAGCTACTGGAAAGTGTACGTCATCCGCTTCTGCTTCTTCTGTCCTAGAAGCAGTGCCGGTCTTTCCAGTAGGCTAAGGTAGGCTATAGCCTAGGGGCGCGTCATTGTGGGGGGGGGGGGGGGGGCGAAATATTTCGGGCAAGTTGTTTCCAGGGGCGCCAGTTATGAATTTAAACACAGCAGCATTTGAACTAGTCGCATGCCAGGTAAAATGTCCCTCGCAAATTGCATGCCACTTTAGATTGCTAATCCCGAAACAGACGATCATAAATCGGCTTCACGGAATTACCAATGTAAGGTCGTCCTAATCTCTGTACAACCTATTTCCCTATAAACGGCAACATTTCTTTCAGTACCGCCCTTAATGACCTTCTTTTCATGGGAGTTACTACCTTCAATTTTGTCTGTCTCTTACTCCCTCATACTTTTCCTACTCTTGTCTTTTGGAGATTTTTGATTCCAACAAGGAATCAGTCACTCTTCAACTGTCGTCCTGAGTGTATCCTTGCTCGGAGAATAAATTATACCATTATCCGAAAGTGCAATTTTATTTTTCGATTTACCCAATCACCAAAAAAATATTTAATTATTTTTTTTGGTTTTCTAAGTTAGTGAATGTGTGTAGAGTGAATTCCTGTACAAGTACACCTTGCACAGGCCAAACAATGTTCAGTAAACTTAGTGGTGCTCAGTGTAGAAAAAAAGCTAAAGAAAAAAGTGAAAAGGAGGTGAATTTTCTCAAAAAAGTGCCCAAGTTAGATACTTTTTTTCCAAATATTTTGAAAGAATTGCCTTGTGAAGATAAGCCTGATGAAGCTGGTCCATACCACAAGATAGAAGAAACTGAACTAGTCGAAGATGGTGATAAGCAGAGGGATGAACCAGTTGCAACAACTGTGATTTTGGAACAGAAAGAATATAGCAACGAAGGTAAATAATTTTATAATCTTGAAGAATGTGCTATAAATTTCAGAGTTTTGCTACAGCTTTCCTAGGTCATGCCAGAAGTTGAAGCCGAGATACAAAATTTCAGAAAGCCTTGCAATTTTCTTATAATTCTCTTGTGGTATATTCTCTTCAAATGGGCAGAAATATCTATATTATGATTTGTTAGGCGCTTAGTTTAATAGGCGTTGTAACGGAATTTTAAAAAAGTGTGTTGCTCCTTTTTTGAACGAGTAATAACGTTTCAAAGTCAGTGGTGATTTTCAATAGTACTTTCGATGGCCGTATCGACAATTTCCGATGGTAGTGTAGTTTAGAAAGAAAACTGAGGTTTTTCTTTCAATAAAAATGAAGCTTAGGGTGTTTAATTTAAGAGCCCTGAATATGAAAGTGGCACCTTTTCTTGTTTTCAAGAAATTTAATTTTAAGTAACCTTATTTTCTTTTATTTTTCCTATGCGCGAGAAAATTACGACAATTTTTTTGAAAATATAGTTAATGTTAACAAACAACAATATGAAAATAGAAATTAAAGAAATCTGTTGTTGATTTTAGAAATTCTTGAAATTTGCGAAAAACAACATTTTTGAATTTGTTTAATTGAGGCACCGGATTGCAGAACTGCCTGTGCGCTCGGCCCGTCTCGGCCCAGTAGGCGGTAGAGTGGGGAGACTCACTGAACGCGTTGATCGAGGGAAAAAATCAATTTAAAACGCAATAAACAACTTGTTTTTCTGTTAATAATTAACGAATCGAGTTGATTCTTACGTAGAAACATTCCCTAGACCTGTGCGCTTCTCACAGATTCAATAGCTTGGCGAAATTGTTCATTTAACTTATTATTAAGAATGAATAAACTAAATACTAAAAAATTCCAAAATTAATTTAAAAATTGGTCAAAATGAGCAATGCCGGTTTATTCTTTATACATTTGGGAGTATATCACATTAAACATCCAGTTCAATAGGTTGTTATTTGCGCTATCAATTTGTAGTTAAACGCTTTCTTATTTTACAGAACTTTTAATTCGCAATGTAAAAACGAAGAGTGTAAAGGAACATGTGATGATAAAATGTATGTATAAAAAAAAATTTCAGCACAAAATATTTATTTGATTTAAATACATTGTTAATGATGTCTTTCCCATCACAGATCATTATTATCAATAATCCTAATACATACATTTGCACAGCTTTGAAATTGCTTTTAGGATACAGTTGCATAGCTTTAAAAAACATAGATAAAATGAGATCCTTTTTTCCTTTCCCTGTCTTCTTCGCGCTCGAGTTTCGCGAATCTTGTGTTTCCTAGAACGAAGTGTAAACAAACGCGTGAAAGGAATAATGTAAACAAATCAAGACTATACTAAAAAATGCTTAATAATTCAGTCGTTTTTGGACCGTGCGGCATAGAATAATTGCAGTTCTGAATCATTCTAAAGTATTATTTGCTTTCGAAAAGTTATTCTTGTGCTAAAAATCGATTTTATTAATTGAGTGTTATGGTATTCGCATAAAATAAAGTAAAATTTAGTCTTTTATTAAAAAATCTGTAACTTTCGAGGATTTAGAAAAAATCGCAATGCCCGAAACTTTTGGTATCACCCAGGAAAAAAAAAAGATTTACAAAATCTATTGCATTTCCTCAGTAAGGAAGGAAAGTCTTTTTTTTTACTGATTACTTAAGTGTAATGAATACAAAAAAGGAGAAGTAGGTAAATAAAAAATGGATCTCATTTTATCTATATTCTTTAAAGCTATGCGACTGTATCCTAAAAGTATTTTCAAAGCTGTGCAAATGTATGTATTAGGATGATTGATAATAATGATCTGTGATGGGAAAGACATCATTAACAATGTATTTAAATCAAATAAATATTTTGTGCTGAAATTTTTTTTATACATACATTTTATCATCACATGTTTTTTTTAAACTCTTCGTTTTTACATTGCGAATTAAAAGTTCTGTAAAATAAGAAAGCGTTTAACTACAAATTGATAGCGCAAATAACAGCCTATTGAACTGGATGTTTAATGTGATATACTCTCAAATGTATAAAGAATAAACCGGCATTGCTCATTTTGACCAATTTTTAAATTAATTTTGGAATTTTTTAGTATTTAGTTTATTCATTGTTAATAATAAGTTAAATGAACAATTTCGCCAAACTATTGGATCTGTGAGAAGCGCACATGTCTAGGGAATGTTTCTACGTAAGAATCAACTCGATTCGTTAATTATTAACAGAAAAACGACAAGTTGATTATTGCGTTTTGAATTGATTTTTTCCCTCGATCAACGCGTTCAGTGAGTCTCCCCACTCTACCGCCTACTGGGCCGAGACGGGCCGAGCGCACAGGCAGTTCTGCAATCCGGTGCCTCAATTACGCATTTTGAGCAGCAAGTTGCCTTTATATTTAATACGTTATAATTATTAAACGAAAATTGCACATTGCAAATGCATAATTAACTAGATTCCGAAATGTCATTTTTGTGATATCCAAATTTTAAAGTTAAAAAAATTGAATTAAAAAAAATATGGACTTGTCGAGAATATTAGAATGGAACTTTTTTCTACGTGAAGTTTTCCTTCCCGATGTATATTTTTAATAAAAAAAAAAGTAGAAAAAGTGGGAAAATTTTTTTCCGAAATTCAATTATTTTTCGAAACATAAATCGTATTTACCCAGACAAATATGATTGAAAATGTTTGAAATTTGGTATACACATGCATTGTACCTAGCGATGCCTACAAGATTAAGACAAAAGTCAAAACGCTATAGAATCTCTATCTCTATTTTAAGAGAAAATGGCTATAAACAATAATACATTCTTTAAACAATTTATTCAAACGTCTCATTATCAATGTAAATTAATATTTTTTGTAATAGAAATTCACAGAGTGAAAAATAACTAGAAATGTCCAATTATATTGTTTTACAGTAACAGAACAAAAAATATACATTCAATTTTATTTAAAAAATCATAGAACGATCAGCACCTTCCGAAACAGTTTAAGACACTGAGTCCTTTTCATAGTGAAAATTTCAAAACAAAGACACTAGACGGTTTGTTTACATTCCTTATTACAAAATGAAGAAGAAAAGAAAGCAAAGGATGGAACAACTTGTCAAGAAATATAAAGCAGTCGATTTTCTATCAATTGGTGAAGGGTCACAATTTTCAATGTTTAATTATTGAAAAGGCGAGTCCTTTCTAGGAGAGTGTACATGCAATAGTGAGGAACGAATGTCTCAATGGGAGTTGTTTCAACTTTAATGTTCACTCGATACTTTTCTTCGCCAAAGCTAAAAAACGTGCTTACCGTCAGGACTCCATTTGCAATTAATTATTATTGAAAAATTGGCAGTTTTGACTTTTTTCTTTATCTTGTAGGCATTGCTAGGGTTCAATTCATGTGTATACTAAATATTAAACAGTTTTAATCATATTTGTCTGAGTAAAGACGATTTATGTTTTAAAAAATAATTGAATTTGGGAAAAAATTGTTCCAACTTTTTCAATTTTATTATTAAAAATATACATCGGGCGGAAATCTTTATATAGAAAAAAGTTCCATTCTAATATTCTCTACAAGTCCATATTTTTCTTAATTCAATTTTTTGAACTTTAAAATTTGGATAACGCAAGGCGCTTGAACAATCTTTTTTCACGTTTTCGAGCGCTCGCCCGGTTCTTGCATCCTAGCATTCAATTTTGAATTTTTACGAGATTATTTTCAAAAACTTATTTAATTTTTTTTTTGTAGCTAAATTAGATGGAGCTACTTCTCGGAGAATGGACACTGAAGAGCCTCTGTCTGACACAGATTTTTTGGATCCAGCGAAATGGCCATCACCTTTGACCTGTGACTTCATCGATTTGATGCTGCACGATCTGCCTAAGCAAGATGTAGATTCTTTAAATTTATCGGCTTCAAAACGTATTTATACGAAGCAAGTGAGGTATGCCACAAAAACCACGTTTATTAGGAGACTGAGCAATGGCAAATTCAAGCAACGAAAATGGCTTTTGTACTCCGAATCTCGCGGACGTGTTTTTTGTTTACCGTGTAAACTGTTTGGTCATTCGGAATCAGTGTTCGCCACTCCGGTCGGCTTTAATGATTGGAAAAATGAAACTAAGTTGT
Source organism: Andricus quercusramuli (assembly GCA_932178445.1). Lineage (NCBI taxonomy): Eukaryota > Metazoa > Arthropoda > Insecta > Hymenoptera > Cynipidae > Andricus > Andricus quercusramuli. Next base: position 248,280 of record CAKNXH010000164.1, on the reverse strand, counting down.
TAGATATACACGAAAACAGTTATGAGCATCGCGAAAATAATAAAACTTATGTTCAGAGATGTAGTTTGTTAGGTGGTATAGATCATGACTTGAAGAAACAGTGCGCCGAAGAATTTGAGTACTGGCATAAAGTTCTAAGACGGGTACTGAGCGTTATAAAATTTCTGGGAACTCGCGGTCTGTCATTCAGAGGAAGCAATGAATCGATCAAGTCAGAGCACAACGGGAATTATTTAGGTTTGTTAGAGCTTATTGCCGAATACGATCCTTTCCTCAAAAAGCACCTCGAAAATTCTTGTTCAAAAGGCAGCGGCAGTGTGTCTTATCTTTCGAAAAGAATCTGTAATGAACTTATCCAATCGATTTATTCTTATGCTCTCGAAAAAATCGTCTCTGAAATAAGGTTGAGTAAATATTATGGAATCAGCGTAGATTCTACTCCTGACGTGTCGCATATTGACCAGCTTACTTTTATCGTGAGATACGTTCTGGAGAATGGGGAGCCCGTCGAGAGATTTTTGAAATTTATCCCTTTAGCAAGTCATTGTGCGGATGAAATGGAAAGCGTTGTATTAAGAACCTTGAAAGATTTGGGCATCGATATTAGTGACTGCCGAAGTCAATCGTACGACAACGCAAGAAACATGTCAGGACAGTATGCTGGCTTGCAAGCGAAAATACAACAGCACAATCCATTAGCCGTATATGTTCCATGCTCAAATCATTCGCTCAATCTTGTAGGTCAATGTGCGGCAGATTGTTGTCTTGGTGCCACTAAATTTTTTATGTTTGTTCAAAAAGTATATACATTTTTGAGCGCTTCAACTGGGAGGTGGGCAAGGGTTAAAGAAAAAGTAAAAGCGTGCGGCAAGAACCCGCTTCCTAAGGAATTATCAGACACTCGATGGTCAGCTAGGGCGGATGCATGTCAGGCGCTCTTTTATTCTTTTCACTGCTTTGCGGAAGCCATTCTAGATATTGCCGAAGATCCGACTCAAAAACTCTGCGTGAGAGCTGAGGCCGATGGACTGTATCAGCAATTTTTTGAACTAGAAACCGGCATCATGACATGTTTCTGGAATGATGTCCTACAGCGCTTTGACAAAGTCAATCAACTTTTGCAAAGCGTTGAATCGAAGATTTGTGACGTCGTCGATGCATATAAAGGTTTGCAAAAGTATATTGAGGGTCTGCGTGAACGCTTCAATTTTTACGAAGCTCAGGGAATCGAGTAACTTCTTGTGAGGAGTATAGGAACGAAAATCGAAGGTGCAAAAAACGAAAACTTCGACCAGATGAATGTGGTAATGACACAACGTATAGTGGAAAGAATGATATGAGAGTGAACACGTTTATCGTCATAATTGATACTTTAAGTACAGAGCTGTCACGGAGATGCACCAGCTACATTGAAATTGACGATCGCTTTCGGTTTATCGATCAGTTGTTATCCTTTTCCAATGACGAAATCAGAATCAAGTCTGAAAATTTGCGTAAAATTTACTCCTCTGACTTAGGAAGAGAATTAGGTGAGGAATGTGTGCATTTCAAAGGCATCCTTGAGGTTATGAACGTACCTATTGAAGAAATATCCGCAGTACATTCCCTGCGCATCATTCGACAGAAAAATCTTGGTGTAATCTGCCCGAATGTCGACGTTGCACTTCGAATTTATTTGAGCCTTATATCCACAAATGCAAGTGGAGAACGCTCCTTTTCTGTACTCAAACGTATAAAAAATTACTTAAGAAACTCGTTATGTAACGATCTTCTTTCTCCTCTGGCCTTTTTCGCAGGTAATGCGCAACTTTTGGATTCGATTAACTTCGATATAATTGTAAAACGATTTGCGCAAGAGAAAGCAAGAAAACGGGTGTAATCCGTATAATTGATTAACCATATTTTTGGATGAGTATATTTATAAGAATCTTTGTATATCTTTGATACAAAATGTGGATGTGAAATGTGAATTTTTGTAACAAAATGTGCTTATATGTAAATATATATCTAATGTCAAAACAAACATTTATGCGTGTGATTTATCATGAACTCTGAAAATAATAACATATACCATTTTTATGATTTCTTGATTCATTTCGTGTTTAAAATGATAAAAAAATTGAAAAAGGATGGGGTAGGGGGGGGGGGCGTTGTAAAATAATTGCCTAGGGGCGCAAATTTCCTAAGACCGGCCCTGCCTAGAAGGTAAGCAAGAGCGGGAAATTTACGCGTGATAACATCGGGCAACACTGTTCCTTGGAGTCAGGTCTCTAGCCGCGGATGACCTTACGCGGCAGACAAGACAGTTGGAGATGAAGGTTTCACCTCTGGATACTTTTTTAGAGATACCAATCTTTGTAGAATTTAAGAGGAACAGTGTTGACGGACCAGATGAAGTGATCCCAGGAGAACAGCCTTTTGCATCCGGTTCGCGATGAAATGAGCCTGACGCTGGCGGGCCATAGAAATGCCTAAGATGGTAATATAACACTTTTAGACTGCATTGTGTCTCTCTATGTACGCGTAGCGTGCATATTTAGAGCATCCACTAAGAACATGTCCAAGTGTTTCTGCCTGTTGCTTGCATGCTCGGCAGTTGGTATCGCGTACAGGTACATTCATTATGCGCTCGCGGTAAACTAAGGTGTCTATGACGCCGTCTTGACAGGCAAAAAGAAATTCCTCGGTCTCCGATCTCAATCCAGCAGACTTGAGAAACATGTTGGACAGACCCATCGAGAGCTCTTCTCTACGTATGATGCCGTAGAACTTACCACAAAGGGGTTTGTCAGCATGTTCTCTTAGTAGGAACGTATGTTCTGCTTCCTTTATACGACTTTTGAGCACCAGAGGTGTTAGTGATGCTAGGCCATGTGTAGTGTCGCTGGAATTAAATGGGAGGTCAAGCTCCTCTGCGGCCCTATCTGCTGCATGGTATAGAACTGAGCAGGCTGTAGCCAGAACCGATCTTCGATGAAGACACTCTTCTTTATCGCGAGGGAGATATATTCGAGGTACAGAAGATCTAGGATGAAGACTTCGTTGTATTTTCATCATCTTGCGTGTGCTTCGATCAAGTTGTTTTAACTCATCGACGTTCCATTTTACTTCACCAAACGTGTAGAGCAGTATAGGAACGGCCAGCATATTGGTCGCCTAGATCTTATTCTTTCCAGATAATTCGGAAGCCCAAATTTTTCTGAGAATTTGGCGATACCTTTTTCCAAGGACCGCTTTTAACTTACGCACAATTGGGTATATTGGTATAAGGTAAATAGGTATATAGGAGTAAGGTACAGATATTTGTGTTATATTTGTGTTATCGTGTTATTTATTTAAATGACACGCTCGTTCCGCAACACTGCTCCGACAAAGGTTGCTGATCAATCCCTCTAGCGATCACCCCAAGTGAGGAGCCTCACAAAATTGTTGTGTATGGTTCCCCACTTGGGCCCATTAGTATCCAAGGTCTTTGTTTTAGGCGTCATTCACTCTACTGTTACTCTGTTTATGAGCTATTTGCCGCCACACTTTTCTGTCTTGGCATACTACTCTAGCTTCCTTCACGTCCATGCATTTTTTCATGCAGGCTCTCGTGTTTCTATGGCTTCTTATGTCTCTTCGAATTAGTGTCTCATTCACAGATTCAAACTATTCTTTCGGTGGTCTAATTGTGTTATATAACGCTTAATAATGCGTAATCAGTGTAATAATTGTGTATTACTATAATGAGCATAATGGGGATTACTCCGTGAAGAGAATTTGGCGATACCTTTTTACAAGGGCCGTTTTCAAGTTATGCACATTTTGGGTTTCCGCTTGCGGTATTCCAAGATATGTATATGTTTCTCCAATACCAAGATGTTGAATGGTATTTCCGCCTATGAGATGAACATCCTGATCATCACGGGATGATGTAGTTTCTAGTCTTCCTTGGTGTAAGTGGACGCAGGCACACTTGTCCAGTCCAAAGCTCATGCCAATCACTTTAGAATACCTATTTACCGCATCTACATGGATGTTAAGGTCCTTTTTTGAGGAAGCAAAGAGTTTAAGGTCGTCCATGTATAAAAGGTGGTTGACCTTATATTATCTTCTGTTCGGCGGGCCACATAGGTATCCAGAGCTTTTGTCTCGGAGCACAATAGATAGAGGCAAGAGGGAGATGCAGAAAAGTATTGGACTTAGAGAGTCTCCTTGAAAGAACCCCCTCTTATATGTGAAAAAGCTTGTAGTCACTTGTCTTTTGTCAGATGTTATGACAAATCTTGTCCGCCACATGAGCATAAGCTCTTTTATGCATCTCACTATTTTTGGATGCACCTCCATGCACTCAAGGAGCTTTATAAGTAGCTCATGGTTCGTATTATCGAATGCCTTACGGTAATCAATCCAAGCCATGGACAGATTGCGTCGATACCTGATCGAGTCCTGGGTAATACACCTGTCTATTAACAGGTTCTCCCTGCAACCTGCCAGCCCTCTCTTGCATCCACGTTGTTCGACTATTACACTCCATACCGGCTCGATAGATGTTAATATCCTCTCTTTGAGGATGCCAGTGAATAGCTTGTAGCTGGTGTTTAAGCAAGCTATGGGCCTGTAGTTTTTTGAACTTGACAAATCTCCGGTCTTAGCGATCAATAACGTGCGTCCTGCCACTAGCCACTGCGGGACGGGTTGTTCTACGTTTAAGAAAGTAGTAAATATACGAGCTAGATGTTGGTGCGTAGAAGTAAACTTCTTCCACCGAAAGTTGTTGATTTTATCTGGCCCTGGTGCTGAAAAGTTCTTAGTTCTAGCGATAACTTTCTTTACTTCTTCAGCAGTAGTTAGTGGACACTCTTCCTCTGTACCTTGTAACCTTTGCCTTTGGCAAAAGTTACGAAAGAGTGATATATCAGAAGCGTCTTCATTTAGCTGATAAGTATCTCCATATACTTGCTCCCAGAAGACTTAAATCTCTTCTCGACTAGGCGGATTTTTAACTACACATGCCGCTTCATTGAACAGACGGGAAGAATAAGTAGAAAAGGTGGAATTTTCCTGAATCCACTTGACTCGCCGTTCAAGTCGCTGTTTCGCTGTTGAAAGAGATCTTATTTTTTGCGTCCAGTGCTGCTTGATGGTCGACAGTTTACACTTGTTCAGCGTGTGATTTGGTTTCCTCAAGTTTCGAGCAATTGCCCTAACTTTTGGAGTGAACTTTTTATTTGATGTTATGTAGCTCAGGCATGCCCAACTCGGGGAAATTTCCTCCAGGAACACATGTAAACGCTTGCGAGAATCTCTCCTCTGTGACGTACGCGTCTACCACGTGCATGCGTTTACCACCACTCCCGCTCTTTAGTAGAAAGAGTAGGGAACTCTGAACATGTGTTCCCGGAGGAAATTTCCCCGAGTTGGGCATGTCTGATGTAGCTAATCACACACTGAACATTTGATGCATGCCGCCTCGCCGTTTCAATTTTGAACTGAAGCTGTGCAATACGCTCGCGTGTCTTACTCAGACGTACCGAAGTATCGTTACTTCTATCGTCGCTAAGCAGGGAGACCGCCTTCTCGTAAACTACACAGTTCAGATTCCAGAGATTAACATCTTCGGGGAGCAAATCGCGGAGAGCAGTATTAGCTTCAGCTAATTTGTCCATCCTGAGGAAGAATTTTTGGTGGATAGATCTCCTGCTTCTCATGTTGGCATTATCGGCTATCTGAAAAGGTGGTCTTCCTGGAACGGGTGAAATGTTCGCTGGAGGATGTTGCTCCCCTTCCTGTTGATAAAGAGCTTCATTTCCGTTTTTTCGCAAGAAGGATATCTGATCTCTTAAATACTGAGGCGTTTTATGAGCATATTCCGGGTGCATATTGCCCCAACGGTCATGTAACCTCTTCATGAATCCTCTCCGCGCCGGTGAGCTTTTTTGCCAACAGGTAAGAAGGTCCCTCCTGAGTTTGTCCGACCATTTAAATCGATGTTCTCGCGTTTGTCCGGGGCCATTGCCTAGTCGTCGCCTCGGTTCGTTCCTATTGCCACTCCCAACTTTACCATGGCCTCCATCCGAGAGAGGCCTATTGTGGGTGGCACTGCGCGATACTTGTGTTGTAACCGCATAATTCGTTGCATTGGGGAGTTAGCCCAAAGCAACGCGGCTGACTGCAAGAGCCGGAGCTCTCGGGCGATGGGGTCACCACATCCCTACGCCTTTTATTATTATTATTATACCATTTAGCCATTTACCTGGCGGGGTAGGGGTAACATGCTCGGTGAGGAAAGGAGTAATGTGAGGTAGGGGGTATAGATTTTTTAGATTGATATCGAATTTTCCGAATTTTCTTCGTTCCGTAGCTCCAACCCAGGTTGCTGATCAATCTCTAGCGATCGACCCAAGTGAAAAGCCTCACAAGATTGTTGTGTGGTTCCCTACTTGGACCGATTAGTATCCAAGGTCTTTGTTTCAGGCGTAATTCATTCTATTATCACTCTGTTTACAAACTATTTGTCACCACACTTTTCTGTTTCTATGACTTCTTATGTCTCTTCGGATTAATGTCTCATTCACAGATTCGAACCATTCTTTCGGCGGTCTACCTCTGGGCGTTTTGCTATTTACTTTTACCATTATCTTTCATTCTGTCAACATGTCCGGACCATCTTAACTGATTTCTTTCCCATATGTGACTAGTGTCTCTCCTGTACCACGTCCTTTGAGGATTATCTCGTTTCGGAATTTGTCCAACAGTGCTTTCCCGCATATTGTGCGCAGAGGTTTCTTGCCAATCGCGTTAATTTTACTCTTGTCCTTTTCTTGACAGGTCCGTGTCTCGCTACCCTATAAAACAGTCGGTACAAATATAGAATTATGTAAGGCCATTTTAGCTTTTTTTTATATGTTTTTATATCTGAGAATGGACCCTGCTCTACCGATAACCTTCTTATCCTCATTTATGTACCCCCATCTATTTTTCCGCCGCTAGTGAATAGGCTACCGAGATATACGTACTTGCCAACTTCTTCTAATATCTCATCATTTAGGACAATGTTGGACATTGTTGTCTCACTTTTTCCTTAAAACACCATGATTTTTGTTTTATTTACGGTAATTTTGAGGCCCATGTTCTTCATACTTGTATTAAGTTTATTCAACATTCTTTGCAAGTCCTCGATTGATTCTGCCATAAAAATCTTGTCATCTGCGTAAGCTAATCCACGTACCTTGACTGTTTCAAAATCTACACCTTCTTTGTCAAAGAGGACCATTCTTAGATACTTATATATAAATATGATAAATAGCAATGAGGACATAACGCATCAGTGTTTCACGTCTTGTATTATATCGAGCCAGACACTCAGTTTTCCGTTAATCCTTACACTCGCTTCACTACCTGTATATATTGTTTTTATTGCTTGTAGAAGCCATCTATTGACTCCATCCTCGTTAAGGACTTCCCAAAGCTTACTTCTATTTACCTTGCCAAATGCTTGTTCTAGGTCAACAAATACACAGAAAACTTTCTTTCCTACTCTCAAGCTTTTTTTCTGTGATCTGTCTTAAGCTAAATATTTGATCTGCAAATGATCTTCCTGGCATAAATCCACTTTGGACTTCCCATATATTTTCTTCTGTTATTTTCATTACCCTACGAACAAGTATTTTTAAGTATATGCACTTACAGTACCTAATAAGCTGATACCTCTGTAATTATTGCTCAATTCGCTCAATTCCTCGGATCAATCAAATTATTATATATCTGAAGACCCACAACTTGATGATGGTGAACCTCAATTTTGCGAAATATGTCGCGAAATGGAGAAAAAAGGGTACAAAATTGAGATGCGCTGTGTATGTGAAAACCATAAGACTGTAGTGGTAAGTAGCGAAGAAAACTCGGCATACAGACCAGCTGTCAAATTCGAGCTCCGATGCTCTGAAGTCCGAACCAAACATTGCCATTCGCGAAATCGGGGCGCGCGCCCTTCCTTATCGACCGCGAGTCCACGCTTCGAGTCTCAGCCAAAGATGAGGCAGTTTTCAATTGAGAAATAAAAATAGAAAATGTGTATAAAGTTGACTACAAAATATTGAAATAGTTTTTGAAGATAGCATCTGCAAATGCACCAATTTTATAGATAAACCAAAACATAATTGTATGTCAAATTGTAAATTTACCCACTTTGTAATTATAACTGGATTCTTTGCAAATTTATTTCCAATTTCGATATTACCAAATTTGCCATATTGATAGTCCCAATAATAAAAAACTGACGTGTTTTCACTATTCCTTATAAATGATAAATTTATCAAGTCACCAGCAATAAATTTCAAAACCATCAATTTCAAATTCTGAAATTTCGAAATTTTAGGCCCTCTGAAAATTTATTGAAAAATTCCAAGTTTATCAAGTCGCCTAAGTAAAAAATGCGATACTGAAAAATTTTCCACACTGATAATTCCAATATTACAGAACTTCTTATTTATTTTATCTATTCGATCTATTTTCTCTATTCTACTCATTTTATTAAAATAAATAAAATATAAAAAATAAATAAAATAATGAAATAAATAAATAAATAAAATAGGTGAAATAAATAAAAGGGATAAAATAGACAAAATAGATAAAATAAATAAGAAGTTCTGTAATATTGGAATTATCAGTGTGGAGAATTTTGTACAGGGCAAGTACGATAACTTTTCAACTTCGGGGCTGTAGGCGCGGAAAATCTTAGGAATTGCGGACTTATTGGCTGACCCCTCATGAGCACAATAGCACACGTAGTGGGAGAACCCTAATTAGTGTGCGTGCCGTACGTGTGGTGACGTTTTAAGGGGAGTGTACACTTATCGGATGGCAAGTTATCGGACTTGGACTGTAGTATCGCAATTTACACTTGGGCGACTTGATAAACTTGGAATTTATAAATAAATTTGCAGAGGGCCTAATTTGGAAATTTCAGAATTTAAAATTGATGATTTTGAAATTTATTGCTGGGTGACTTGATAAATTTAAAATTCATAAAGAAAAGTGAACACTTGCCAGTTTTGTAATTTCGGAATTATCAGTGCGGAAAATCTTGTAGTATCGCAATAAAAAATGTTTGCTAGTTACTTTCCTTTAAACCGGATTACTTGTTCAGCTCTGCCCTGATTCCTTGCTTTTTCTTACTTCTTCCAGTTTCTTCATCCACGTCACTCCCTGTCTATTACCATCCAAAATCCATCTTACACACTCATCCACACTCAACTGTCCATCTTCCTCTCCTGTATACCTCCAATACAGTACACTCCCACTAACTGCAAGCTCCGTAAGTTCCACTTTTAGCCACTTCTCCTCCAGACGTATTTTAACGCACACTCCATTGTGTCTCCCACTTAAGCGACTGCGAGCGACTGCGAGTCTCAGCGCATGCCTTAAAGTGCGAGCTCCGACGAAGCGTGATTATACGACGGAGCAGAATGTTCTGCCAATCCAGAACCCCTTCTTGTGTATCACAAATCCTCCTCATTTTTTTCCTTTCTTCCTCCCATTTCCAATTTCCCAAATTGCCTCTTGTCTCCTTGTTCCGAACTTCGTCCAAGCATACTTGTGCTATTCTGCTCCACTCTCCCCTTTTCATTTTTTCTTCAAACCTCCATGCTCTTCTAATTTGGCTAGTTACAATTTTTTCCCTTCCTAGTTCATTCCTTAACATGTATCCTGGGCAACTCCAACTAACCCCCATTACCCATCCCAGAAATCTCACATGCATGCTTTCCACTTTCCTATGTTCCTTCCATTCCCAGACCTCCACTCCATAACACAATGCCACCCAAACCAACTCATCAAACAACCAAACCCTCATTCTCCAATCTTCATTGAACCTTCTCTTTCCTATACTCCATAGTTGGCCCATTACTTTACTCGCACATTCGATACTTTTCCTCATCTGCACCTCGTTTCCCCCTCCTGTATCAAACCAAATTATAATATTTGTATAATAAATTAAATTATAATATTTATCACATCCCAGACCCTACTTTGTTCGGTAGCTTTTTCTACTTCTTCCTTGTATTTCTCCTTTCCCCTTTGCTTTTTTCTTTCCAGCATCCTCTCATGTTCTCTTTTTCTCCTGTTGTATTCCGCCTTCTCTATTTCTCCTATCTTCCATTTTCTTACACACACTTTCATTCTCTTTTTACTCTCCCTGCATTCCTCGTGCCAGCAGCCTCTCTTTCCCTCTTCTCTTGCTTATTCTATACCTATCTCATCTCTTACCTTCTCAATCGACCATTTCAACCTTTCAATTAACGAGTCTACTCCCTCCTCTTTTTCATACCTAACATTCTCCTTTTTTATTTGAACTCTTTTAATTTATCTACCCCTCAGACTCCCATTTTCGTGTTCCCTTTCTTCATCTGCCGCGCTTATGGACACCACCTTTCAGTGTAGCTAATACTGGGAAGTGCTCGGACCCTATCTGATTCCCCACATTCATACAGCCTACCATCTTACTCATTCTGTCTTCCGCCGGGATGTAGTCTATTACTGTTTCTCCCTTACCTATAAATGTGATCTCTTCTCCCTCATCTCCTTTCATATTGCCATTAAATATAAACCATCCTGTTTCTACTATTACGTCTAGTAACCTACTCCCCTCCTGGTCTATCTGCCTATTTTTGGAGCTCCTTATATAGGCCTCCTTTTCTTCATCCCAAGTCCCTCCCCCTTGCTCGCCAGTCCAAGCATTCAAGTCACCTCCTATCAAAACCAACTCTTCCTTATTTTCCTCCATCCACTTCCTTATTACTCTCCAGCCTTCCTCTTCTCCTCTTCTTCTATATACTCAAACCACCGCTATTTTGACTTTTCCAATTATAAGCCTTCTTACCATTGTTCCATCCTTTTTTTCCCTGTTCTCCTCTCTTCGTCTTTTTACTACCAAATCTTTTCTCATCCCTGAGACCATGCCACCCATCACTCTACCTTCAACGTGTTCCTTTCTTGCTTATTGCATTGCCCACACATAACCTTTCGGTAACATCTTTTTTATCCCCTTCCTTTCATTCTATCAAAAACAGGAATAAAAATGAAAACATCTGGTTTCTCTTAAGACGACTTGGACTTATTCCTCCAAAATACTTGGCTCCTGATAAGAATTTTTTCCCCGAAGATCTTCAAACAGCCTTCATTACAAAACCCACACTCATTGCAAACAGCACTCCTTCCTCTTTCGCAGTTCCCTCTGCCTTTGATGATACTAAATTATTCTTTTCTGACATAACGCAAGAAACCCTAATTAAAAAACTCTTAGAGGTAAAATCAAATGCTCAAGGCTCTGATGGTATTTCAATTTAAATGATTCGCTTAGCTTTACCAGTCATTTTTCTTATTCTCTTGCATATCCATAACGCATCTCTACAGGTGGGAATATTTCCTGATACTTGGAAAGAGAAGGTTATTCGCCCTGTTCCTAAAGTATCTAACCCTACCTCTCCTAAAGATTTCCGCCCGATATCCATCCTCTGTGCCTTGTCTAAACCTTTCGAACGCAGTGTCCATCAGCAACTTACTACACATATTGAAACTAACAATTTAATGGACCCAATGGAATCTGGGTTTCGTGCCAGGCATAGTACTCTCACAGCTACATTTAAAGTAACTTCTGACCATAAACTGGCCATTGATAGAAGGGAAATAACGCTTGTTGTCCCTTTTGACTTTTCTAAGGCGTTTGATACAGTTAACCATAGTTTACTACTGACTAGGCTCAAATCACTTCACCTCTCAAATATGACTGTGAAGTAGTTTGAATCTTATCTCAGTAATCGTTCTGAAAGAGTACAAATCAGCGATGGAGAGCGTTCTGTTTGTGGGGAGGTTAAGAGTGGTGTCCCTCAAGGTTCCACGCTTGCACCTACTCTATTCAAGATTTATACATCTGTACTTGGTAGTGAACTTCGACACTGCAACTATCACAAATATGCTGATGATTTCAAGCTGTACCTCTCCGGGCCTATTGCCACTCTTAAGAGCTTACTTCAAAGTAGAGGAGGATATTGATTTGGTGGTGCAGTGGGCCTTGACAAACGTTCTTACGCTCAACCCTGCTAAAACTAAGGCTATAATCATAGGACCTTCTTCGTCTCCTTCACTTTCAACAATTGCAACCTTGCCTCCTCTCTTGACCAATGGGCGTCTTATTCCCTTTGTGGATTCTGTAAAATATTTAGGCTATATTGTTAATCGCACTCTTACTTGGAATGAATACGTTGCGGATATCTCAAGGAAAACCTTCAGAGTCCTCCAACAGCTTGAAAGGAATAAAGAATCACTTCCTACTTCAACGCGTATCCTCCTAGTTAAAAACCTGATTCTTCCTTTCTTTGACTAGTGGTATATGACGATATTACTGATGAAATGAATGCCAAGCTTGAGCGTACGCTTAATGCTTGCATTAGGTTCATCTATAACATCCCCAAAAGTGAACATATTACTCAGTATAGAGAAAGAGTAGGACTCCTTAATGTCGCCAAACGAAGACAATTTTTTATGGGTAATTTACTTTATAGCCCATTCAGTAATGAAGCTCCGCACTATCTTCTCAACCTCTTCCATTTCATTGACAAAGATCAACCAACACATTCCAAACTTCGTGAGAGGAAAACAGTATTAAAAATTCAGCCACACCGCACGTGTAAAATGCAAAGGTCCTTTGTTATTCGTGGTGCTCGCCTTTGGAACAAACTACCTATAACCATTAGAAATGCACCTTCACAATTTCATTTCAGAAAACTCCCTCTTGATTACTTATTCAAAACATCAAATCCTACCCTTAAAATCACACATTGGTAACACTTAAATTCATAATTAAAAAATATATATGTGTATGAATGCGTATTTACTTTCAAGTAGGTATACTTGCGTAATTACATTCATAATATCCTTCTGTTGATAGCCTGGATGCAATTTTTTGTATCATAGTTTAGTTCTTTACCTTTTTTAATACCTATTTTTGATTTCAATCGTCAAATCGATCGCCTTCACATTCTAATTGTAATATGCATCACCTGTTCCTTAAAGGGCTATTTAACCCTAGGAAGTTTTCATGAATAAATACAAATACGAATACAATCATCACATCCCACTTTTCTAACTCCCTCCAAAATCCTTCATTCTTGTTCTTCAAGCCTGACACATTCCAGAAAGCTATTCTCACGTTTTTCTCTTCCCTTCCCTTATCTATCTTCCTCACTTTACTTCTGGCTTGCCGTTATGAAACCCCTCTGTTTCATCTATAAACTCTTTTGCCTCTTCCTTTTTACTACCTTTCTCAACTCTTTTTTCCTTTTTCCTCATTTCTTCTGATTCTTTGTCCTAGAGCCATTCCTCCCCATTTATCCATATCCTGTCTCTCACTATCCATACAATTTGCCCGTTTTTCCTCTCAGCCCATGCAATCTGTTCTATTTGCCATCACCTTTTCCTCTCTTATCCATGTCAAATCCTGTTCAATTCTTTCCCTTCCTTCTTTCAATAATTTTTTGCTCTTCATAATTTTCTTTTTCTCCTCCTCACTCCCTACTCTTAATACAAGCATTCCTTCTTTTCCTTCCTTCGTCCCCCCTATTCTCTTCACTCCTTCTACCCTTCCCTGCACTCCAATATCTCTCATAAGCTTTTTGATTTCCGCTTCCCCTGTTTCACTCTTCACTGACAATCCCTTGAGTACCATGTTATTTTCTCTCTTCGCCCTTTCTTCCCCTTCCAATCTCCTTTCAATGTCACTTAGTCTCTTCTTCAATCTTCCATTTTCATCTTGCACGTTCTTATTACTCCCTTTTCCTATTTCCGTACCCTCAGCTTCTTTCCCCATATGCTCATTCCTCATTTCTAAGTTGTTTATCTGTTCTTCCAACTGTTTTATCTCACTATTACTCTTTTCGTCATCCTCTTTCTATCTATTCTCTATGTTGTCTAGCTTACCCCATATCTTGTGTCCTTGTTTCCTCTCTGAACCCTTTTATGAGAGCCTCTAGTTTTTCAAACATTCCTCCATCCCCCTATCTCTTTCTGGAGTTTTCCGTTTAGTCCTTACTTTCTTGCTTTTCTTGTCCCTTCCTAATTCATCGTCCTCTTCCTCTATTTTTCCTTTTCCTTCCCCTTCACTGCTAGTCGCGCTCACTTTTTTTTTGCCATTCATAGATACTCCTATTTGAGCCCGCGCTACCTAGCTTGTTGTGGTGCTGTAAGTTTGAAGGTCTTCCGCGTTTAAGGCCCGTGCCTGATTCCCTTTGTTCGTTTGACCGGACCCTGGTCGGCGTCTCTAACGTCTCCTCACCGCTGCTGTCAATTCCACCCTTCTCCCCACTAACCGCGCTCACAACCTCGTCAACTCTTGTTTCATCTATAACTGCCCTCTGGCGCCCGTTTGTGAATTTCGTACCGTCGGCATCCTACCTTACCCAGTGCTCCGCGACTTTTTCCGCTCTTTAATCGCCTAACTATTGCCCCCCTTTCCCGCCAACTATTTTTCTACTCCCAGCCTCAAAAACTTCGTACGCTCCAATTTCCCTTTCTCACAACTTACTTTCACCCTTTACACCCTTACCATCACTCACCCTTCTTCCTTTACACCTGATCTCCGCACTCACTCCTCTTTCTGTATCCACACACGCTGATTCCCTTCACCAAAGCCAAAAAAACCAACACTTGACACAAAAGAGTTCTCTCACGATCGGTACCGAAAACGGAAGTTGAAATTTCAGAATTTGAACTTGATGGGTTTGAAATTAATTGCTGGATGACAATATGGAAAATTTGGTAATATTGAAATTGGAAATATATTTGCAAAGAATCCAGTTATCATTACAAACTGGGTTTTACAATTTGACATACAATAATAAATTGGTTTATCTATAAAATTGGTGCATTTGCAGATGCTGTCTGCAAAAACTATTTCAATATTTTGTTGTCAATTTTATTCACATTTTTTATTTTTATTTCACAATTGAAAACTGTCTTATCTTTGGCCGAGACTCGAAGCCTGGACTCGCGGTCGATGAGGAAGGGCGTCCTGATTTCGCGTGTGACAATGTGTGCTTCGCACTCCAGAGCATCGGAGCGCAAATTTGACAGCTAGTCTGCATGCCGTGTTTGTTACACAGGACATCTCAATTTTGTACCCTTTTTCTCCATTTCGCGATGTATTTCGCAAAATTGAGGTTCACTGTCATCAAGTTGTGGGTCTTCGGATATATGATGACTTCTGAAAATGCTTCTGTGATGTCAGAATTGGTGATAAAAAAATAAATTTGCGAACGGTTCTCACCGTTCAAATGCTGTCTTCTGCTATCCGCAGAAACCCCGGATATTTGACAAGTTTTCTTTCTTTCGTTCTCAAATACTTGGGAAAAAATATATACTGAGTCAGTGCCGTACCCATAAAAAAATCCCAAGTCGGATTTAACCAACACCCTAAAAGTCCTTTGAAATCTTTGCAAATAATTTGAAATCCCTTCAAATCCCTGAAAATCTTCAAGATCCAATTGAAATCCTCTAAGGTCCTTCAAAATTCGTGAAAATACTTCAATATCTCTTGAAATCCTTAAAAATCCTTTGAAATCCTTTGAACTCCCGTGACTTTTTAAAAAATATTTCTGAATTTCTTAAAATCTATTTAAATCTCTTCAAATCCTTTGAAATCCCATAACTTCTTTTGATGTTAAAATATTGTAAAATTCCTTGAAACAATTGAGATTCTCTTTGAAACTATACTAGGAAATTTCTTCAAACTCTTGAAATATTTTTAAATCATGAGGTTGTACGGGACGGCCTATCGAGACAGAACTGGCAGGGAAAAGTTTCAGCCTAGTCAAGATAGAACCGGCAAGGCGAAATGTAACGACCAGAATAGGATAGTTGGTATAGTCCTGGTGCTCCAGAGCACTGCCACCTTTAATATAAACAAAACTGACTCGAAAATGCATGTGTATCTGCAGTAGACCGATTGCATGAAGTCAGAGTATGAAGTATAAACCTGCAGAAGTGAGTCAACAGTAGCGGAAAGAAGGGAGAGAGAAAGCTGTTCAGCGAGCGACGAAGACAACTCGCGTCAAATAACACGCTTCCGTGGAAGAGAAGCCATGAGAGCGAAAAGGATGGAACAAGAAAGAAACCTAGCCGATGATAATATCCCGGTGCCAGAGTTGAGGAATTCATCAAGAAAGTCCAAAGAATTAGGAAGCAGCGCAGTCAACCAGATATGCTGCTAGATTTTATACTGTAAGAAAAAGAAATAACATGCCGAGAAAGCAATCCGCTTCAACGATATCTACACCTATGAGGATTTATATGAAGATCTACGAAACAATTTGAATCAAGTGGGTTCAGTTAGCCATTTGAGAAGCTGGACAGCTGTAGACAAGGAGCGACTGAAACCACTTAGAATTTCAGTGTCCGATTCAGAGGTGTGATGAACGAACTTAGATATGCGTTTCGATCCTCACATGAAGGACCTATAAAAAGAAGAATTGCCCTTGATATAGAACAAACTGAGTGCCTCCAGAAATACCTGATGGACCTAAGACGGAAAATAGGCTTGTAGGTTAAAGCCCAGAACCCACCAAATATTGGGAAGCCCAGAATATGGCTACAGAGGTGAAAATTTGGTTAAAAAAGAGTCATCCAAGATTATCGACACGTGAATCTCAATACCAACCCAAAAGGGAATATAGACCGGCAAATACACTATCCAGATTTCAAGCAAATACAACACTGAGAGTTCCAAACCAATTAATATCACTAGCCAACAGAATAGATATAAAATGCCACAAGAGTGGAAAACTGGGACATTTGGCTAGCCAGTGTTACATACGAGGGAAACGACGGGACGGAACAATATACAGGCTATTAGTGGACTTAGGAGCCTCTATCGACCTAATAAGAGAGGACAGCATCTCAGACAACCATACCAAAATCAAATTTAGGAAAAAATTTTGTATGGGAGATGACGTACATCAAACAACAGAAGCCGCATACATTCCATACTTCGGACAAAAAACACCTTTTCATATTATTCCCGTTGATTTTCCCCTACCGAAATCTGGAATAATAGGATTGTCATTCATAAAGAAGTATGAAAGATACTCGCTCACGCTAAGATTCTTGATAATAGGCAAAAGCAAGTTTTCCCTCCATGAAGACGGTCACTACATAAGAAAAAACTCAGAACAAGTATGCCTTATCCAAGTCAAGAATACAAATTCAAACGTATAGATCGAAGGTAATAATAGATATCATATAATAATAGGTAATAAATAGAAGCAGATGGCATCTACTGTATACGTCAATGAGAATTATGGATACCAATTTATAACTACGAATCAACCCCGTTCAAAATTCCAGATAAAATAAACTACGAAAAAAGCCTCAATATACAGCCTCGAGACGAGACTCACGCAGAAGAAGGGATCGAATGTACCACAGGCTTTAAAGGCAGTGATAGAATTTTAGAACTTCAGAAAATTATGCAGTTGTACCACATAGAAGGTTCAATTCGACAAAAAATTAACAAAATTGTTACAACATATAATGAGGTATTTACACTACCTGGAGACCCATTACCATATACACAACTGACAGAGCACGAATTTACGCTAAATTCAGGAAAGATAGTGAATCTGAGATCACATAAGTTACCAGAAGCCCACAGACAATTCACCTTGGAGGACACGCAGGAACTTTTAGATAAAGGAATCATAAGACATTCAAAATCTCTGTTTAACTCTCCACTTTGGGTAGTACCCATGAAAGAAAATAAATTGAGAATGGTCATCGACTTCAGACACATTAATAAGGATACAGACCAAGACGAGTATCCCTTACCTGTTATCGATGAAACAGAATAAAAACGAATACTTAAAGGTATATTCGACTTAATTTCAAATTTGACTTGAAATAAGGAAGCAACTAAATTAAAGTACACCATGCGCCTAACTTTCAATATACAGTTCTGAAAGTAAGTTGAAGGCAACCTGAAATAACATGTAAGGCTTTCGTTACATAAAATTAAGAAGTATGCCTTACTGAATTTCAGGTTAACTCTGCCCTAATCGCGCTGGAACATGCGCACGACGCGGTCTTGTTATTTTGCTCCGTTTCTAGAATCTAGTCCGCGTTTCAAGTGACACTTTGCCGTAAGTCTCTAAAATTCTTGAACACAACCGGAATTGTAATTGTATCTTGAATTTTATTCAGTTAAAAAGTCACTCGTGAACTGCCTATTTACTGTTTTTCGAAGTCGAAGCTGCATTATCTGCTGATATCGAAAAGTATGATTTTATAGTGGTGTTCACATAAATCAAAAAGTAAGTCTTCGAGATTCTTGGTGCAGACAGAGTGTTCTACTTGTGAATTTATAGAAAATCCAAAAGGATTTTATAAAGATTATGTTTATAATGTATGTGATTTCAGACTAGGGCTCACGGGTTACGGGATGGGGAGGGGGTGAGGAGATGCATAATTTCAGTATAAGCATGCGACTTACTTTCAGCAAGAAGAGTCCTTAATTCAATGTCATCTCAACCTTACACTACCTTTTCAGTATAAATGTCGTCTCAACTTCAGGTCTTTACTACCTGAATTTCAGGACTTTACTACCTTAATTTTTGGTCTTTACTGCCTGAATTGCAGCCTTTTTCTTTGCTCACTTTAACGATTAAAACAAATTCTTAAGTTCAGGATTAATATGCTTCTTTTTGCTACACCTTGCAATAATTCTAATTTTCGACTTTAATGAAGTGTTTGTTTTTTTCTGTGTATTCTTGACTAATTGGGACAAGCGACGTTCTTCTATGCTTTTGATATGAGTGCGGATTTCCACCAAATTCCAATGAACGGGGCATCAAAAAAATATACTGCATTTTTAACATCCCAATGCCACTATGAATACAATCGTTCGAAAGGTTAACGGCATTGGGATTGAAATTAGAACCAACCAAATGCGAGTATTTACGACAGGAACTTGAGTATTTAGGCCATCTACTCACCAAGGATGGAGTCAAACCTAATCCATCAAAAACTCAGCGGTCAAGAACTTTAAAATCCCTACCACAGTGAAGGAAATTCAGTCTTTCTTCGGCTTGACAGGATACTATAGAAAATTTATAAAAAACTTGTCTGTTATAGCAAGACCTCTGACTAAGCTAACACAAAACGAGACCATATTCGATCGGACACCCCAATGCACTAACATTTTTGAACAACTGAAGAACACTCTATGCCCAGCACCAGTACTACAATTCCCGAACTTCAAGGAAACTTTTGTGCTCACCACAGACGCATTTATCCTTGGATTAGGTGCAGTACTATCACAGAACGGACACCCCTGCTTTTTTATATCAAGAACATTGAACTAGGCAGAAGAAAATTATACCACTAGCATTTATACCACTATTATACACTAACTGTATCAGCTGTTAGCATACGCACCAGTTCGTTTTCAGTGCTTAGCGAGGTGTCTCGATTTCTATAGTGTTAGATTTTTAAAAATGTTGATGTCAAGGAAGAGGCAGCCTTTAACGTTGAAACAAAAGTGTGAGGTTGTAGAAAAAGCGAAAGCAGGTACCTCAAGACAAGTCATTTTACAAAAATATGGTAATAAAGACCGTACGTTATGGAAATTGTTAGCTCGCGAAGATGACTTGAACAATAAGAGTAAAAAATATGAATATCCGAATAAAAAATCGTAAAAAATAAGTAGTTATGTGCGTTTAGATGCTGCTGTCTTCGAATGGCTTAAGCAAGCCAGAGACAGAGGTTATCCAGTAATCGGGCTGATTATCAAAGAAAAAGCTCGCGTTTTAAACGAGAAGTTCAAATTTTGTCTAAATTTTCTAAATTTCTGAATTTTGAGTGCGTATAAACCACTTGAATACTATTTGATGTTCGAGACAAAACTTGCAGTTTTCTCTTGAATTGATATGTATTAATGACATTGAAGTTTTTCTTCAAGTTTAAATTATTATATGTATTAGACAACAAAATGGGCAAAACTCAAGAAATATTTTTTTACTACGGAGAAAAATCCAACAGAAATGGTTCATACGTCCCTGACTGTTTATGTTTCCAACGACCAATTTAGTGCCCAATTTCGGCAGCCAAAGATCGGCTAATGTTATTGGGCCTATATCGGCATTTTAATCGGCCCAGTGTTGTGCCCGTACTGGCTGCCTATATTGGCTATTCAAATTTGTCGATCTACCGCCGATGCTTGGCCCAGTGATGGCACACCTGTGGGCCAAGTGTCACTTTTATCACGGCAAAGCATGTTTTATGAGGAAAGCCAGAGATCGGCCCAGACGCGGTGCATTACTGTTCCAAACTTCGTCTTTACTCTGGCAAAACATGTTTTAATAGGAGAAGCCGGAGTCTGGTCCAGCAAAGGCGCATCACTGGGCCCAGTGTGACTCTTACTACGGCAAACCATGTTTTAAGAGGAAGAGCCAGGGTTCGGCCCAAACTCGGCGCACTGCTGTTGCAAACTTCGTCTTTACTTTGGCTAAACATGTTTTAACAGGGAAAGCCAGAGTCTGGCCGAGAAAAGGCGCATCACTGGGCCTAGTGTGACTTTTACTACGGCAAACCATTTTTTAAGAGGAAGAACCAGAGCCCAGACTCGGCGGACTGCTGTTCAAAACTTCGTCTTTACTTTGGCTGCTAAACATATTTCAATAGGAAAAGCCAGAGCCTGGCCTAGCAAAGGCCGGAATTAGGTGCCAAGTACAGGCCGAAGTATTTATTCAGATAACGGTGCGATATTGACGGCCGAAGCTGGGCCGTAATTGGTATCCACTGGTGAGCCGACGACCCAGGTGGAAATTTCTGCACTCCACTGGAGTTCACCACAGGCGCAGTACTGGCCCAGTACTAGTCACCAGTACAGATAATCGCCCAAGTGCGAATTGCCGGACCTGAACACACGGCCCAGGCTTGGTCTAATTTCGGCAGCCAAAGGTCGGCAAATGTTATTGCGCAAATATCGGCATTTTAATCGGCCCAGTGTTGTGCCCGCACTGGCTGCCTATATTGGCTATTTAAATTTGTCGATCTACCGCCGATGCTTGGCCCAGTGATGGCACATTACTTGACCAAGTGTCACTTTTATCACGACAAAGCATGTTTTACGAGGAAAAGCCAGAGTCTGGCCCAGAAAAGGCGCATCACTGGGCCCATTATTACTTTCAGTACGTTAACCATATTATAAAAAGAAGAGCTAGACTTCGGCCCAGACTCGGTGCACTGCTATTCCAAACTTTGTCCTTACTTTGGCTAAACATGTTTTAATAGGAAAAGCCAGAGTATGGCCCAGCAAAGGCGCATCACTGGGCCCAGTTTGACTTTTACTACGGCAAACCATGTTTTTAGAGGAAGAGCCAGAGTTTGGCCCAGACTCAGCGCAGTACTATGCCGAGTGTATAAATATTTGAAAAAAATGTTTAATACGTTTAAAAATATGGTTCATGTCTTCTAAAATGTTGTAAAATAGTATAAAACAGCTGAAAACCAAACCTTACACGAGGTTTAAAAAAATTTGTTATTAACAAATTTTCAAAGTTTACTATCAAATTTCTAAGTTCCGTTGTTAAAAATTGTAAATGTTCATAAAAAATTACATTTCCTGCCATGTTAGAAAGTTGTGAAGTAGTCTCCAACGCGAAAAAACGAAATATTACACGAAGAAAAATTGTACTCGATATTAATTATTTCTTTAAAAATTATTTTATTGATATTCCTGTTAACAGTTCGTATATTTTACATTAACATAACGTCGTATGATAATAAATATTTAATTAGAAAAAGAGATTTCAAAATGTAGAGTTTTAACTTTTTTGAGCTATAGCTTATGAGGATGGCTTTTTCATCAAATTTCAACTCGTGGGCTTAGCGCAATGGTTAAGACTCCCGACTGCTAGGCGATAGATTCAGGTATAGATGTAGGTTCGATACCCCGTAGCATTAGAAGTTTTATTTGTAATATAATATTTAAAAATGTCATATTTGTATTCACTCTACATATATAGTGGCGTCCTAAAAACAATTCAATGATTTTTTTTCAATTAACTCCGATCCTAGTGCATACTGGAGTTATCATTCCAGCAATGTCACGATATTGGCAGCCGAGGTAGAAGCGATATCAGTACCCATTGTTGAGCCGATAATGGCAGCCAGTAACGCATAAGTGATGGCGGCTAGAGTCTGGGCCAGAATTGGCCGCCAAGTGCATACCGGAGTTATCATTCCAGCAACGGTACGATATTGGCAGCCGATCTTCGGCAATATTTTTGCCGATACTGGCCAATGCTGGGCCGTATCTAACTTCGCACTTGGGTAGTACTGGCTAACGGCTCGCTCCACGATCGACAAATTTTAACCAAGTTTCACTAATATAGGAACTGTTACGATCACTGGGACATTTACTTTATTTTGTTCCAAATAATTGTTCAAAAAATTAACATTTGTTATCTTCGAGCACAGGCTTGTAACAAATGAGGTCCTTGGTAAGTCAAATTCAGTTCAGTGCTGCTATAAAAAAGATTAGTCGTTGGAAAATAATAAAATATTATATGAATTTATAACAACTGTTTATAAATGTAATAAACATTGAGTTTTAGTTTAGTAAAACTTAATAAAAAATAAGATGTTTTATAAATTATGTTCGGTTGACTTCATTAAAGAATATGCTCATCAGTTTAAAAAATGATAAAATGCGAATCTGTATGTATAATTGTTTGTAAAATACACAATTGTTTTGTCGACCAGTGGAGTATAATCATAACGGGTCATTATCGAGTTAATATAATATTGCTGATAAACTAAGTGTAATTACGGAAAAATACAGCGAAACTGTCCATGGTCAAAAATTTGGTTAAACAATTAACAATTATTACTGAAAAAAGAGGATCATGAAAAACACTTATTTTAAAGTAAGTGTTAATCCAGTTAGCCTGTGCAAAACACAAAGGCTATTTTTCTAATCATGGTTGAAACGTTTATTTGTTTATAAGACTAATAATTGTTATTCATTTGTAAAAAGTCGTCATAGAGAGTGTAAGACTTGAGAATATGATATTTGAGTCTTTCAATCCATTGAAGAGCATTCTTACTCATTGATTTGTTTATAGCAAATAAACATATTATATAGATTTTCTTATAATTATTGGTCAATTGCTATGGAGATTCTTTCACTGATTCCAAGGCCGTAGCCAGAAAAATTTGTCGGGGAGGGATATATAGCAGGAAAAAATGTCGGCTGGGGATATGCAGCAGAAAAAATGTCGGGAGGGGGGTTATGCAGCGGCACACAGGAGAGTATATGTATATTATGTACATGTTTCAAAAATTCAGGGGGGGGGGGCAAACACACATCATCCCCCCCCCCCGGGCTACGGCCTTGACTGATTCTGACCATTTCCTTATGAATCTGAATACTCTGAACTTTGGGGGCTTCCATAAGCTACGAGGCCCAATTTTTACCAATTTTGGACCACCTGTCATCCCACGTAGTCCACCGTGGCATTCTGGTAGTCCCCCTCCCCCCTACTAGGGTGCTGCTACGTGGTTTATGGAAGGCCCCTGATTGGAAATTCATGTATTTTGTTGAAAATTCGTGTTTGGGATGGGGGGGGGGGGGGGGTAAGGAAAAAATCTTTCTGGTTTAAAAATCAACCATTTGGGTTCAAATTGATTTATTTTGTATTGTAATATTTTTGGACTTATTATTGTTTTCAGTAAACATTTTTCTGTTTTCTAGTCATGCATTTTATTTTTTTAACAGATAAGTGTAAAACACGTGGCTCGGCATCGCCCCTCCCCCCTAAAGTAACCACGTGGTTTAGGGAGACCCCTTTTAAGAGAATTAAAGGGGTGAATATTGAGAATCTTTTTTTTCACTTTAATTGTAAGATAAAAAAATAAAGACCTATTCAAAAATTAGCTCGAGCAGATCTTTCAAGAATTCAATTAAAGTCTCAATTAGTTAAGTTTTATATATTTTTAATTCTTCGATAGCGCAGAATATTTCATATTATTATTTCAATTTAATTTAAAAATTCTTTGTTAATTTTTTGGTAATTTTTAATAAGAAGAAAATAATTTTACCTATATTCTCCTAATAAAAACGAACAGTGAGGTCTTTCAACAGCGATTATCTCGCCCGGTTTGATATCCCTGGTAGCAATCCCGTGTCTTCCGATATCACCACCAGCATCTTTGATCTCAACAGCTTTACTGAACTCGGGATATAGTGGATTTGTATCTTTTGTCCTTGGCAAGGCTCGACTTTTCGATTTAACCTCTGTTTCTTCTTGTGAGGTGTTTTTATTTGTTTTCTCATTTTCATTGAGTTTCTTGCCCTTTTCCATCACAGCCAACATCACTCTGATGTCCGACTCAAGCTTATGTTTTTTCTCTGATGGTACTTTTGCATGATCCAAAGATGTTAAGGCACTTTTAAAGGTGTCAATGGCTTTTGCATGTTTTTTCAAAGCCAGCAAACATCTCGCTCGTCTGTCTTCTAATTTGTAAAGAAGTTCTTTTGGGTATCCAATTTTAAGAGCTTCTTCCATATCGACTAGGGCAAGTTCGTACTTTTCGAGGTGATAAAGAGCAGCTGAACGGTTTCCATATATAACACTCAAATCTACAATTTTTTTAATTTGAGTTTGAATAGTAACTAAGAAACATCATCTTAGGGCCATTCCATACTTACCTTTGTCGACATTTTTTGTTATAACTCACGTCCACATAAATTGGGACATCGAGTTGGAAATTCAGGAAATTATTGAAAAGAAACTGTAAGGAACGTTTGTATGGTTCTAAATTTCTGAAACTACAAACAAAATTTCCAAAAATGTTCCAAAATAATTTTTTTTTCATATTTCCAGAAATTAAGGATCATACAAACGTTTCTTGGCGTGTTTTAATTATTTTCTCAATTTGTGCGAACGTAAGTTGATGCAAAATTAATGTCGGTAAATTAGTAATCGGATAAGTATTACATGGCCTCAACTACTATCTTCAAAATAATTTTGTCAGGGTGGCCATTGGATCAAGCAATTACTGGAAAGTGTCAGTGTATTTATTTTTTGACCTAAAATTAACCAATTGCGTCACTCCTTACTGTTTCTTATACCTCCGTTGGCGCGATTCGATGAGCAATATACTATTTGCGTACTAGTGCATGAAGAACTGCATAATAGTCGAGTTTTTGCCGTAGGTCGTGCATAAAACTTTGTACAACACTCGCGATGGGAATGTGTCTGAGGAGGTAGTCGAGAGACGACGAAGTTGTCGATTCCTAAACTGGTGACGTCTCAGTGGTCAAAGTGAGTACTTTTCCCACTAGTGAGTTTACTTTTTCCACTAGTGGGAAAAGTACTCTCTTCGACCACAGTGACGTCATAAGTTGAGGAATCGACAGTTTCGTCGTCTCGAGACGAGCCTCCGAAATCGCATTTCCATCGCCCTTGATACACAATATAATATTTTCCCACATCCCTTTTTTTTTACTTTTAAAGGCCTCAAATTTAAAATCATATAGGTGACTGGAAAAAATTGTATCACTTTAAGTCCCAGTCATTTTCCATTTTTCCTTTGAGTCGTACATTTTTTCTAATATTATCACAGTAGATTACTGATATCAAAGCACAATTTAGTGAATTTTCTAAATTTTAGATTATTTCGTTTGGGAATTATGGGTCAAAAATAAGCAAAATATTTTGTCTTGGGATAGCCCAAGCTACAAATGAAAAATGAAGAATGTTTGAATATTATTAATACCATTTTTAAATATTTATGATTTACAGACGTCACACATATTGAGTTGAAAAACATAAAATTTAAAAGGAGAGTACAATATTTAAAAAATGAGGATTTAAAAAATTACTTCAAAGTCTGTCCCACAAGTTTTTTTGTCTGTGGTCACGCTGCATTGCTGATTTAGGATAATAATCAAAAATAATTATTAAAGCTGTTTATAATTCGAACTAAAATTGTTAATGTTATGCTCGCGAAGATTTCAGCATAGATAAAAATCGATTTATTAACGTTGATTCCAAATATCAGTAAATAATAATAACTATTTTTGCTTAATGTATTAATGTATTAATGTATGTAGGCGTGACACTACCCGATTCGGGTGCCGTTTCTAGGTGAATAGTTTCTTTTAGTAAATAACTACAAGTGTGGGCTCACCACACCCACGATGAGCCAACAGCACGCAGTATTCCCGAACGGTCACCCATCCCAGTACTAACCGCGCCCAACACTGCTTAACTTCAGTGATCTAACGAGAACTGGTGTTTTCAGCGTGGTATGGCCGTTGATAAAATGTCCGATCGTCCGGTAAAGCTCTAAATTAATCTATCATAACTATAAACTGAAAGCATATTTTGAAATGCTGGAGTCAAAATCAAATAATTCGTGAAAATGGTCATTATGCCCATACTTAGAAAGCAAATTTGGTTTTTTGGTTGGGACAATTTATTTCAAGTCAAAAGCGTTTGAATTAAAAAAAAGTAACACAAAAAATAATTGTAAATTGAATAATTTAAAATGAGACACTGTCCAAATAACGCATCTTTCGTTAGCTTGATAGAAAACTTGTATCGCTAGTTTGAGGGAAACCTGCGAAGCAATATGAATGAAATTTTGCTTCGCAATATTTAGGCAATGTTCAGGGAGCGCTCTATCTATAAACAAAATAATCCCGCAAATTTATATCATATTATAGTTAATTACTTGTCTTTTACTGGCCTCCTAATTCACTATAATTATATAAATTTGCGGGGTTATTTTATTCAAATGTTGGTGCCGCATGAAAAGGGAGAAAGAACCCTTTAGGTTGAAAAACGAGTCGCCGGGGCATTTTGAAATTCGAACTTCAAAAAATTGCTTTTCGAGAAAAACGCATATAAATTTAGTGAGTGCCATATAAGCGCACGTGCTACACTTTTTCTTCGAACATCAAATATACCCACTTCAGCTTATAGTGTTCCACGAAGGGATAGTAAGGAGTGGCCGTATCACCCTATGTGTTTGGTGAGCAGAGGTGGGACAAGTGACGTCCGAGAATTCGTTAGTGCTTGCTACAAATAAAAACTCGTATGCTGCCCCGTGCACATGCGCAGAGCTGTTTTCGCAGTCACATGTTATACCCACTTAATATGTTAACTTTTGACATCTCGATGCACATGTAGGTTATGTTCGTTTGTTTATGTTCGTTAAATACACAAGTCCGAAACTTCAAACGCCTGTTGACATCGTTGGCATGGCAACCGCCAGTGCGCATGTGCATGGGGCAGCATACGAGTTTTCATTCGTAGCAAGCATTAACGAATTCTTGGGCGTCGCTCGTCCCACTCCCCACATACAGGGATAATATTCCTTACTATTCCTTCGTGTAGTGTTCCCAGATAGCACAAAAGTTTCCCTGAACCTTCCTGAAACATTCGAATGAAAGGTTCGGAGAATTCCGAAAAATGTTCCAGAAAGGTTCCCGGAGGTAGATAAATGTCCGCGTATCAAATCACGTTCATATTCTCTTAAAATGAAGCAGTGAAATCTCACTGGTTGAAACATCCAGAAGTGTGTCACTGACAATCAGTGATAATTCACTGGTTCATTCAGTGGAGTTCCGGCATTGATTTAATCAGTGAGGTTCACTGGTTTCTCAGTACCAGTAGTAATCTGGACGTGCGCCTTGTCGTCTGTCAGCTAGTTTATAGGTACGAAACATATCACTCATCACGATTATGTAAACTGTTGCAAAATTGTCTTTTAAAACCGGCAATTTATTCTCACAACAATAAATGAAGGGCGGGCTGCAATATAATGCGATATAATATGTTGCGCCTAATTATGGGAATTTTCAACGTGTCACGTCGCTCAGTCAGACCCAAGTGGCCAGAGGCCTCCCACTACCAAGCGAAAGATATTATATCCCCTGCTCATTACATCCAGGCGCCAAATATTTATAAAAATAATCACTAGTACACAATAAGGTTCATTTTCACTCGAGAAATGCCAAGACCTGACCGACGACGCGCGCGTACCAGAAGACTGGAGGTTCATATCTTGCCCACGTGAAGCGCTATATCACCGGGCAAATCTATTATTTGGCATCACTGGTAGAATCAGTAGCGCTATTTTAGTTGAATCAGTTACTGGTTCATCCAGTTGAAGTGGAAAAATCACTGGTTCACTAGTGATAATTAAAAATACTGATTCAACCAGTGACAGATTAACTGGTTCAATTCAAGAGACTAAGGAAGGTTCAGACATTCCCCGAACCTTCCATCGGAATGTTCCAGGAATGTTCAGGGAAACTTTTGTGCTATCCGGGCTGGAACGGATATTTTCGTAATATTAGCCCTGAACAAGCTGGAAATGGATAAGTCTTACAGGAAATTCCGTAGCAGTATACAATACGTTTAACTTAAAAAATTGTTGTAGATAATTTAAAATTTAAACGTTTATAATTGAGATATTTCTAATTTATCAATTGCAAATGACAATTCTTCACATCTCAAACTAACTGCATACATATTTAATATTTAAAATGTTAATTTTCAAAATAATACTATTTCAAATCGATATGCTTTTTTTAACTTGAGACATCGAAATATCTCAAAAAATACGCATCCTATGAAAAAATATCCGTAATAAAAACTTTTTATTTTCGAGGGGGAAAAGAGACTTTGAAAAAATTTACCCCCCCCCCCCCTTCCAGGAGGCAGAAGTAGAGGTATCTTTGTAATTTCAAATGAAAACCCTAATTTTTTACCACAGATTCAAATTCTCCTTTATGAAATACGTAAGTTTTATTCGAAATTTTTTTTTCGATTCACGACCTCCCCCCCTGCCTCTTGGGGGTGGGGCGGGGTTACTTTTTTCAAAGTCGCTTTTCCCCTTCGAAAATAAAAAGTTTTTATCACGGATATTTTTTTCATAGGATGCGTATTTTTTGAGATACTTCGATGTTTCAAGTTGAAGAAAAAACAGTATATATACATAAATATATATAATAATGGTTGTAAATTGTACAATTATCAGTTTGAAATGTTTGAAATGAAATACTTTCAGATTGAAGCTTGGTGAAGTAGATAATTTCAAATTTTTAAAATCAAAGTTAAGCAGTGCTTGGCTCGGTTATACTTAAAATGAGAGGCCGCCGTACTATACATAGATATGGGGAAGTATATTTTTTCATAACACATGTATAATTTCAGTCCTTTTCAATTTTAGCGGGGCTAATGTTCTACTTTTCACTCCCTAGGCAGTAAAATGTGACGTCAGATGTGAATAGTGGAAATTATCAAGATTAGACCAACTCAAAGCGATAAGTTACCATAAATGGCCGATTAATTACCATAAATAAGCGAACATTTCCGGAAATTTTTGCATTCTCTAAATTTCTGTAAATGTAAGAAATTAATGTTTTCTTGGTAATTTCTAAATTTACCATAAATTTCTTAAGTTTTCCAAATTTTCAGAAATATTCAAAATTCCCGAAGTTTTCGAAAAATGAATTTATCACAAATTTATGAAATTTGAAAATTTTTGGTAATTTAGAAATTCATCATACATTTCCAAATTCATATTAAAATTAAAATAATGTTTCAAAAATTCTTCTAGATATATGAGCAGAAGTCATGCATGTGTTACAAAAAACTTCTGAAATCATGCATTTGTTATAAAAGAATATCGTGTGCATCAAGGGCGGACTTTTTACGACTAGTCTAATTTTCAGTACTCGTCGAAAAAGTCCCTCTTCTCTCCCTTGATGTATAATATTATCAGCTTTTAATTTGACTTCACTTTCACATGATTACTACTTAATTTAAAATTATTCATTATCTCTTGTTCACTGTTAGCTAACAAATTTAATTTTTGTAGATTTCCCTAGTAAAAATGCCTATTAGAATCCAAATAGAAACCTAATAGGATGTGGCTTCTATCAGGTCCTATTACTTTCGAAAGTGGGTTTTGTTCCTGGTTCTATAAGGTGTTCTATTAGGTAATTGTGAACTTTCTAATGGGATCTTATTAGGATCTAATGTGTCTGTATTTGGCACTCGTACCGTATTAGCTATTGGTTTCTAAGCGGAACGTAAGTGGAAACTAATCGGATTTGAATCCGGTTTCTGTGTGGTTCATATTTGGTCATTTTAAACTTTCTAATGGGATCTTATTAGGATCTGATGTCGTTTGTATTTCCTAGGAAAATGTCTATTAGAAGCCAAATAGAAACCTAAGAGGATGTGGTTTTTATCAGGTCCTATTACTTTCGAAAGTG
>CAKNXH010000164.1:204498-217942 GCA_932178445.1 Andricus quercusramuli | reverse complement strand
GTTTTGTTCCTGGTTCTATGTGGTGTTCTATTAGGTAATTGTGAACTTTCTAATTGGATCTTATTAGGTACGATTTCTGAACGAAAAAAAAAGTTATATCCTAACTTATTGTTATATAATCTTCATTTTTTATAGTTTTCAAGTATACAATTCGCCAATACGGTCGCTTACACATATAGTCGCACGCTTCAACGCTTTGAAAAATCTAACTCGCTGAGGATTCGAACCCTACCTATACTACCTAAACTTGTGTATTCTACCGCGTGCTCTAACTCATTTCGCTATCGATGCACTTGGATCTTGGTTACAAAATCTAGGCCAAATATTTTTTAACTCAATGTTTATTCAAAGAAAACGTATTTCTGACGACCAATGGGTAATTCTAAGGCAAATTGAAAATTTTCGAGAGACTTCAATAAGAAAAATGTATTTAGAATGAATTTAAAATTAAATTTTATTTATTTGAAATACGAATCGATAGTCTTTTTTCTTTAAATATTTAAAAAGCTTATAAACTATCCAAAGGTAATAAGCAATAAAGAAAAGTCAAGTGCAAAAATTCTTTGATAACCTTGGAGACAAAAAGCGATTTTCTATAATACAAAAATCTCCATAAAAGGGACAGTTTTCAATTTATCCAATTGTTTTATAATACTTTCTTACTCAGTTTTCAATGCGAAATAACAGTTCTTAAACAGTAACACAGGCCGAAGGATTTCGGTATACTAAAACCGAATCCGTTATGCAAATTTTTGCTATCCCTACTAAAAACAAAGTCAGGAATCGTCAGAAAAAAGTCAGGACTTCTGACCATTTCTGACCACTTTTGTTACGTTTCTCGACAGAAATCGTCAGGAAAAGTCAGAATTCGTGAGAAATGTTCAGAAATCGTCAGAGCTTGGGTTCGAAGGATAATCCTTTTATTAGGGGTCTAAGAATGGAATGACATAAAACCTAATCCCTTTTATATTTCCCAGGTTATTTATATCATTTATTTATATTTATTCATGCAGATTCTCTCTTTACTTGTAATTAATTAATAATATTTATATATTGAATGACTCTGAAGGTGAATCTGAAAATTTTGTCCGTTTTGAGACCTATCTCTTTCTCTTTACAAGATACGTTATATTTGAGCTAATTTTAAATTTTTTAGAAAACATTTTAGGTGTCTGATATCCTTTTGGGTTGCCTACCTGTGGTCCTAGCCAATGAGCTACCTGATGGGATGTGAATTAGCATATCTTTAGAAATCGCCAGACTCGTCAAGAATTTTTCAGGATGTTCAGGAATCGTCAGAACTTCTGACAATTTGTGGCGATTTATGACTTTTTTTTTAGTGGGGATACGCCAAGTTTTTAAGATAACCTAACCTGAATGTGCAAAAATTGCTATTTTTAGCCATATTTGAGGCAACATAACACGATCAGCAATTTTTGCCCTTAAAACTGCTAACGCCACCGTTTAGTACTCCTTTTTATCTTCCATTTCCATTTCTGATCATTCAGAACCGATCTTTTTCTCCGAGATATCACACAGTAACCATTTCAGTTCCACATTGCATTGCGGAATAATGCAAGGCGAAGAGAAACTGAAGAAAAAATTGCTAATCGTGTTATATTGCCTCAAATATGGCTAAAAATAGCCATTTTTGCACTTTCAGGTTAGGATGTCTCAAAAACCTGACGTATAGGAAAAATTTGGATAACGGATTCGGTTTTAGCATACCAAAATCCTTCGGGGTCACATAGTTCGGTCTTTAGCTACAAAAATGATGTCATATTTCTCGGTCTGTGTAATTTAAAATATGCACTTTGAATTTTATTCCAATTAATATAATTCCGATTAGCCGTTAATAATCCTATTACAGTCTATTAGAGAAGCAAGTTTGTATTTTGTAACATTTAGGGTAAATGAATACCTCATTGGGCCCGATTAGAACCTATTAGAAAAATATAGCACAAAGAATATTTGTTTTCGAAAGCCTAATAGAGCCACATAGAAAGATTTTTTCAATTCCAATTTCCGTCCTAATAGTAGATTAAATACCGAATACAACCGGTTAGAATCCAAATTGAAATAAAAAACTGTTCATAACCATTTAGAACCATATAGAAATTCAAGTGGATCCAATGAAGCAGATCCCAATAGATTCCTAATAGAGCCACTTAAAACACATAACTTCGAATTTTAATCGAATTATTGATTTCAACATGCCACTAAACTAATTAATAGAACCAGTTAGGGAAGCAATATCGTACTTGTAGCACTTGGAACAAAGCAGGTCCTAATAGGCACCTAATAGATCCGCTTCAAAGACATATCTTCGAATTTTAATCATATTAATTCAATTACAACATCCCAATCAAGTACCTGAAAGAACCTGCCAGGGCAGCAATTTCGTACTACAAGCTCTTTGAATAAAGCTGATCCCAATAGGGTGCCTATTAGAGCCGCTTAGAACATCCCAGCTAACCTGTTACCATCCTGAAAGGTTCCTGAATGATCACATGTTCTCAGAGGAATTGTTACTTGTATGTCAGTCTCCTAGCAGGTAACGGCATAATCGCCGTAGTTTACTAGGGAGGCTGGTTTGCAACCGTTCCCTGTCAGACTAGTAACATGGTGGTAACAGCCGGCAGCGATCTTACTGGACGAAAAACTTCGTGCGCATGCGCAAGTAATAGGCATTCATTGGCTCTGTGAGTTCCCGCACAATTTGAAAGTGCAAACGTAAATAGCTTTTACCTTGATTTTGGAAAATTTTGTTTATATTTTTGCTTGTAGCGCATACGTTTCTTAAACTATAATTAACGATGAAATTATCAAAATTACACATAAAAATTACTACAAGCATTGTATGACTAATTAATTTTGAAGGATTTAAGGGGAGAATTTTTTTAATAACTATAAATAGTGAAGAAAACAACAAAATATTACAAAAAACTTAATTTTTATTTCATAAAATTAACTTTTAAGAAATTTCACGTCAAACCATCTAAAGAATGTTATTTATTATTTGATGATTTTAATATTATTACGATGAAGCTTTTTAAGTATTTACAATCAGACGCAGTTCTAAAGAAATATTTTTCGAAAAGATTCAAAAACTTGTTGTATTTTTTAAAAACACAATTTGAAACTAAATTAGAAAAAATCTATTTTTAATTAAAATTTTTTTTATAGATAGCTTACAATGTGCTCTAAAAGTCCCTTGAATATAAAAATGGGATCTCCCTTACTTTTCGAGAAATAATTAAAAACGTAGAGCTCAGACTCACGGGTGTTAGGCACGCCATGTCATGGCGTACGTTCTTAAATATTTGTCGAAAACTAAGTAATTAACATGGGGTTTTAAATGGGAAAAGCTCGATTTAAAAAAAAATGGGAAAAAGAAGTACTTGTTATACATTTTTTGTCAATTAAAGTATTGTCACCTCTTGAGGAGTATTTAAGGAATAATTTCCACCCAATAGCTTTTAATTTTGACACACCTGAACCCCTTTAATTGTGCCCGGAAAATGCCCCAAAAAATGCAAAATAATCGATAAGTGACGAGTTTCAAATTATATTTTGAATAATTTTAAGTTCTTTAAATAATTAATATTTGTTTAAACAATTTTTTTCCTTCTGTAAATCGTGAAAAGTTATTATCTTTCAGAATAAATCGTACGAAGTTGAGGAATGTCAAGAGTAGTAGTTCTTGTTTAACTTATTTGGTAATTATTTAAACAATTTTAATTTTTTTAAACAATTTTTTCTCCCTAAAACTGTAAAAAGTTATTATTTGCTGAAAATAATGACACGATTAAAGAATGTTGAAAGCAATACATTTTTGAAGGATGTTTGGTAATTATTTAAACAATTTTGACTTGTCTAAACAATTTTTTCCCCCTGTAAAGCGTGAAAAATTATTACTTTCTGGAATTAATGACACAATTAAAGCAATTTAAGAGTAATATTTTTTTTCTACAGAATATTTAGTAATTTTTAAAATAATTTTTATTTGTTAAAAAAATTTTTTCTCTGCAAATCGAGAACATCTATTCTTTTCAGCAATTAATGACACAATTAAAGAATTTTAAGAATAATATTTCTTTACTTAAGATACTTTGAAATTATTTAAACAATTAATAATCATTAATAATCATTAATATAAACCATTTTTGCAGTCTGTTATGAGTAGTTATTTTTTCAGATCATATATTCGTTAAACTGAATAATTTTTCAAATGAATTTCGGGTAATAGGCATCAACAAACATTTTTAAACAAACAAAAATTGCTTAAAAAAATATAAATTATTTTAAAAATTGCTAAATATTCTGTAGAAAAAAAATATGACTCTTAAATTGCTTTAATTGTGTCATTAATTCCAGAAAGTAATAATTTGTCACGCTTTACAGGGGGAAAAAATTGTTTAAGCAAATCAAGATTGTTTAAATAATTACCAAACATCCTTCAAAAATGTATTGCTTTCAACATTCTTTAATTGTGTCATTATGTCCCTTTCCAACATTTTTGCAAAAGTATTCATAATTATAATTCCGAAATGAGATGTATATTTTGAGGTTAAGCTGTCATTGCACGTTGCGTTTCCAAACA
The DNA here is from genome assembly GCA_932178445.1 of Andricus quercusramuli. Lineage (NCBI taxonomy): Eukaryota > Metazoa > Arthropoda > Insecta > Hymenoptera > Cynipidae > Andricus > Andricus quercusramuli. The sequence continues at coordinate 213,339 of CAKNXH010000164.1, read as the reverse complement.
TCACTTTGTTACAAGCATGTGATTACAATGGCGGGATAATGTTACCTGCTTCGCTTGTAATTTGTTACTACTTTGAATGGGAAATATATTGTCACTGGGTGACCAGCAGGGAAGTCACCAGTGTCTGGTTTTCTGAATCTTGTTACAATTATGTGACTATTCGGACTAGTAACTGTGTTAGCTGGGATATCACTTTGGATGTTTTTACGAATAATTTCATTCCCAAGGTACAATAAAATAACTAATAGAACCTGTTAGGGAAGCAGTTTCGTGCTTCTATTTCGAATAAAGCAGATCCCAATAGGGACCTATTGGAGCCGTTTAAAACAAATCACTTCGAATTGTAATCCGAATAATTTAATTCCAAAGGTCCAATAAAATACCTAATAGAACCTGTTAGGAAAGCAATTTCGTACTAGTAGCATTTGGAATAAAGCAGATACCAATAGGTACCTTATAGATCCGCGCTCAAAACACACCGCTTCCAATTTTGATCCGGGTGATTTTGTTCTGAAGGTCCAATAAAATACCTAATAGAACCTGTTAGAAAAACAATTTTGTACTTAATAATATGTCAAGTGAAAGAATACCTCATTGTATCCACGTAGATTTTGTTAGAAAAATTTAACAAAAGAACATAAGTACCGAATAAGACCGGTTAGAAACCATTTTAAAATAAGAATCCTACTAGAAACCAGTTAGGACCATATAAGATTCCATCTGCATCCTATAAGTTTTCCAAACGGCTTCTATTGATACCTAACTGTCATTTTTACTAGGGTTAAAATTCTTGAATTTTTAACGGTAAAAATGACATTCAAGTTTCCAATTTCGAGTTGCACAATATTATTGAGAACTTATCCAATTTTTGACCGACAATTTTTTCTATAAATTTGAGTGGCCACCCTGAAAAAACGGTAAAATCACATCTTGATATTTGATATGGAAAATATCAGATGTAGTCCGGGGAAATTAGCTCGAAAAAGGTCGATTTCCAGAAAAAAAAGGTATAGTTTTTTTTTCTTCACAATCATGTCCCTGAAGGCATTAGAAATGAATACCAAAAAAGTTCCCCATCAGATCGGCGCCGCATACACCCCTAGCCTCGAAAAACATCCCTTAGACGGGTAGTAGCGCTGGTTTTTGGCTATTATATACGAAAGGATGCGTCGGAGGATAAAAATGGATAGAAGTGAAAATATTTATAATAGAATTTGCAATAAAAAAGGTTCTATACACTTTTGCTGTACAGGCCATAGGTGATGCGTAATCAGCTCCAGGAGTGGGGGGGGGGGGATGTTTTAGCGTATGGTGCGAAACGTACTCGCGCGCTTATTTTCGGCCCATAACTCATAAAAGGGTAGTTTTTGGACAAAAATGCATAGAAGACAATTTGTAGAGCAGAAAATTTACTTTTAGGACCAATACATTCTTTTTGGATTACATCAATTTGGAAAGTCATTATTATTATTTTTGTACAGTTCACGTACAAGCACTGGGATCTTATTTCCACCTACCTGTAAGGTAGAGTTTTTGTTGCGTTTTTTTTTTATTGTGGTTTACAAACGAAAGTTCAAGTTCTTTCAAAAATATAATTTAACATTCCATAGTTAAATATATAACAATTCAAAAATCGCTTATTTAAGTTTTCTTATAAAACTCATTATTTCTGTTAGAGATTGCTTTACTCAGCCCTTGAACTCTTATATTTTGAAATATATCTCATGAAAAGTGAAAGTTGGAGTGCCGATAAGAGGCTGGACTCGCGCTAGGCTAGACCACTTGAGATTTTTTACGTGGGTCCAGACCCATCTGCGGGTGGGAATGGCTTGTACGTGGTGAACTCGTTTTTAAGGGTCCCAAGCATCCTCAACTGACGGGATAAACTCTTCTCCGTATATGCAACCCCATAAATACTACACCCTGTATATTCAAGAAAGGGACCCTCTCTATATGCACTTGTTCTACAGAATAAGCAGTACTGAGGCTGAAGTACTATGAGGCAGTTGTGTTTCAAAATTCATCATGGCTTCAACATGTAAATGTTTTATATGCGAAAAAAGTTTGAGTGTATGTGAGACAGTCGAAGTAAAAAGTGGAATTGACAATCTTAGACGAGTGAGTGAAATTCGCAAAGATGGATACATGAACTTATGACGAAGGGCCGACTCGATAGAAGTACATACAATATGTAGACTGGAGTATATTAGGCAGCGTAATATTGATCCAGATTTAAAAACATCACAAAAAGGTCCAGGTAAGAATAATCCAGTTTTGCGCTCTGCCGAAATATTTAATTTCAAGACAAAAGGCCTGTTTTGTGGCGAAAATTGGGACCCAGAAGCAAAAAAAAAGAAAATGAAAAACCTACGTAACCCCATTTACATGGTGCGTACTATAAGTGTCAGAGATAAGATTTCAATGGATGCTACAAGCCGGAAGGACGAATGGGGTGAGCAAGTTTCAAGAGGGATGAACAGCGTATCATGCCTTATAGCAGAAGATGCTCGTTACCATAAAAAATGTTATTTTAAATTTGCACAGATTCCATCCTTGACTAAGAGAAGAGGAAGACCTGAAGATCAAAATTTGGTTTCTGCATTCGGTGAACTGAGCTCCTTTATTGATGAGAGTGATGAATGTCAATTCACACTTAAGGCATTGATCAGAAAAATAGAAGAGCATATGCCCGATGGATCATCGGTGACAGAAAAAACATTAGAAGCAAAATTACTTACTACTTATGGGGATCAGGTAATGTTTGCTAAAACTCGAGCCAAACCAACAATTGTTTGCTTTCGCGGATCGGGATTAAAAAGTCATAAATAGTTGGTATACAAGTCCATTAGGCAATGAAGGAGAAGAACGTATGAGAATTGTGACTGCAGCGGGACATATAGTATAAGAAGATATTCGAAGCACTCCATATAACAGATTACCCAGATGTCAAGGACTTTATGTGTGAAGCAAATGCTTCAATTGTACCCACATTGCGTAAATTTTTAGATACAGTTATCGTAGAAGGTAAGAAAACTGATGCTGAAAAATGGCAAAAGAAGTCTACAGCCATCGGTCATGCTATAACTGCAGCAACAAGACCTCGCTCATTTATTTCTTGCCTATTACTTTCTCTGGCGGTAATTTTATTCAGAAAAGTTGCGTCAAAAAATATTGTAAATACAGTTGCAGCTTTGAGTTTCTGCTCAAGCTACAAGGATGTCGCGCTATTTGAAGCATCTGCTGTTAAATCTTGGAAACCTGATTAAGACATAAATTCCCTTTTCCAGTATATTTTTGACAACGCGGATTACAACATAAAAAACTTAACTGGGAAAGGTACATTTCATTCCATGGGTTTAATAAAATGCATAAATCCGGCAAACAAGGTTCTGGATCAAGAAATTTGCAAATTGAGAAGTGTTCCTTCATCTAAAGAGATCGCAAGTATGCCGGTCAAATCCCAATACAAACAATGTCTAAAATTTTATCAACAAAAGAAGATAATTTTTATTCCGAGTAATATTATCAACCAATGATCAGTGGAATAGGCCTATAGGGGAGACCACAATAAAAAAATCGCACCAAAAACTCTACCTTACAGGTACGTGGAAATGAGATCCCAGTGCTTGTACGTGAACTGTAAAAAAATAATAATAATGACTTTCCAAATTGATGTAATCCAAAAAGAATTTATTGGTCCTAAAAGGAAATTTTCTGCTCTACAAATTGTCTTCTATGCATTTTTGTCCAAAAACTACCCTTTTATGAGTTATGGGCCGAAAATAAGCGCGCGAGTACGTTTCGCATCATACGCTAAAACATCCCCCCCACTCCTGGAGCTGATTACGCATCACCTATGGCCTGTACAGCAAAAGTGTATAGACTCTTTTTTATTGCAAATTCTATTATAAATATTTTCACCTATATTCATTTTTATCCTCCGACGCACCCTTTCGTATATAATAGCCAAAAACCAGCGCTACTACCCGTCTAAGGGATGTTTTTCGAGGCTAGGGGTGTATGCGGTGCCGATCTGATGGGGAACTTTTTTGGTATCCATTTCTAATGCCTTCTGGGACATGATTGTGAAGAAAAAAAAACTATACCTTTTTTTCTGGAAAAAAGTCTAATTTCCCCGGACTAATGAACAAATGCAGTTATATGGAAATATAAGGAAAGAATGGATCTAAAAAAATAGTATTTTGCAACGTAAAGAATAAAAATCAACTGAAAATTAATTCATATATTATGATAGGCATATAATTAAATTTGTCTGAAGACTATAATAAAATAATTAATAATAATTTTTTTAAATACCATTCAAAACACTTTGAAAAATTCACTCTCACTGTCTAAAAAATATAATAAAAATTAAAATATTACCTTCTTGTGGGGCAACTAGAATAGCATTCGAATATTTCTCCATCGCCTTTATGAAATCGCCACCACCAAAGAATTTATTTCCTCCTTCTTTTAATCTAATTGCTTTTGTCGAGTTTTTAAGTTCGGCATTTTCAACCTCGAGTGGCAAGCAATGTGATTCCGGGTAATTTAATACAAAAGCCACCCTTTCAGCACCAGTGTTCAGTGCTCCGAAAATTTTAAACTCATGTGCATTTATTGCTCCACGTAATGCCAGCAAATTTGATCGAAAGTAATCGCTTATATCAGTGTCCAAATCCAAATCGTCTGCCATTTTATTGTACTTTGATTCTGTAGTTCTGTATAAATATATTTATTATGAAACTACTTTTATAATGATTTTTATGTTTATTAATCAATTAAAGAAATGTATATATCTCAAAAAGTGACATTTAATTTATTTTTGGCAATTCATTAATTTAAAAAAGGAAAAAGAATTTTTTTAATTTTATGTGAACAATGTTGTATAGAATTGTTATCGCCTTTTTAATGATAATTAGGTACAAGAATTAATATAAAATTTATGTAATCATGCTAAACTCGCTAATTAGACTTACAAGCTATATATGAAAAGTTGATCACTTCTTCTTGACGCAATGGATCATTGAAATCGTCAATCCAATTTAATGTTTAGATCGTCGAAGTCTGCCGGTAGAGTAGACGACTCTCAACTGGCTCGTATAGGACTTTCGTTTGCTAGAATCTCGACGCACACTATTTTCGTGCATCTATTTTCAAACTAATCACAATTTTCGAGAGGAACTTTGGAGGGGTTGATCATTTGAGATATATGATCCACGTACAAAGCTATTTTTTTAAATTGATAAGTGAAAATTAGTTACAATCAGACAATTTTGAAAATCATGAGCAAATAAAAAAATATTTTTCTAAAATGTTAGGAAATTCAATTTACATCTATATAATGTTATTCCATTATCAAATTAAATTTCTTTGTGTGATAAAGGCGGATATTTTTACGCAAAGCGTTTACTGTCTAGGGACATCCAGGCGGTATTTGGTCTTTATACTAACCGAATTTTAGTTTCCAGTTTATCGAAAATATTTCGTCGATGCTTACGGCGTTCTAATTTTGGTGTCTTATCTTCGCAAAAAATTAAAATTGATTTTTGAGTAATATTGTATCTCTTTTTAGTGGAAGTGAAACTTTATTAAAAATTTACTATTTTGTAAGTAATGCGAAGCTTTGAGTACTTATTTCAAAATGCAAGAAAAAACATCTTGTCGCATTATAAATGAAAAAGATTTAAGCTTAGACGATCATTCTTTTCTTTCAATCTAGGAAGATCAAAAGTGTTAAAACGAATTTATAAGTAAAACTGAAATAACTTTGACTAATTTGAAGTTTGGAGGTTTTCCGAAGAATTTCAAATTATTGAAAGTTAGCATCAACATCGTAAATTTCATAAACAAATGCACAGTTTATCCAAATATCCTTCTGAGATCTTCTGTGCAAAAAGTATCTTTTTGCACTCATTTGGAAAAGATGACACTTCACCAGCAGATAGCAACTGTTTATTTCATGAAAAATTACAAAAACAAATAAAATTTTTTCACATTGATAAACAAAGTGACTATTTTGGAACCAAAGAACTCCTCGAAGAAAAAAAAGGAAGAAGCTTTACTTATGTACTTCAAGACGCCCTCCATGAAATAAAAATATTTACTGTTGGTTTTGACTTGTATTTACTTTTATTGCAAAAAATGTATCATGCATGTTTTATAAATATTCAAATGTGACTAAAAATGGTGTCTTTTTCAATTTTGGAACACTTATTATTATTTTAATTGAAAATTTGTAGGAAGAAAAAGATTCCAAATAACAAGAAAAGGAGTACAAAGAATTAAGGTAAATTCCTTTTTAGTAAACGTTGAATAACTTTTCGTAATTCTGATATAAAAGTTTGCTAAAATTTGGTTACTCAATAATCTGTTAGAAACAATCTTTTTCGTATAATTAAGTAGACAAATTCAAATAAGGTAAATAGATGCCGTGAATGAATAATGAATCTCTGTTAATAATTGAAAGTAATTATTTTATTTAATGCTTTATTACAATGGCGAGGGCTGTGGTAAGTAGTCAGTACATTTATAATGTAAGTACATATTCCTCGCTACACGTTCTTAAAACCGTAAGACTATTTTAAGTACAATATATACAAATCTTAATGGCTACGCATTTTCACAAAGAATCAAGAGTATTTTACATATTCAAAAAGATGGAGATCTTTGGAGACGCAATTATCTTCTTCAAACCGAACCGTCAACAGTTTTAAGCGTGCAAACAAATTTTTAAATAAAAACACAAGTCCCATAATATATGAAATTTGTTCATTTTTGTTTTTAACTCCAAGATTCTCTGTAATTTGCATCCTTAGTTATTCTGGGATGAAATCTCTCAGTTCCAAACCTTATATTTTAAACATATCTTAGCTTATTATAAATTTTTAACAATAAATAATCTAATCGTTTCGATTGGTAAAAAAGTCAAGTTTAAGTGACCGAGTAGAAAAGTAGCCTCTAGGCTGAAAAATCGTCGTTATTTTGATGACCTCATGAAATTGGAGAGATTAAATATTGGAATTTAATATTTAGAAATAAATATTATAAGATAGAAACATTTAGAAATACTAGTATTCAGGAATATAAATTTCACTCTGGAGAAATTTAGATCAAATTTGTATAATTTACAACAGAGCTCGAAATTATAGAAAACATTATTTCTATTTCATAGATTGAATTTTTAGATCTGATACAGATACCAAACAATATTTAACACTCAGAGAAATAGGCGAGGTTCTATTGCCGTCAGTTTTTTTTTATTACAAAGGAAGAAACATTCAGACAGCCGTAAAATTGCTCTTGTATTACTATTATTTAAGGAATTCGCTTGAAACTCGTGAGTCGCAAAAGTGGATGCTGTTATGTAACGGGTTGATGAATATTGTGCTCTTTTCGATATATGCTTCTCGCCAGCGAGTAGATTTTGCAGTAATTTATTGAAGTTAAATAATTCAGAAATTACGTGTCTTTAATTTAAGAGCATTCAGCATTTTCAAAAAACGAGATTTTCAAGTTTTGAATGGAGACTTTAGGAATATCAGAAGCAGCTGTACTATTCTCAAGAAATCATTGAACGTATACAAATTTTTCTTCTATCATAGTCTTTCTAAAAATAAAAACTAATACTTTACAGTTTTCGGGAAAGAAATAAAATTAGAGAACTAGTTCCTCATTATTCTTAACTCTGAAATCATATTTGAGAATAGATTTCCTTCTGAAAATTGTTTTCCTTATTTCTTTGTATTTTAACCGTGGTATTTTGACTCACGAGCAAGGTTTCAAAGTAAAAAATGATTGGTTGCTCAGAAGTCGTAAGAAGCTTCTTCCTCGTCTTTGCTTCTCATCCGGAAGCCCATCCTGTACAATCCACCAGCAATAAGACCGCCTAGAAGAGGCCCAATCCAGTAAACCCACTGATCGTCCCAGACTCCAAGAATGACAGCTGGACCAAGTGATCTTGCTGGGTTCATGCTACTTCCGGTAACTGGAACGACTGCCAAGTGAGCAACGGTGATGGTCAACCCGATGGCGAGTGGTGCCCATCCTTTGGTGTCGCTCCTCTTTGGATCAGTTACTGCATGAACGACAAGAACCAATAGGAAGGTAATGATTGTTTCGATTAGTATCCCCTGTCCACCATCAACGTTTTCCCCCAGGAGGGTAAGGCCTAAGGATTTTGACGTTTTTTCTGCTGGTAAAGCCACCTGGAAAAGAGACAAAAGAACAAAGAACATTTAGCTTGTTACATAATTAGATGAGCTGAGTTAAAAGTGACATTTTCTCTCCAGGTTATAAAAATATATCGCTGTCGCTGTGCCATTAATCTAGATCCTCTTCAATGCTCTTTAATTGTTTGCTCAACCTCCCCCACATCCCGACTAACTTCTCTGACAAGGCAAAGGCCTCGTCTGTGAAATTCAAATTTTGACGAGACCACTTTTAATCAATAGAGAATCGAAAATAAACGAAAGTACTTCCGAAGTTTTTCCCATTGGGGCGTAGTTTTTTAAAATGAATTTTTAAAGTTTCAGGTCGGCGCACTATCTGCTGCACAATTAACGGCACTGGCACTTGCAGAACTTTCGTCTTCCATTTTCCGCTAGAATTTTGTCTGGTCCTTCACGTTCAAAAACTAGAGGAGCTTTGAAAAGATTGAGAAAGTGTGTCGCGCGAACTTGTGGTCGCTCGGGCGGCTCGCCGACCCGAAACTTCAAAAATTCATAGAAAAAAAACTGCGGCCCAATGGGAAAAACGCCGGAAGAGCTTTCGTTTATTTTCTATTCTCTACCGATTAAGGGCATGCTCTCCGGTGATCACGTGACCAAAACAGTCCTTTTG
>CAKNXH010000164.1:189893-204098 GCA_932178445.1 Andricus quercusramuli | reverse complement strand
CAAAAAAAGTTTCATAACCAAGGACTGTTTTGGTCACGTGATCACCGAAGAGCATGCCCTTAAAAGTGGTCTCGTCAAAATTTGAATTTCACAGAGGAGGCCTTCCCCTTGTGAGTGCGTGCCGAACCTCCCAAATTTTCTGTTCAACCCCCCTAAATGCCCTTCCACCAGGCTCTATAACTGTCTGTCCAACCTCCCTAACTGCTCACCCAACCTCACGAAATGCCGCCTATAGCGCCCTAGCCTCCATACTGCCACCAAACCTTGCTACCTGCCCGCCTAACCTCTCTTAGTGCGCGCCCTACCAGGGCCATTGAGATTCATAGCTCAATATAGGAAAATTTTAATTTTTATTTCACCCCGAATTAAAAGAAAAAAAATAGCTTTAGTCCTAGAGTGTTGTAAATAATACAAACGCGGGAGAAGGAACTAGGTTAATCTAAAGAAACGCTTTCAGAATTAAAAGCAAAAAAAACTATTTCCAGAGCCATAGAGATTTACGATAAAATGTAGGAAACTGAATTTTTGTCCCTACCACGAAATTAGAAAAATTTAAAAATATTCACTGTTGATCCTAGAAAGTTCTAAATCTTTCAAAAGCGGAAACAGGAACTAAGTTAATCTAGAGAAAAGCTTTTATAAAAGGAAACAATTCATTTCCAGAGCCATCGAGTTTTAAAGCTCAATGTTGGAAAATTTGCATTTTTCTCCAATTCTGAAAATCAAAAGTTTTAAGAATATTAACTGTTGGTTTTAGAATGTTGTCAATCTCTCAGTAGCGGAAGCGCGAACTAGATTAATATAAAGAAAACATTTCATTTATTTTTTACGAAAAACGGAAAACAATTCATTTCCACAGCTATAGCCCTCACAGCAAGGGATATCGGTGGAATATCCCATTTATCTCCCACGATATCGCAGGCATATCCCAGGAGATTCCAGGGACATCACGAATGATATCCTACGGGGCGGAAATCTCGATATCCTTGGAATGTCCCAAAGATATCTCCGAATATGCTGACGATATCCCATTAACGTCCCAATTTTTAAAGTCCGGGATATCTCAAATTCCATAATTCGGGACATCCTAGGATATTCTTACGATGTCCCGTATTTAAAATGCAGGAGCCGTCTTCAGAACTTTTCAGTCTATAGTCTTTTTCAACACTTATGACATGTTGTTGACCGCATAATCAAAGTTTGGCAAAATCATAAAAAAAGGTAAACAAATTTTACATTAGTATACTCAATGAATTCATGCATGCAAGCAGTGCAAGCTGCAGGTTTGAAAAGATCAGAAGTTTCGAAAAGCCGACCGGCTTTTTTTTCATTACAGCTAACTTAACCTCAAAAGTGCACAAAATGTATAAATGTATATACTTTAATGAATTTAATTAGTTTACAATGGAAATCAAATCATTAGTCACAAAAGTAATGAACAAAAATTTTTATTCAGTAAAATGGAAAATAAAAGTAATAAGTTAAAACATCACATTTTTCATGAGTTTTATCCATTGCCACGCAGAAATATCCATACCTAATACATGTAAAATACACATAAAAAATTTATTATAAGCAATAAAATTGTTGTTCTTATACGTATATTCCTTTTTATTTCTTGAATTTTTAATCCCCTAGTAATTAATTAGAATATCAGCAGAATTTTGTATTATAATATCGGGATATTCGTGGGACATTTTACTATGGTATTGGGATATCCTGTGGACATTCTTGCGGGATATCGTTAGGATATTCTGTCACGATATCCTCAGGAGCGGAAATCTCGATATCCCTGGAATATGCCACGGATATCCCGGGAGATTTTTGGGACATTTTTCAGGATATCACATATCCTGCCGAGATATCCTAGGGATATGCCAAGGATATCATTTTGTGAGGAAGAGATTTACACTTTTACTCAACGAATTAATTTGGTCAATTGAAAAACTGGGGTCTGCATACTGTTATGCAGAACATTTTGAACGTAAGTACAACCTTTATTTCGCAGGGTTCACACTGGTGCAGGCAATCTAACCTCAAAATCCATAAGTGATAAAAGGCAGCCCCCTGGAACTCTGAGTTGAAAATGTACAATGTGTTGACGGTGGCCGTGTGGTGGCGCCAGCTATGCACTTGGCCTATGATCGTTGCAAATGCATGGCAAAATGATAAAATTGAATTTAATAACACATTAAAAGTAATTTACTGACAGTATTGAATAATCTTTGAGTGTTTTTAATTATCTTTATGCGACTCCGGTGCATTAACGCGTTTTTATGCGACAGCGTAGAGTATCGTAATGTTGTACATTACGATACAGCGGAAGATCACTCTTCACATTACACTCCGCTGTATCGTAATGTACAACATTACGATACTGTACGCTTTCGCAACAAAACTTGTAAATGCACCGTCGACATATAAAATAATATATGCGCCAATGAGCACAATTCGGGACTTCACGCGACTCGCTTACAATGCTCGCAGGACTTATCTCGCCTCGGCTTCGATCGTCCTGCGAGCATTGCCGCTTGTCGCGTAAAGACCCTCATTATGCACCTCGGCGCATAATATACTATTGCAACATTTTCCATCCTCTAAGCGAAAGAAAACTGAGGGAAACTGCTTTTAGATGTAAAAATCTGCATGTATTTACAGATGTTCCAAAATATCCACGGTGTTGAAATTTTGAAGTTTAGATTATAAATAAATGATATCTTAATATATTTTCAGGGTGACCGCTGGACCGGGAAACCGGGAATTTCATAAAACCGGGAAATGACAGTGAATTTATTTTTTATCGGGAATTTTACAAATATTTAGAAAAAAACCGGTCTCAGTTTGATTTTAACAGTTTTTAAAATAATTAGTTGAATTTTTATCTTTTTCAATTATATCATTCAGTTTACAATGCGTAATTCAAAAATCTTTCACTTGAAAATTTTCTATTTTAGTTTTTGATTGTTAGGCGTACATTTTCCATTAAAAGAATTCAAAAATGCAGTTTTAAAGACTTACAAATTTTTAAATTAGAAGCATTTGGGATCAAAAAATTTGGATAAAAAATCTTTTTAATTGATCAACTGTGGATATAAATTATAATGATTTTTAAAATTGAACTGTGCATTAAAGATTAAAAAGTGAATAATAATTAATTTTACAAGATGATGCGAAATCCGTTCAAAATTTAATAATTTTAAGATTTTAACGTTAAAGATTAAACTGTTTAAATTGGAAAGTTAGTAGTTAAACAAATGTAAATGCATGATTGAAACTTTATAAAATATTTAAAATTGTAAAATAACTTCAAAAGAATATATTCGTACCTAAAGACTTTTATTACATTTAACATTAATGTTCTAGTCTAAAAGTTTAAACTTTGAAATTGGAATTTTTTCAATTATGAAAAACAACAATAGCTCAATATTTAGAAATTTTTGACTGTTAATTTAAAATCAGTAATTGTAAATCAAATATTCAAATTTAAACAAAAAACTAAACTTTGAACATTATAATTTTAATTGTTCTATTTCAAAATTTTTAATTTGCAAGTAAAATTATTGAATTTTGATGCATAATAAATATTGAACACCTATTATTATTCCTAGAAAAAATTCAAGTGAGTTGAATTTTGTTTCAATTTAAAATTTGAAATGATTTTAAATAATTTATACAAAGTGTTTGCGTAAACCCACAACATTTGGCTATTCGTACTGAAATTTTGGTACAAATAGCCCACGGCCTAATTTAAAACAAAATATAGATTTGTGCACGTTTCGAACGAAAAATTTAGAAGATTTTTATGAATTGTGAAAGGCTTTAAAAGAATAAGAAATATTTTCTTAAGATTTCTAGGAAAATTGAAAATGAACTTTTATTTTGAAAAATACATTTCAAGAGAATATTTAAACAGGTTTAAAAAGATTTCTGAAATTGTCGAAAATGAATCTGGGAGATTTTAAGAAAATATTCTTAATTTTGCAGGATTTAAACGAAATTTGAGGAAGAATTCGAATCATTTTGAAAGATGTTTAGAAGGTCTGAAAAATTTAAAAATTAATTCATAATTTGAAAAAATGTAAAACATCGTGTAGATGTTTCAAGATCTTGAAATAAAATTTTGAAGCTTTTCAAGGATTTTCAAACTATTTGAAATAAAAATATCTTAACTTCTGATTTAATAAGTGTTCCGTTTATGTCAAAAGTGTAATCGTTCAATTTTTAATATTTCTAGCTTAAAATTGCTTAAAATGACCCTGATTTTAAAATTTTCAACTTTGAGAAAGTGAACCAAAAATATACATTGTAAACAAATTTAATTAATTTTAATGATTTCATTTAAAAAATTGCTTTTCGGCATGACTATTATTATGAAATTTAACTTAAAATTTAAGACGAAAAAGGAATTTTCATTATACTTGTTTACAATTACATTATTATTGTTTACAATACAATTTTCATTGTTCATTTAACAATAGTTTTTAGGGTTTGATGTTTTTCTCTCTCACTTTAGGTAAAAGTTGCAAATATTATTTAATCATAATGCTATAGGGCTTATTTTAATCCTTAAAAGATTCTCTGCAAATGTCATTGGTACGCTTTTATTCACACAATCTTATTTAGGATTTATAAAATTGTGATTTTTGTAAACAATAGGTTTTCAGAAATAAATTTGTTTAAATAAAAACGTACCAATAAGATTTGCAGAGAATCTTAAGGAATAAAATAAGCCCCTACAGCATCAGAATTAAATAAGAATTGCAACTTTTACCTGAAAAAAGAAAAACATTAAACTCTAAATAGTTATTGTCAAATAAAGAAAACCCGAAATATTTTTTTCAAAAGTTCACCTCGAGTTCTTTCCCAAAATTAGTTATAATTAACATTAACATATTTTCCTCGATTTTATAAATAATTTTAAACAAGTTTCATTTTTTTAACTAGAAATAACATATGATAATAAAAAATAATAATAAATTTAATAATAAATAAGGGAACCTGCGCTGATTCAAAGTTTTCTTACAGTCGCCGTATGCCAGGCCACCTACGAAAAGGAAAAACCTGCTCCCAAACCTCGGAGGAAATATACTTATTTAAAATATTCAATAGAATCTGTTAAAATATTTAATATTTTATATACTAGATACAAATTATTCATGAAGAAAAGACTTATATACAAATACTAAGAGGCATCAGAAATTTATATATAGTTATGTACAAAGTTGATTATTTTCTATTAAAAAATTGTTTTAAAATATTGGAAAATCCTAAGTGAATTTAAATTAATAAATAAATAAAGTAAATATTATATAATATAATAAAAAATACTATAAAGTTTAGACGATTTTCTTCTCGGATATTTAAAAAAGACACAAATAATGATTTGTCTGATTTAATTAGGCATGAATAATAATTTGTTGTAGTTAGTAGGAATGCATTGGGATTTACGTCTAAAAGCAGTGAATTTTACGATTTTCGCTAATTATTTTGAATTAAAAAGATTAAAAAAATCTTAAAGATCATCATCTTTTACCCAGAACTATCAGAAAATTATTTTTCTTCAACAAACTTTATTATTTTAACACTTTTGCCTTGCATTATTTGAATTCTAAGCCAACTGCATAGCTGGTACCACCACACGGTGACCGTCAACTCTCATGACAATATTTTCCACAGGCTTCCGCAGAGAAGTGGCATGGGGCTGATAAAAGGACCCCACGCTAATGTATGGATCAACCAAAATATTTGTATTAACCAACATATTTGGTTGGATGACCGAAATATCTGGTTGAATCAACCAAAATATTTATTATAATCAACCAAACTTTATTAACCAAAAAATTTGGTTGAATCAATTATGAAACAGTTGGTTGACATATAGCAATGAATTTATTTGATTCATCCCACCAAATTTTTGTTGAATCAACCAAGATTTTTTCTGAGTGTGTTCTTACAAAGAAAACAATTACAGTCGAGCTTGGGTACTGCGCTTTATCCCTTCGCGGCTCGTTTTATCCGAAACCGCCTCATATCGACAATTGTCGGAAGGCTCCAATCAAGTTTCTTCTCATCTAAATTCGACTGTAATTTCCAGAGGAAAATTTGAATTTTTTTTCCACCCCGAATTTCAAATGTTCTTAAAATATTCACTGTTGGTCCTAAGATGTTGTGAATTTTCCACAAGCGGAAGCAGGAACTAGTTTTGTCTGAAGAAACACTTTTATAAAGAAAACAATTAATTTCCAGAGCCATAGAGATATATAGGAAACACAGCTCAGTATAGGAAAATTTGAATTTTTATCTCAGTTGAAATTTCAAAAACAAAATTTTTCTAAATATTCACTGTCAGTCCTATAGGAAGTTGTAAATTTTCTACAACCAGGAGCAGGAACTAATTTTGTCTATAAAGAAACACTTTTAGGAAGAGAAAAATTAATTTCCAGTGTCATAGAGATTTATAGCTTAATATAGGAAAATTTGAATTTTTCTCCCACTCCGAATTTCAAAAAATTTTAAAAATATTCCAAAATAGGAAAATATAATTTTTTTCCAGCTCGAATCTGAAGGTTTTTTCAAACATTCGCGGTTGGCCCTAGAAAGTTGTAAATATTTCCAGGGTGTATTTGATCGAAAAGTCGACTTTTTTCTACTTTATCTTCTTTTTATTCCATTTTCACTTTATCTACAGTCGCAAGGTTACTTCTTATGCTTATCCTAAGTACCGATTTATGTAATTTTTGACATTCTCATCCTAATCAGAAGGTATTTTATGTAAAATTTGACTTAGTCGGTTTTCATCAAATCTCCACGTTTTGAGACCCACTAAGTCTGTAATCTGTCTGTTATCTGTAGTCTGCCTGTATTCTGTAGTCTGTCTGCAGTCTGTAGGCACGATAATTTTCGAAAAAATGACCAGATTGTATTGAGCTTTGGCACACTTTTTTAAGACCTAAAAGAAAAAAAAATGTTCGTTAGCCAGCTATTTTGGATCAAAATTCAAAAAGTTGAAGCATTTTCAAACTTTTTGAGGCCATTTTTTTAAGAGTTGAAAATTGTATGTACCTACAAGATTATCATAATAACTTTTTGAGAAGGTATTGGTTTTATGTGAAAATTTAATTTAGCCGTTTTTCATTAAGTCTCCACGTTTCGAGACCCTCTAAGTCAGAAAAAACGATATTTAAGAAGCTGTCTGTCTGCAGGCACGATAACTTTCGAAAAATGATCAGTTTGGATTGAGCTTTGGCACACTTTTTTAAGACCTGAAAGAAAAGGACAAGTGATTTAGCCAGCTATTTTGGATGAAAATTCAAAAAGTTATAGCATTTTCAAAATTTTTGAGACCATGTTTTTCAAGATTTAAAAATTCTATACGGCTATTCGTAGTACTCGGAAATTCGAACAATTTATCCGCACGAAAAACGAAACAAATAAATAGACAAAAGCTGTTCACCCAAAAAGAGCTACAAATTTGTTATTAATCATTTTTTGATAAGACGCGTAGTTTTCGTATAATCGTGAAAAATTAAATTACAAATAAACAAATTTATTTTTTTGGCAAAAGACACAAGGTACAATAAGATCTTTGATAACAGAATTGTTTTCAAATTAGATCTGAAAACATGCTTTTAAGCTGTTTTTCTCGCAAGACTCGTGATGAGAATGTGTTCGTTAAAGCTGAAGGAGCTTTAACAAAAGAGAATTCACAATTATTAAATTTTAGTTTTTGATGGTTTGATCTATAATTTCAAAAGTCCTATGCAAGAATGTGCGGGGGTGTACAATGATCAAGCGCGAAGCGCGAGTTCCAACAGGTGCCCCCCTGGGCGCGCTCAAACTCGGGAGACGCGCGCGCAGTGCGCGATGAGAGTGTGCTCGAGCAGTGGGCAGATACTTTCTATGTATATTATGTTGAAATTCCTATTTCTATGTATACATTGACTTCAAAAAATCACCAAAAGACATCTAAAACTTGGTCGCGGGAAAAATATTTGACTAGGAAAAACCCGGGCATTTCAAATTGCCTGATCACTAGACACCCTGATTCCAGAAGCGGGCTTAAGAAATAGGTTAATCCAAAGAAAGACGTTTTTAAGAAAATTAATTTAATTTTCACAGCCAAAGTGATTTATAGGAAAAAAATAGAAAGATTCGAATTGGTATGCATGTATCAGGGTGTCACGTGACGAATGATATGACTTGGGAATTATATTTTGTGAAATGGTTTAAAATATATGAGGGCACGTCTGTTTAGCCGATTTGAGATTTTATTTTGTTTAAAAAGTGCAAGTGTATTAATTTTTCACTTGAAATGTAACTGAAAACAGAGCTGTAGCCCCCTAGCTAAAATCGAATTAATAAAATAAAATTATTTAAACAAAATAAAAACTCAAATGGGCCAGACAGGCGTGTTCTTATATATTTTGAAACATTTTTACAATTTTCAGCACAATATTTAAATTTTTCAAATTATAAAACGGGCGAATAATATAATCAGGTTATATATATAATTATAATCAGGTTATAATCAGGCCATTCTAGATGGAGTTCACATTTTTACTCAAGCGGAATATTATTGAATAGTAAAATACATCTTATTATTGTACTTCTTTACTTATAATCTTATTTAATTTAATTTTATTAAATGACAGAGCAATGTTCTTCATAAAGTTAAGTCTTATATTTATTTTCGCAGAATCTATCAATTTTAGCAAATTTTACTGAATTTCTCACTGAATGATAGAGCGGGATAATATTATGTTATTGTAATAAAATTGTTTCTCAAAAGCTCTACGTGGAAATAACTTCCAATTTCGATGAAGACGGAATACAACTGATTTCAACTGATTGTAAGAGAGGATAATTGCATTGAAGTGAATAAAAGTGTCTACGTGTGACATTATTTCATTTCTCATTGTTTGAAGTGATTGAGGCAATACAAAACAATGTTGACTGTCTCCAAGTGATAGAAAGTAATTTCAGGGTGACGGCCAGCGCGATTGACAGTAATTGTGACTGACTAAAAGTTTTTGCAAGTGTTTGAATCTGATTACAAAGGATGAACCCATAGGAAATGAATGAAAGTAAGAAATGATACTGATTCAAAAATGTTGTAAGTGGCATCAGATCCTCGATAAAACCGAAATTATTTGGTATTCTACTTTTTTTATTTATAATTTTTTTCGAATTTTTTTAACTGAAGTGAGGAATGATAATGGTGCTAAGGCCAAACAAGCTAATTTTACAGGGGAAGCAAAAAACCATTCTAGGGGAAAAATTTACAACCGATTGAGTAAATTATTATTCTTGAGTAGGTGGATGGATCAGTTTAAATACCATTGCGTTAAAAATAGATGGCGCTGCATGAGCATGTAATAATTTATTGGAAATCGTGAATGACGAGAATGTAAAAAAAGAACATTTGCAGAACTAGTGCAACATTTTTAAATTTCGATTAGAACATACACAGTTGTTAAATACTGGTTAAAATCCTATAATGATCATCGAAAAGTTACAAACAATTTAAATTTAGTGTACTTCATTCATTTAGATTAAATATTTTGAAATCTTAAAATATTTAAATATATTGAAATACTAAATTATAGGATAAAAAATTGCAAACACGTTTAGGTTTCCCTCTTTCAACTGTTTTCTAATTTGTGGACCTCGGTGAGTTTCTTGAAATTTTTATTACCATTTTTTACGTATTTTGTTTCGTTTCATTCTGTATTGCTGTTTTTGATTTGAACCTTCTTTCACAATATAAGGTATACGTCCCAGTAATCATGACACCCATTTTCTTGCTTTTCATCTAAATTGAATTAATTGAAATGCCATTTGACACTGCACCATGTTAAAAATAAATGGGTTTTATCACTGAATGTTACTCTTAACATCTTTTTTAACAATATATGCAAGTTATAACCAAGTTTCACGATTATTGGGACTGTCACGATTACTGGGACATTTACCTTATTCTCCTTAGTTCTTATTTTTCTTTATTTTCCTTACAGTTAATTAAATTATCTTTTGCCTTTCGCTTTCTTTTGTTTTGATTAATTTTTCACCTTCTTGTTTTACTCGTTCACCTTTATTTATATTTAAAAAGATGCAAATTTCAGACAAATCTTGTAAGTATATTCGCATGTTATAAAAATGTAAAATAAAATGACCTTAAAAAAGCACCCCGAGCATTATATTATTGTGAAGTGCAAACATTCTAATGGGCACGTAAGTATATATTTACGGCACAGCGGATTGAACAGCTCTGATGTAATGGACTTCTTCCACTGACACGGAGAACAGGACCCTGAAGAGACCAGACCCGTCCAGACCTTGACCTTGTCCACTGACACTTTAATTAAGTAAACTTGCTCTTCGAACTCCTTCATCCCTCAATGAGATTCATATTCTCAAAATAGAACATCCCTTAATTATTGTAAGAGGAAAAAATAATAAAAAGAATTGATACACATATGATACATTTTAAATCTATAGATTTAAAATCATGTATAGGTTTAGAAACTTTCAAAAATTTGATGTATTTTTTATGATTGTTACAATACAATCTATGCATACTGTAGAAATAGAAATTATTAAGAGGACTGGCCACGACTATTATTAGAAATTGCTGACTTATCAAATAAAAGCTTTAATACAATAAAATATTAAAGTTAATTAACATAATTTTTAGTTATAGAGAAAGTCATATCGTTAAAAATTTTAAAAAAGGTAAGTGTTTGTTGGATTTTATTCAAACTTTTTTCTTTACTATTGAAATTTATGGAAAATCTGATAGTTGGATTTTACTAAACGATCAACATATAGTACTGTTATACAATTGTGTCCCAAAGCTTAATTTAATATGTAGACTCACATATCTCATTAGTTTAAAATAAAATCCAATTTAAATATTTCATCTCTAGAAAACAAGTGAATTTTTTGTCTCGAAATATGTGACCTGTAACTTTTGTTTAATAATTGCACGTATTTTCTCATTCCTTGCAGTTTTTTGTAACATATCACAGTCGGGTAGCCTTAGCCATTTTGTGTCGGGTACCCCCAGACAGATTTTTTTATGTAAGATTTCATTTGCTTCTGTCAAGAACTAATGCAGTGAGTGGCATGGCCTATCGCCCTATCTTACGCTTTGAAGGTGGAGGTGATACAGAGGAGTAAGCGAGGTGGCCGAGAGCGGTATCCGCCTTCTCTTTCCAACCTATGTATCCCCTCCACCTCTAAGCCACTGGATACGCCGCGCCGCTCACGTATAAGCAACGCCACGCCGCTGAAGCTTGGTCGGTGGAACTGCACTCAGTGACCCCAACCCAACTTTGGCATGTGGGGCAGAGGCTCCAGAACGTGGGATTTTTCGGCCCCCACCACGTTCCCATCTGGGAAAAATACATGCAAACGTAGCGTGTCGGTGAGAAGGCTCTGTTAAGCGTTGCGTCGGCCATCCTCGTGTGAAGCCGAAGAAGCACGAGCACGAACCCGTAGCAGCGTGGCTCGGGCCGAGCCGAGCTTGTCCGACTCGGACGCGATTCAGTTTCGTGGGCTATTATGCGATTTGGGTTGATTTTTGTTTTCAAGAATGACACCTGAAGGAAAGACTTCAAATACATGTAATGAAGTCTCGAAATATTTTTTATTATGTGTCTCAGGAATGTATATGGGATTTTAAGATTATGGTCATAAATCATTATTATTTTTAATTTAATGTGTCGAATTAATGAAAATAAAATTGATAAAATTGTTAATTATAAAATTAAATTTTAGGGTTGACCCAGAAACCTATTCCCTGAGAAAGGCATTAAAATCCAAACTCAAAAGAACAAATATCAAGGTCTAAGGCTTAATGTCTCTGTTTGTTAAATTTTGTGAGTAAAATTTTAGAAACACAATATCATCAAGTCAATCTGTGCAAAAATTCTATTTTTGAACAAAAAGGCTCAGAAACATTATGAATCCAAAAAGCAGTTATTTTGAAAAAACATATTCGAAAAGTTCAAAATATGCAAAAAGAATTGCATAGAAAGGCCTCAAATATGTTTCCAAACAACGTTTTGATCGGCTCGTTAGAGACAAGTATATAACAAGATGAAAAAAGAGGGAGAGAATTGGAAAAGAGACAACCAAGCCATCCTCACTCAAATTTCCTTTCTCTTTCTCCGTCTTTTTTATACTACTTTTGGAACCAACATGTTTCGAGATTATTTAAATCTCCTCATCAGGGTATATTTTAATAGGATACTACGAAAACTTATTTCTATCATATGCTTTATATTAATAATGTATGTATATATGAGACTGAAATGTCTTATCGTACTGTTATTCACATTATTTTTCATTTTTTAATTTTTGGATGAGAATTTAACATTCAATTTTCGGTTTAGGTGTCAATCCTTAATATTTCAAAATCATTTTTGTACTTTAATAATTTTTTTTTTTATTTTTATTTTTTTATTTTTTTATTTCCAATTGACTGAAAAATTGAATTAACATTAAGTTCCAATGTTTCATATATAAATTCGATAAAAGTATCAAAGGCTTTGTTATCTCTCTAAAGGTCTCATTCAAAATTGATTTCATTGATGTCCTCTCTCTTTATATGTAACAATTTCACATATTAACTATTTCTTTGCCCCTCATTTTGTCAAATTCCCGCGAAATCATGAAAACATGTTAAAATTTCTAAAGAGAAAAAAAAAAAAAATTTTAGTTTCACACAAGGAGAAAACCATGAAGAAGAAAAATACTTATCCTTCTGTTGTTATGTACTATATTCCATTATGAAAGGCAAACATTAACTCCCTTATAAATTTGAAATGAAAGTTCACTTTATAAAACTACGGAATCTTTTTATAATTTTTTATTTTGCACACACTTCTTACAATTTTGTTATTTTGATACTTTAAAATTCCCGTCTAGAGTTTAGAGCAACTGAACCGTACCGGGCCACACTGAACACTGAAATCATTTTAAAACAGGAAAAAATAGACGAATGAAAACTCCCTTTGAAAATGACAAATATTGGTTTGTACGCATTTTTCCAAGAACTCAAGTACAGTGTAGTCCAACCTCTTTAGCTGTACACCCCTTCCTAGTCAAGAGACAGTCTACAGTCGTAAAAAACACATGTTGGAAAAATTCTTCTAAAACTGGCCCTTGAAATATTTCCCCCACTTTTGAAAACGCAATTATGACAGTGACATAGTACTCAGTAAATGCATCTATTTTATTGTTTTATCTCTAACTTGCGTTGGCATTTTTGTAATTTTAGAGATTCTCTCTGAATAATTCGAAAATTTATTAATTAAAGATTAAATATTTCTGAAATATCAAGGATAATTTTTACAACACCAAAAATTTGTTTCTTGTTACAATAAAGCTCACTGCAAAACAATTTTTATTTTTATTTTTATTTAATGAATAATGATATATCAAATTAATCAATAAAATCTAGTTTTTGATTAATAATAATCTTATTTGTAAACATTACTTTAAATTAAAAGATCTTAATGAGAAACTTACAAAGAAAAGTGAGAGTTAGTCAATAAAGTTCTACTGTATAAAAGCCATTAAAATATGGAAATTTTTCTCATTTTTAATTATCAAAATCATAATATTAGTGTATTTGTAGTATAACACAGTATAAATATTCAAAGAAACTTATTAAAGTATTCTATTGAATCTTCCTTAGACAACCATTATTGCAGGTGTTAAGGGTGTCATGCTTTCATTTATTGAAAGTCTTGCTAAATGTTAATAAGTAATATCTGAACATCCCATAAGGCAACCTTACTTTTGGTAAGTACCAGGATATCATAATACCACTTTTTTTTTTTTTTTTTTTTAATTTAAAAATTCTCAAAAGTTTTTAATCCTAAGGAGTTAAATCTTCATAAAACTTTTGTAAGTGCACAAAATTACACAATAGAAGCTTGTTAGGTGAAAAATTATCTCCTTATAGATGAAATTTTATTTTGTAAAAATTGGATTCAGATAGGAAAAAGGTGATAGGAAAAATGATCACTGTGCCTGGATCAGAAATTTTAGGGTTGACCCAGAAACCTATTCCCTGAGAAAGGCATTAAAATCCAAACTCAAAAGAACAAATATCAAGGTCTAAGGCTTAATGTCTCTGTTTGTTAAATTTTGTGAGTAAAATTTTAGAAACACAATATCATCAAGTCAATCTGTGCA
>CAKNXH010000164.1:154435-174893 GCA_932178445.1 Andricus quercusramuli | reverse complement strand
CATCGTTTTTATTTGCTGAATTTTTGAAGGGCTGCCAAAAATTATTTCCAAAAAACTAATACACGTTTTCGTTGTATTTTTTTACGTAGAATACGATGGTGTGATTGGTTTCATCGTAGGAATTATGTAAAAAGAGCTAGAGGCAAAAAACGCGGTTTTTAGTGGTTTTTATTTTTTTTGAGGTCGTTCCACCACTTTTAAAAATCTGAAAAAATCACAGGAATTTTTGAGCCAAAAATACATAACATAATTTTTTTTTAGCGAGGAGTCGGTCTTTGTTTCTGATATAAAATTTTTTGAAGTTTTCAAACGGCTGTAAACATTTGAATTTCGCGCTAAAAAATTTTTCGCTTTCATAGGTTTATAGGGCTTGAAAAACCCTACAATTTGCTTTTTTTTTCATTTTTCCTAGCTCAAAAATTGACCGAGATATTAAAAAAAAAATCGCCAGCACTCAATGGTGTCCCATGTTGCCCCATGGGGATCTAGGGGTCTGAAAATCGAGGAAAAGGGGTTTCTATACATGCCGAATATCAGGTTGTATTTAGTTATAGAGGTTCCCCACAAGGCAGATTTGACTATCTTATCCGGCTAGACCCTTTGTTTGTTTTATCATAAAAGCATATCATGTTACGCGACCTTTAGCAACATTTAAAATTTGTATCCATCACAAATACAGCCCTTGATCTATTAATTTTACATTTTCATATTTTGTCTTGGGTTACCCTTAATTTAGAAACAATATTTAAGGCGATTTGAAAATTTTGTTTGTTTTCGAAAATCTCATTCTCTAAAATGGTCTGCTTTTTGTTAGTCATCCATATAGTGTTTAAAATTGAAAATTGTCCATTTTGCACGTTGTATCTTTACCCTTACAGCAAGAGATATCGGTGGGATATCCCATTTATCTGCCACGATATCTCAGACATATCCCAGGAGATTCCAGGGACATCACGAATTATATCCTACGGGGCGGAAATCTTGATATCCTTGCAATGTCCCAAAGATATCTCAGAATATGCTGGGGATATCCCATTAATCAAATTCCATAATTCGGGTTATCCTAGGATATTCTTACGATGCCCCGTATTTAAAATGCAGGATATGCCGACGATGTCCCCAAGATATCCTAATATATAATTTTTTACAATAAAAAAAAAAAAAAAATTGATTAGCAGTTCGAACTCGGAAAGTTCATTGCCTCACTACCCGATTCGGGTAGTTTTTCTAGGTGGATAAATACTACCAGTGTGGATCCACCACACCCACGACAGGCCAACACCACGCAGTATTCCTGAACGGTCGCCCCTCCAAGTACTCACCGCGCCCAACACTGCTTAACTTCAGTGATCTTACGGGAACTGGTGTTTTCAGCGTGGTATCGCCGTTTAAAAAATTATTTTTTTTCATAATATAAAAAAATCATATATGTACCCTTTGAAAATAATTTATACTCACTGTGCTTTGACTAAACAAACTTAGCATTATTTAAAAACAATATATTTTTCTGGAGCTAAAAAAATAAGAATCGAAGATAGTATGTAGAGCCGTCTTCATAACTTTTCAGTCTTGTCTTTTTTAAACTTGTGACATGTTGTAGACCGTATAACTGAATCAAAATTTGGGAAAATTAGGAAAAAAGGTTAACAAATTTTACATTAGTAGATATATCAATTTCAATGAATTCATGCATGGAAGCCGTGCAAGCTGCAGGTTTAAAAAGATCAGAAGTTTCGGCTTTTTCTACATTACAGTCAACTTAACCTCAAAAGTGCACAGAATGTCTACTTTGATGAATTTAATCACTTTTAAAATGGAAATCAAATTATTAGTAACAGAAGTAATGCACAAAAATTGTTATTCAGTAAAATAAAAAATAAAAGTAATTAGTTAAAACAGAAATAGTAATCGCTGAACAGTACGCCCTGGCGGACCTAACGAACGGAGCGGATACGCTACAGCGTATCCTTATAGTATCCTCTCCGTATCATGCAAGAAAAACTCATTAAAAAAGAAAGATTAACATTTCACTTGTTGAAATTCGGATTCTGCGTGAAATTTTGAGTTAAAAGGTCACAGAGTAATCGCAATAGTTTTTCTTGCAACATTAAAAACTTTTAATAAATATAATACTTATCGATGACGTGCGCTGAAGGCGACTTCAAACGCATCGTCATTCAGTAGCAGTTCATAGGCTTTATCCGTCGACGATGCGTGTGAAGTCGCCTTCAGCCCACATTATCGATAAGTATTATATTTTTTAAAAGTTTTTAATGTTGCAAGAAAAACTATTGCGATTACTCCGTGACCTTTTAACGGAAAATTTCACGTAGAATCCGAATTTTAACAAGTGAAATGTTCATCTTCCTTTTTTAATGAGTTTTTCTTGCATGATACGGAGAGGATACGATGTGGATACTATAAGGATACGCTGTAGCGTATCCGCTCCGTTCGTTCGGTCCGCCAGGGCGTCGATGGAAGGTTTGCTTTTCAAATAATAATATAAAGAAAATTGAAATAGGTAATGATAAAAAGTTGATGTAAAGCATGAAAAAATGAATAAATTAAATGGACATCAAAAATGGTATCAAATTTTTCTTGAGTTTTATCCATTGCCACAGATATCCGCGAATATACATATCTATAACCTCCAGCGAGCTTTTATATACATATACCTAATATACATGTAAAATATACATTAAAAATTTCTTAAAAGCAATACAATTGTTGTTGTTATATATTCCTTTTTATTTCTTGAATTTGTAATCCACTAGTAATATATAAGTAGTGATGCATTTCGATCATTTTCAAAATTTTCAAAAATCTTGTCAGATTGAATAAAAACCTTGAACACCATACTTATCAAATCAAGGCAAACAATCACTCAGTCGAGATGATCGTCTCGTCTTGATCGACTTTTTTTATTGCAAATTCTTGATCTTCATTACATTTCAGTTCCATGTAATTATGTTTTAAGCAAATCTCGATTTTCTCTAAAAATGATCGACATGCATCACTATATATAAGAATATCAGCAGAATTTTTTATTTCAATATCGGGATACTCGTGGGACATTTTACTATCCCAGTGAAAAAAACTAATTTGGACGAATTGAGAAGAATTCGCCAGGAGCCCCGTGAATTTTGCTTCGCGACAATCTCGAATTGGAGATGGTGGTGAATTCGCGAAATTCGTGAAAAGTAATAAAGTCTTCAAATATCCTATTCGCCCGAATTCAGCAAAAATTTTGTAGGGGATCTAATTCATTTGAATGCGTCAGCACACGTTATTTTCAGTGTCCGCCAATCCATTTTTATTTGCGAGATTTTAAGTCAAGCCCCAATTCGCCAGAATTCGCCAGCGCGAATACAGTTAAAGACTGGCCTATTCAATCGAATTCGTAAGCTATAACCAACGAGCTCGGTACAAAGGATCCGTTGTAAATAAATATTAATCAGTCCCGTAGCTCAGTGGTCGCCCTCTGGACTTTATACACTTGAGGTCACTGGTTCGAGTCTCGAGGCATGCCATTTTTATTATGTTTTTGCGAAATGAACTCGACCACGAATTAAGCCGAATTGACACGCATTCAATTCGCTCTGGCTCAATTCGTTTCAGCGAATCAGAAAGCAGAATTCGGGCGAATTTAAACATGTTAATTCACCGCAATCCTTCCGAATAAGTTTTTTTACTGGGATAGTATTGGGATATACTGTGGACATTCCGTGCGGGATATCGTCAGGATATCCTGTCACGATAACCTCAGCAGCGGAAATCTCGATATCCCTGGAATATGCCACGGATATCCCGGGAGATTTATGGGACATTTTTCAGGATATCACATATCCTACCAAGATATCCTAGGGATATGCCAAGGATATCATTTTGTATATTGCCATGTATTCACTAAATTCAAATGAATGCAATTGCATTGGAAACCACTGCCTGATGAAGTCAAAAATATGTTACTGATTCTCGGTGAAATTTCACTGATTAAAATACACACGGAGAAACATGGATATTAGGATTCAAAATCTGGATATGATATTTTAATATTAAAATTCAATGTACAGGTATTAAAAACTCTGAACATAAAAATATTGAGATATCAAACTTTATTATCTGGATATTGAATTTTAATATCAAGATATTAACCTGAATATCTAGATCATTGTCCTATAGTTAAAAATCCAGGTATTGAGTCTTCATATTTATTTGTCTCCGTGTAGTCTACGTAGATATTTCAAGTTTTATCCAAACTATACCATAATTATTTATATCTTAATTTTTTATTTGAAAAATATAGAAAATTCCAAGTTGAAAAAAATTCTAAAAATTGACTCTCAATTTTAGATTAGTTATTAACGTTTTTCTCGAAGTATTAAAGTTCTAATCGGGTGATATGCGATCGCGAAACAATTCAAGAATGAATAATTCAATTTAGGGTATCGTAAATCGTAGTCGTTGCATAAATAAACATTTTGTCAAATTCGGAGCCTCTCTTTTTTTATCTCTCATGAACGGTTCGTTGGTGAATAAAATTGGTCGTTAGCAGGGCCTGCAGGGATGTATGGCCAAGACTTAAATCTTAAAGATTGTTCAATGAGAAGGAGGCACAAAAAGAAATAGTCTAGAACTCTAGATCGACCGTCTGTGCAGAAATGATTCGGGTCCGATGGACCCCAAGAGATCATGGTGGGGCCCAGCGGCCCAGTTCTCATGCACGGCGGCAAGGTCTTCCTTTGCCCCAGGCTATTTGGTACACGCATACATACGCGCCGACGACTTGTTGCAATTACGTAATTCCTCTCCTTTTTTTACACAACGCGTCCCCATAAACAGGGTCGTATCGAAAAAAAATTTCCCTCCTTTTTTATCTCAAAAAATCTACACTACCGGTCACTCGTCAAAGTCCAAATATACTTTTTAGAATGTTGTTCTCTTTTTGAGTTTCTTTTGCCCAAAGTGCCCGCATTTTTTTTTAATTTGAAGAAAGAAAGGTTTTGCAAAAAAAATTTATTGAACAAACTAGTTCATGAAGGTAGAAGCCAGTCATTGAACTCACCAATCATGAGTAACATTGACAACACTAATATTATCTACAATCAGTAATAAGTAAATAAATAAATAACTTTTGTTCTGAAATTATTATTGTCTGATATGTATAAGACAGAATTTTTGTTTGTATGCTTAGTTAACTTTTATAAAGTTAAGAGCCTAATATGCAATGAGTCAACATTTGACTGATTGAATTAATAAAGCATATTTTAATTGAGAAATCAGTCATTTTTACTGACAAACTAACTACTTTAAGAAATGAATATTGCTGACTAAATCGACGTGTCCGAGCGAAAAAATGTACTACATAAATTTTAATAACTTAGGAAAGATCGGGTAGTCCCGGTCACATATTATGTCTTTGATGAAATTTATTCTCTGGTCCCAAAGTATAATTTTTTTAAAAATTTGTATAGTGGGACGAATAGCTGTGGGATTCCAGCTGGGCTATTCGTATCGAAGATTTTAATCTTTCAGAACAATTAAAAAAGTTACTGGAGTCAAATAAGTTCACTTTTGATTACTTTGCACATGCTTTGCATTTTTGTGTCAGATGGGAGATTAGCTTTATAATTTCGTTCCTTTTATATGTACTGTTGTACATACTTATAATACAAACATTTGTGACGGTTATAGAGGTTCCCGTGTGGAAATTGCCAAATGTTTGCCCAATTACAAGTCTGGCCCCAACTTGGAAAATTATTTCATGGCTACAACAGGGTTAATATCTTAAATCTAGTTTAAACCAGCACAGCTGTTTCATAGCTCTTGATTGCAGCGCCATGAACTTGGCTGTGCATCTGTTTTCAGTCGAGCTCCATCTTTAACCTCTTCAACACAAGTAGATGACAAGTAGGTTGGTTTGAGGTTATATTGGCGAGTGTTTTTGTGATTTCATCTGTATCAATTATTAAAGTGTGATTCAAATAATCAAAAATGCCGAAAGTGAAAAGCACTCGTCGCGTTCTGAGACATCGAGCATTTTTTCCTCATTTCGGAACGGTCTTCACTAATTCCAAAGATTGGTGTGGCAATCGAAAGACGAGGCGGGCGATGAATGATCCGGTTCAGGAATAAGAATTTTCTTAAAATGTTCAGCTACTTGAAATGTTTCTTTTAAATGAACAATTTTTCCTTTGTAAATTTTGAACTAATTTTTTAATTTCTAACAATAATTTTTAATTTTAATTTGGCTGGGACTAGAAAAATTAATAAAGCCAAGTTGGGGCCAAGTCGGTCGGTAAGTTAGGCTCTGGTCTGGTTAGGCGTTTCATTTGTGGTTTGGTCCTGTCTAAATCCCGAATTTGGGGCCAAGTTTTTCCTATTTTGGGCCCAGCTAGCGCCATGACAAATTTTCCACACGGGTCATATTAACATTTAGGCGCACTGGCAGTTGGCTGTAACCAGACGAGAATGAATATTGTTTAATTATTCACCTAGACCGCTTTTTTCTTCCTCGATCGTTTAGTAAAAATTTGTGCTAGGCCAGTAGTTGAATCGTTATTCTTAGTAGATTTCTGAAAACGTTGTATACATGAAAAGGGATATACTGCGTACGGTGGTGTAGTTATAGTTATGTTAGGGGCCGTTCAAGTATTATGTCATGTTTTTCCCGATAATTGTGACCCCCCCCCCTCTCCGTCACGCGATTTTCATAGTAAATGTATGTATCTTTAACATCACCTCCCCATCGGGATATTTTACATAATAATTAAATGGCCTCTTACTGGTTAATTAGACACCAGATTATATTCGTTCAAGTCAATGGCAGTGTTGTTGATGATCTTCGTTTTTGTATGTGTTTTGTTTTGTAATCAAGAAGACCGGAAGAGCTGCAGAAAATGCGTGGAACCTGCGATCTTTTGACGATATAAGAATGCACCTGTCCAAGAAAGTCCTCACTGCTAAAGTATCATTTAAGTCCTTCAGCATGACGCCACTTGAACGGGTAAGGGCCTGTGAAAATTTTACTTAACTAATGTGGGCTTAGAATCAGTGTATGAATTGAATCACATTCAGTGATAACCCGTGGCTGTATCCGATTTCATTAGAAGCGCTTTCACTTTCCTGGACGTTTGGCCAGGGGAGAGGAAAACTGCAGAAAATCTTCAGAAAATGCAGAGATTCGATATCATCGAGTGTACACCCTAGACAGTCACCCTTTGGGGTCAAATATCCCGTTCGACATTAGTTGAACGCAGTAAATACAAGGTAGGCATATATCACAAACGGTCAAATGATTCCGAGTGCTTGCCTCGCTCGAAATGGCACAACATCCGCGATTCGCCCGAGTCAAGATTCACCGGACGGCTAATGCCGTGAATTTGTCTATTATTAGTTGCGTTATTAAAATAAATCACGGTATACGTCTTAGAAAATAAAGATTTATTTTTATTTTTATTAATATTGTTGAAGATGAAAACTAACTAAAATTCTAAAAAATATTTCAAATACATTTTCATTAAATGTAAAAGAAGAATATCACTGTAAAAGACTGTTAATAATTAAAAATTGTTCTATAATGTATTAGTACACAGAAAAAATTAGCATTGATTCAAGATAATATTGGCACAAATACAGATGATACAATATTTTTTTTCAGAGATTCATCGTGGCTCAGATGGTATCATGATTGTCTTACGTTTCAACACTGCAGCCTTAGTAGCCACGCTGGCGCGGGTTCGATTTCGAAAGCAGGAAGCGAGGCTTGGATGGGTTTGCAGAAAGCTTCGCTTCTGTCTCTTGGTATATTATCCCACAGATACCCTACAGTTCATAATTAACCCTATAATACAGTCGCTAATGACCCAGGCAGTTGATGCGACTATAAACATTCAATTAATAAAAAATATATATTTTTTCATCCAAGAAGATTTTTCTTGTACACTTTCCATATGATACAATTGGTAAATGGTAAAGTGCGATGTTATCCGTCTGAGTAAATAATTAATTATAAATAGTGTAAAAAGGTATAATATGACATCCTTCAGACTAGATAAAAAGACCTCGATGATGTTGGGAAGATCCTATATTTATCACTCATCAACGTTTACAGAGTCTAATGCTTTTCTTATCAGGAAACAGGAATCTTGAAGTCAAACATAAGTCCTTAGAAATTAAAAATTAAAAAAGCCAATATGTCGATATTGTCGATGTTGAAAAGAATCTTGCTCTTAAAAATTCTCAGCTCGAGTAAGTTCTGTGAATAAAATACTAAAATTGTAAATGAATAAGAGAAAGAAAAAACAATCTTAGATACCGAATGAAACATGTACGATAAAAAGAAGTGACGTTGAAAAATTTTAAGTTGAAAAATCCTTTACCTGTAGTTATTAATATTCTGAATTTGACCATGTTAAGAGATAGCGAAGTCCTTCAATAAAAACCATAACGTACACATTGAAAATACAAGTGAGAGATTTTTCAATTTTTCAACCTTACTTCCTTTTATAGTATATTTTTTGTTTGGTATATAAAATTGTTTTTTCTTTCTCTTCATTCACAGAAATAACACGAGATGAGAATTTTTAACATCATAATTCTTTTCAACATCGACAATATCGACCAATTGGCTTTTCAAATTTTAACTTCTAAGGACTTATGTTTGGCTTTGGATTCCTGTTTCCTGATGAAGAGTGCATTTGAGTCTCGAAACGTTGACTAGTGATAATAAAGGATCTCCTTAACATCATCGAGGTCTTTTTATCTGGTATGAAGAATGTTTTCCAAACAGTATTTCCAATGTATCGTGGGGCGGGGTGGCACTCCTGTGACTGATCATAGAAATAATGTTCGTCGCACCCCTAACCGTTTTCAAAGTCCAGTGGTGGGCGTGAAGATACCAAAAAACAGCAGGCAAAGAGCTTTCTTGTTATTTCTTGTTATTTATAATTTATAAGCAGTTAAACATCTGTAGAGAAAAAAGTCGAAAAAATTATTTTTATTTTCATTACGTAGTTCCTTATCGGCTGTTTTTGTTTCCCGCGTGTAAAGGTTCGGAAAGCATCTATCAATGTAGTTTTATGCACTGTTTACGAATATGGACAATAAAATAGTCAAAAATATTATTTTTAAGGTCAAAATTTGAAAAATCCATGTTTTGAAAAAAAAATATTATATTTAAAATTTGTTTAGATCTAATTTACTTATTTATTTTGATGCGCTGATCATGAATATAGTTAAGAAACCCGCGTGGAAAAATTTCGCGGCAGTCTTGAGTCATGCTAAAGCCAGTACAGCTTTTCTCAAGCCTGTCTATTCACGCAATACTAGCCTGGCGCTATACTGGAGCTGTCTAGTTTTGTTACTTGTTTGATTCAAACTTTTCTGCTGTCTAGTCCTAGTCTTGGCGCTATCTAGGAGTTCGTTACGAATTTGAATATATAACGATTGTCCAGATTTTAGCTAGTTTCTTGATAGAATCACGGTTTGGACTTGAACAAAAATTACAGAGGTGAATTTAGGAAATCATAATTTTTCAATCAAAGATTTAGGAAATTACAATACACAATTGTACAAATGTTCAAGCAATAATTAATTATACACTATTACATATTTAAGATAAGAACAATAATTGTTGAAGGTGATCGAAATCTTAATACAAGAACTGCATTCTTGAGAACGATTTTTTTTGAGAATGTTTAAAAACATTTTCTTTCAATTGAATTATATTGTAAAGATATGATAAATTTATATTGAATTTATAATAATTTTAACACTAGAAGTACCAGGCTGGGTCAATTAACCCCAATCGATTTTTAAAGTGATAAATCTCCGCAGCGGTTGCTTGCAGAGAGATGGCATTTTGTGACTTTTAATTACTTGAAGGGTAGAAATTCAAAAGGAGTCAAGTGCTAAATTTTCGAAATTGGGTTTATTAGCTCAAAAAATCAGATAAATTCTATTACACATGCCTGCCAAAGGATTTTTTTGGGGCATCATTTTTCAAAATTTGTGTTCTTGTGTTCACAGTCCGAGAAGCTTTTCTAACCACAAAGTGAAAAATCAAATTTCATTTTTCTCGACACCGGCTAATTATTTTTAATTACTATTGGGTCCCTTCTGTTCAGCACTGAATAACCTAAAACCCAATTCCTCATTTTTTGGAAATATGCAAAATTATTACTGCTGTCGTCATTATTTTGAAGTTGAAATGTCAGTTTTACACCATTTCGAAGTCATAATTGGATTTTCAAATTTCGCGAGACTGCATGATTTTTTTTAAACAAACTTTTTCGAAATCAATTTGTCCATTCAATAGATAGAATTACAATTTTTAGTTTTTTCTTGAACTGCAAATTGACTCCACAATCAATGTTGAAAGATGTTAAAAGTCGATACGGACCCAAAAGTTAACCTCGAAACGTGACCTGTTTCATTTAATTTCTCGAAACCGGATAGCATTTTGTGAGCAAACTTTTTTTAGTTCGATAGAGCATGAAAGTATCTCGAAAGCACTTTTTTTATTTATTTCTTAAATGGTCCCGCTGAATTTACAACATGTTTTGAGTCTCTCCTGAAAAAAGTGAAAAATGGCGCTTGACTCCTTTTGCATTTCTACCCTTCACTTATGAATAGGAGTATTTTACAATTTTTTCGGAAATTTTGGATGCGCACTTAAAAAAAGAATCGAGTTTTTATGGTCTGTTACCGGCAGGGGTCAATTGACCCCAACATTGTTTTTTGCTGGTATTTCATCACAAAACATTTTAGGTTCCACGAAAAAATTGGCCTTTTTCGTGGAATAATGATAAAAATGTGAATTTGTTTACAAATATTGTTCAAATAATTACCAGTTGTTGTTAATTTAAAAAAATTACAGCAAGATGTCATTAGCAAGACATTTTTGGTCGATTCTGCAAAAAAATGGAGCCTATTCATTGTGACATACAAAAACTGTGTATTTGTTTATAAAAATTGTTTAAATAATGCTGCCAAGCAGCAGATATTTATAAATAATCATAATAAGGCATACATTTCTCTCATATTCTATATAAGAACTGTGAATTTCAAAAAACTAATCATTGCGAATCACAAAAAATGGCTTTTGTTCATTAATTTGTTTAAAACATTATAACAAATTTTTTTTCCTACTTTAACCTACTGAAAACTATTGCTAGATAGTAATTACACTGGCTTAAGCTCTTCTTCAGTCAATTCGCAGATCTTACATAAGAAGGTACATCTGAAAAGTTAGGGTAAAAACGTGTGACGTCGGTAGGACTACGCTGGGGTAGGCGAGCATTTTCACTTCTTTGTTGTAAATACTTTTTCAGGACTCATTACCCTTCTCCACTTCTATTAACGATGTGATATCAACAGAGCATACTTCTCTCGTTAACTTTTGACTGTAGGAACTGTTTAAAATCATTATTTGACACCCGACCCATGTATGGGTCAATTGACCCCTCGTGGTAACAAAAGGTGGCAGAAAATCCCGGTACTTCTAGTGTTAATATGTATAATGTTATGTATAATATTGATGATATTCCAAAAAATCAAATATTATTATAAATGTTTTTTTTTTATTTAAATTATTTATTGATTCCGTAAATGATAATTATTACTAATGTATTAATTATTTCAAATAATAAACAATCATTATTTCGTAGCCTAATCGTAAGTGAAATCATAAAAATAAATATTTTTTCTGTATAAAAACTTTGATATATGTTTAAATAACTGCAAAATCTATATATTGGATTTTTATGGCAAAAAATTATTATTATATTATTAATTTTTTTTCATCAAAATAGCTGATCTGTCTAGAAACTAGTCGATCCGAGCAATCCATCCCAGTCTAGCAACTGGACAGTCAGCCTGTGGCGCGCCAGTGTCGATTCAAGGCGGACTAAGCAGAAACAGTATTTCCAATGTATAGTGGGGCGGGCGGGGTGGCACTCCTGTGACTGATCATAGAAATAATGTTCGTCGCACCCCTAACCCTTTTCAAAGTCCAGTGGTGGGCGTGAAGATACCAAAAAACAGCAGGCAAAGAGCTTTCTTGTTAGCGCCGGCAGTCCACACTCCACCTTTTTATGATTGAAATTGGAATATTTTATATCATACGCCTAATACTTGAGTTGGGAGCATATTTTACAAATTAGCAAAACCAACGCTTAAATAACCCTTATCATTAAAAAAAATTCCATATATAAAACTACAAATTTTGTAATTTACCTTCTGTATTTAGGACTCGCTGACAAATTATTCAAGCACTTTTTTCGATTTACAATGATCTCGTTTCTTTAATTATACAGTACTGTTTATGGTCTCACTTATGACAGGCTTTCAAGATTGCGCAATAAATTTAGGAAAAAACTGTCAGGATTTTATTGCTAAATGGTAATCCAACACAACATTCATTACTGTTAAAAAACTATTCTCTCTAGTCAATCATTATTTTTTTGTACTTTCAACAAGGGTTTCAACAATGATCAACCTAGAATAAGAGAGACTATTGTTTGAATAAATTTTGACTAAAATATATCTCACGTAACAGTTTTACTTTGATTACTATTTTCGAAACAAAGAATTAAAAAAAAATAATAATAATTATAGTTATGAATACGTGTCCTGAATTTCGGCCAGGTACAAATTTGACAAGAATCGTAAAATAACGATGCGATAACCAAATTCGTGCACTATAGCCGTAAAATGTAAAGATTTACAGATTTTTTCTCGAATGTGTTCTTCTGGTTTATTTCTGTCCTGTTTTTTCCCTGGTTTATTGCGCCGTTTTCTTTTAAAATCTTATCCAAAGCTGTAATTAAGTTACCACTAAATACAACGTTCGAGACTCTAAAAAAACTATATATGGTCTCGGAACTTTTAAGCTTGTGTTTCTGAACTACATAAAGAAAAAACCAAGAACTGTTGAATTTGATTCAAAATTTTAAATTTCAAATTTCCTAACTTCAATTCAATTCATAAAAATTTGAATGTCAAGTTTCCTAGTTTCAATTTACTTCCTAAACAAGTGGAACGTGAATTATTTTGAAGAAAAACATTTTGCTTTTATTATTTGCTACGACTTTTGCTAATTAGGATTAGAAAGCGAAGAGTTGTGAAAATGATACTTAATATTTTATTCCACTTCTTTCGTGAAAATGTGTCGTTCCGATTTAGTAATGAGTACATTTCTTCAACGGAAGGACATCGACCGCTGCAATTGTGTAATGCAGATTTCACAAAAGAGGGAGCTGCAATGCGGAATTGGATTTTCTTGAAAAAATATTAAATCTGTAAATCTGGGAAAATTTGTGCAGAAGATATTTCGAGAATATTAATAATTGATTGGAAAATCAAAAAAAAAAAAAGATTTTTATTCAAGACTCAATGCGGAATTGGGTTTTCTTGAAAAAATATTAAATTTGTAAATCTGGAAAAATTTGTGCAGAAGATATTTCGAGAATATTAATAATTGATTGGAAAATGAAAAAAAAAAGATTTTTATTCAAGATACAATAATAAGTCGAAGAAACAATTTTCTTATTTAAAAAGAACTTGTAGCGTAAATTCAAACTTGATCAGAGAAGAAGTATTTTGACAAAATGTGCAAAATTTCAAGTAGAAAGAATTGGAACTTATGATTCACATTGTATGTAGAGACGTCCTCGGGACACTTTGCAGCCCTTTTATTATTTTCATCATTGCACGAGCGACCTTCGAGATGTGAAGATTTATTATGAGCTCGAATTTTTATACACTATTAGCCAGACTGTAAAAAATGAGACCATATTCAGTCAGGGAAAGCGTCAAATTTTACGAATCAGATTTCAAAAATATTTTTTACAATTTTTCTGTATGATGTAGAAGTATGAGGGAAAAATAACTTCTGTAATTACTGGTTTTTATTATACCGATTTTTTCCACAATATCCTATGTCCCAATTATTTTTAGTTTACTCGGTATCAAAATAAATTCGACCAAATGCCAGTGAATTTCATCCGATAATAATGTGAACCTCACTACCATTTTCAAATTTATGGCACATTTTTAAGAAATAAAAACAGATTTACAAAATAAAACTTGTTTCTCGTTTCCAATTATATTTACAGAGTTATAATCACTTTTTAACTATCTCTGAGTTTTTATGACATCCGGTAACAAAACAGTTTTTAATTAATTTTATAGCTGAAGAGTTTAATATCCACATTGAAATTGGATATTAATGGATGAAAATGAATATGCTTCAAGATGTGAAAAGTTAAATACACCTAAAGTGTCGTTATTTGACAAAAATAACAATTTAGGAGCCCGAAAAAGATAGTACAACAATTCGGTGTCAACCGGAAAAGCAGGTTTATTATTATAAGAACCATACTTTGCAGCCTTGCAGCTGAGTTCATGAAGAAAATATTAACAAAAAAATGTAGTTATTACCTGTAAAATACTTTATTGTTATGTAGTTCCCACGTTAAAATATATTTTAAAATAATCAACATTTTTAGACAACCTTGTTATCCGGGAACACAAAGTTTATTTTCATTGAGTGAAGTTAGTTGTAGGGAGCAAAATAATCGAAATCCCCATTATTTGTTTAATTTTAAAATAATTTAAAACAACCTTAAAGTTATTCGTATTTTCAATCGTATTGTGAATAAAAACAAAAAAAATCTTAATGTACTCATATAAGACTCTAAACGCAGATTTAATTATTATTTCGGCATAAGAAATATTTTTAAGAACTTATATATTAAATATTTGTTATGAGATTTATAAAATCGAAATTTTGAATAAGGGCCTGCTTCTTTATATCGTTTATTATCATTTTCCCACTAATTGTACATAAATAGAAAACAAGCTTTCATGTTTATCTCAAATACTTTTGAAAAAAAGTGTTTAATTGAATAATTCCGACTTTTTCATTTTCATCTATAAATAAACATGAGAAAAAAAATCAATTCAAGAGTATTTCATAAAGGCGGATTAAAGATTTCAAATTGAACCACAATCCACCAATTTTTTTCATAATTATCTCTAAATTACTGCCTTTTTCACTTTAAAAAACTTGTTTTCGTTGTGAAGCATATCTCTTCGTTGGACGGTAATAATATACTCTACTAATTATATAATATCTTGAATAATTTTAATTTGAAGAACTTTGATCAATGACCGTGAAAGCACATTTATATAAATGGTAAAGTGTACATTAGGACTGGAAAACACGTAAACAGATGAATTGCAAAAAACTTGATGAATTGTTAGAAAATAAGAAAAGAAACAAAATTAAATTTCCGATAAATATACAATGTACGCTGTCCATCTATAATTGTAATTGTATGTTGAGCATGAAGATAGATTAGCTGATGCAGCAAAATTCTAGGTTGCGATTGTGGTGGCGATTAAGGTTAAATGTAACGTGTTATTGGCAAGGTTGAAGTTATTGAAAATTAAAGTGCATAAATCATGATATTAAATTTCTAAATTATTTGTTATTCAGTAAACGATTTTTCTCAGCTTAAAAAATGCTCACTTTTGTAACAGAATATGTTATTGAAAAACGTCTATCCTATATTCGTTGCAACTCTTTTAAAAAATATAAAAAATACATCTATAACTAATTTTACACCATAATAGGTTTTTTCACGTTAGAAAAAAGATATGCTGGAAAAAATATATATTCACGGAAAATATTTAAATAACATTATTGCTGATAGGCATTTTGAAATGAATTGGAAATATGTTAACATTCTTTTCATAACTATTAATAAATAAATCTTTTAGTATTCGAAATTCTAATCAGAAACTGAATGATGAAATTTTTATCACTGCTAATTTAAAGTTATGCTTTGAATTTCATAAAATCAACTTGATAAGTTTCAAATTTAGGATAAAATTGTGATTATATGTTTATTATTAAGGATATCTATCTCAGCGAAAAAATGTTGATGCCGTTCGTATAATCTTTAAATTAGTGACTCATTTTTTAGAATTTTTATCAGTAAAAAGTCACAGTGAGTTGCTGAAATTTCCATTATTTGTAACTGACTCTTCAGTAAAGACCACTATAATTTTCAGTACCGGGCACTGAAACATCAGCAAATCTTTCTACTGAGAAATCAGTAGAACTGAAGTTGACTGATAAAGTGTTCAAATTTGATTAATGATTGAATTATTATTTGTTTAGCGGATACAAGCAGTACATTTTAATAGTGACTTTTTTTTTAATTTAAGATTAGTATAATCATTAAGAGTATTGAAAGACTTAAGATCAAATTGAAGTGTTATTTGAATTTAAAAGCAGTCCATTTTGAATTTTTTGAAAGTATTATAGTCTTCAAATTTGCATTAGTAGTATTTTATTGAGAATATCAGTGATTAATTTTTAAAGAGTTCAATAAACACTGAAAAATGAAAATGCTTGGGAAATCAGTGAAAAGTCACTGAGATATCAGCCGTTATTCACAGATTCTTAGCACAAAACATTACTGAAATTTTAGGGATGGTTACTGAAAATACCAGTTTTTTTTTTTTTTACTATAAAGTAAAAACCGACTGAAATTATAGTGAGCTGAACTATGATTTAAATGTAAAGAGTGGGCGCCGACTACCGTTAATTGTACTCATTTTTTCAACAATTGAGAAATAAGAAATATAGAATAAGAATTCCGAGCATGTTTTTTTCAATACAAATCAAAACATTGAGTTAAAAATAGTTTCATATTAAATTTTCCACTTTAAAACATTTAACGTCAAACAAGCTCGTTTAATTTAAATCATTTATATTTTAAGTTATTTAATTTTTGGTGCTTTAATTGTAAAGTGGTTTATTGGGAATTCAGAATACTGAGAACTGTTCAATTTCGAAACATTCAAGTTAAAACGGTTTATATTGAATGTTTATTATCTTGAAATCTTTGAAATTTAGAATGAGTTAATTTCTTTCAATGTGATAAAGGTTTAACCCTGCGTAATCTTGAAGGCTTGAATTTAGAATGTTTAAAGTTAAATTCTTTAACCTTGAACTTTGTTGATATTGTACACAATATTGAACTTTGAATTTAGGATATTTAAATTTCAAATACTACATATTTCATATGAGAAATTTTTTCAATAATTGAAATTGAAATTTACTCTAATTTTGAATGTTCAAGAGCAGGGTTTGAAATTTTTAATTTGAAAGTTTCTAATCTAAAATTGTACAATTCAAAAATATATAATAGTTAATGACAAACATATAGTTTAGTTTTATATGCGATTTTAAAGTGCTTTCACACTCAATTTAATTTCAATAATTTTTGGCGTGCATACATCCTAAATTTTGATATGGGGAGTTGCGCCTGAGTCAAGTGAATCCATGGCTCGAAAGTGTAACGCAAGCCTCTGACACACGCGTTGTGTTGTGTGTCAGAGGCCGGAGGCCTGCTTTTCTTCACCCACTTAGGAGAGCCCTTCAGTTATTCTCCCCTCTCTCTCTTTATGAAAAAATGGTTATTTCTGAACTTATTGATATTTTTCAGAAGCATTAAAATTTGATGTATTTTCAAGCAACTTCTAATAAAATTAATACATATTGCTTTTCGTTTATGCCCATAAAACGGGTAGTTTTATCACCTTTCATGCAATAATTGAAAGAAAATTTACAATTTATCATTATTACAACTAGGGTACTTGTTAAACCTATTGAAAAATGGATGTCTGGAAACTTTTGCTTGGCATTACATATAAGAGAAAATATATTTTTATATTTCTGAATGTACGTAAGTCATTATTTGCTTCATGTAAGATTTCAATTTCAGTTAACGTTTACCAAAGATGTTTACACATAAATCTGTTTCGGGTCGTAATTTAGGACGCACGTGATGTTTTTTATAAGAATAATGTAAGAATAAAATCATGAAAGATTTTATTCGTAATTTCAAATTGCCTGGATTAGTGATATTTTAACGGAATATTAATCGCTTTTAGCCAATAGTATTTTAATAACGTTTTAATTGTGAATCATGTCTCCTTGAACTCACAAGCAATCAAGAATGATTCTATAAATATACTGGTCGTTTCTTTTTATCAGTAGCCTAGAAAGAATTTATGACTGGAATCATTGCACTCGTACTATATATGTATAATAGTTCTATATAGATATCTCTATATACATCAGTTGTAGAAATGAGAGTAAAATTCTCTTTAATGTTCAATGGAAAAAAAAGAAGAAAAAAATATCGGACATCCGTGGATCACGGATCGCATAGGCTGCGCTTTGAATTAGCTTGCGATTTTGTATCCTCGAGGGATTTCGATCTAGAGCCTCCAGTCATTGACACGTAAGCATACAAATGTAAAATTTACTCAATTTATATTCACTAATGAATGTAGATTGGAAGTATTTATAGTTACATGTTTCATTGTAGTATACACATATGTATATCTGCAGTTGTGTACGGAGATTGATTGCTCGGTCGCATCATTAATATTATTCAATAGCGACGTTCAGCTGTCATATAGAAAAAGAGGTTAAGGCGATTAGATAATATTTTTAAGAATTTGAACTTCCTTCTCAGGATGTTTGAATTACTGAGAATGCAAATTCATAAAATCGCAGGGAAAATTATAGTGCTGACCGAGAGCTGATAACCGCTCAATGGTAACTATGTTTTTTAGTTGTTTATTTATTTTCTTTTTACTTCTTTAAAAGTTCTTTTTAGATAACAACTGGCGCAGTACTAGACCAATTATACTGCTGGTATACTTGATACCAGGCCAGTACTGGTACAGTGCCAGTACAGAACATAGTCAACATTAAGGGTCTTACCAACACCGCAACAGTACACTAAATAGTATTTCGATGTTTTATATAAGTTTGATAAATTAAAAAATTTGAATGATGAATTGATGTTAATATAATGATAGTGTCCATACGTCCGAACACAAGCTACGCCCTTTTTCAGTTCCCCCTTCCAGTTGCCAGGTCCGTATGTTTAGACTCTACTATGTTATAAACATACTAAAATATATGCAATATTTAGATTAATCTAAAATTAATAATCCGTTGCTGAGAAAAAAATTAAAATTTGAATATGCTCTCCTTTTGAAAATGAGCTAAAAATATTTACTGAAATCTGATAGAAAGAATAGCACAAATGGATAGTTACAGTAACACAACGCGAATATTTGGAGATTTGAATCCAAAAAAGCTATTGTTTTTTCGTCTTCAGCTACTCAAAAAAAGACATTTTGATTAAAGTCTTTTTCAAACGTTGACTTTAACACAGCTCATTCTTACAGTGTTATTTGCTTCAAACCTTCAGTTTTGCGTAAAAAAATATCCCAAGTTTTCAAGGACAAACGATATGTTGAACCATATTAAATGTGTTCAAAAAGAGAAAAAAATAGTTTCTTCGAAATTGCTCGTTTCTGATGCATTTAAAGAAACATTACAGACTCAACGCGATGTGAGCGAAACCTCAAATTTTTTGCAAAATCAATTTACGTTCACAAAGAGTGTGAACGTAAGTTGGTAAGTGCTTCATATTTAGTCTCCCAAATTTTCGACTCAATATCGCGTTTCGTGTTAACGTAAGTTGGTTTTGAAAAAAATCTGGAAAAATATTTTGAGGTTACGATCACATGGCCTTAAAATAAAGTATATTGAATTCCCGTAAAACAAAAAAGTTCTAGCTCCAATAGTTTAGATGATATGGCCTTCAGAAACGACTTTTATCAGAAAATTTGGTGTGAAATTTTATATTTTTTTAATGTCCCATTTGTTGTCCATCCTACATGAAAATGTTGCTGTGTTAGGCTTGAGTAGATTAAATTTCCTGAAAAACTAAAAAAAATAATGTTATTACTACAATACTGCCGTCCAAACTAAAAAGATACATAAGTGACATTTTTATGAAAAATGAGTTTTTGGTATCGTTGGATTCGTAAGAATATTTTTGACTTTTCGCGACTAGTAAAAAAACGCAAGTCCATTTTCTAATAGACATTGTTTAAAAAATCAATTTTTTATTGCAAAATATGAAAGAGCACATTATTTTTACCGAAATAGTGTATCTAGATTATTCAACATTTTATTCGATCTCAGAGTTCTTCCCAGGTGCGAAATTCGGTCGGCTGCCAGAGATTGACCATCGGCCCGAAGTTGGCCCTGCTTTGGTAACCGATCTACGGTAATTAGAGTTAGGCCGACTAAGGTGTTTTCAAGCTGCCATGGTCTCACCGACGTTGGCGACCGACGTCGGCGGTGGGCGAAAAGCCGTCTGTCGGCCCATTTCTGGCTCAACGTTGGGCCGACGATCGGATAAACTATGGCAGATTGGTCGGTACGACCGAAAGAATGCGGTCGGTCCAACTCTGGATACAGCAGTCGGTTAGCCACAAGTCACCATGATGCACCCGACGGTCGATCAAACCTTGGCCCAAATATGGACCGACCGTCGGATAAACGCTGGTT
>CAKNXH010000164.1:144060-154425 GCA_932178445.1 Andricus quercusramuli | reverse complement strand
ATTGGCTTGTACAAGTCACCATGTTGCACCCGACGGTCGGTCAAACCGTGGCCCAAATATGGGCCGACCGTCGGACAAACGCTGGTTCATTGTTAAAAAAAGCCGTTAAAGTACGTTCAGTCCGACTCTGGACAATAGATGGCCCGACCGTCGACATAACATTGGTTTGAATTATTTATTAAAATATTATATAATTTATATTCATATTATATATGTTGCATAATAATACAAAAATTAATGAGAAAAAACAGTTAACAAATTGTTTTTTAACTACTTTGAGCTGTAGCTTATGAGGATGGGTTTTTCATTGACTTTCAATTCTTCAGGTATAGAGTAATGGGTAAGACTCCCGACTGCTAGGCGATAGATTCAGGTATAGGTGTAGGTTCGAAACCCCGTAGGGTTAGAAATTTTATTTGTAATATAATTTAAAAAAATGTAATATATGTATTCAATATAAGCAGGACCATTAACATTTATAGTCAAAATACTCGCAATCAATTACTATTTATTTTTTGAATACCTATTTTGTGTATTTCCACCTGTGTAGTACGAACCTTCAAAATCAAAGTCGGCCCCACATTGTTGTCAAGGGTTGGGCCGACATCATCTTAAAGATGGCCCATATATGGGACCAAATATCGGGCCGACTTTGAGAATCCAAAGGCGGTTGACCGTTACCATTTAGCTGGTTG
The DNA here is from genome assembly GCA_932178445.1 of Andricus quercusramuli. Taxonomy (NCBI): domain Eukaryota; kingdom Metazoa; phylum Arthropoda; class Insecta; order Hymenoptera; family Cynipidae; genus Andricus; species Andricus quercusramuli. The sequence continues at coordinate 153,730 of CAKNXH010000164.1, read as the reverse complement.
GCCCGACCAGTGGCGCACAAAGTTGGACCGACCGTCCGACGGTTGGCTCGACCGTGGCCCAACGGTCAATTCGCACCTGGGTTTGAGCAAACAGTTTTTCTCGATTTTCTCAGTTCAAGTAAGATTGTAATTAAGTGGACCAGTTTTGCATAAAATCTTGTTAAAAGCGTAGTTTCTGAAAATATTTTGCTTCCTTTCGACAAATATTCATACTTGTACCTGAAACAATCTAAACTTGAATAATTTTTTAAATATTTACTAGAAAAGTAAGCTTGTTAAAAAAATATAAATAATTTGGAAAAATTTATATTTTTAAAACGAGCTCACTTTTATAGGAAATATTTCGAAAATGATCCAAAATAGATTGTTTCAGGTACACTTATGAATATTTTGTGCAACGGTGAGACATATTTTCAGAAACTGCACAGAGAAATATGTATCTTTAAACGTAGGCTTTAAAAGGGTTAAATGGTTCCGCTTATCATGCAGATATTCAAGCCGAACATCCACTATCTTCTTGAGATATTGGACGCAGAAATATTTGTACGTTAAACTGAAACATGTCCATATGTTAGTTTAGTTTAGTTTGAATGAGGACGGGAAGCCCATGAATAGCTTCCCCGGCGCTCAAGCTATAAAGCCTATTGTGCCACACCCTTACTTATTCACTCTCAGCAGTCGACCCCAGACCTCTTGACGAAGCCCAGTATGTCGACCACTGATCGCGTTTCAATTTCCTTAGTTTCCATAAAATGGACCCCGCGGGTCTGTTGCCTGAGCCTAGCTAATGCCGGGCACTGGCATAATACATGCAGGGATGTTTCGTCATCCCTGCCGCACCTTCTGCACTCCGTCGTGGGGCTATACCCCATTTTGTGCATATGATAGTTCAAGTGATTGTGCCCTGTCAGGGTCTGTACCACTGTCCTTATGTCTTTCTTGGATAAACCCAGGATTTCCCTGGCTCTGTCCATCTTATAGGTATATCCCAGGATGGATTTTGCCTGACGACAACCCTTGGTTTGTTCCCAGTATTCCAAGTGTCTTCTTCGGATCCAGTTTTTAATGGCCATCCCGGCACTGCAATACGCTATTTCCAGTACCGGTTCCGGTCCTACGAATTCGCTCGCTGCGCCGCACTTTGCCAACTGGTCCGCCTTTTCGTTGCCCTTGATCCCTGTGTGACCAGGGACCCATATGAGAGACACTTTGCTTCTCTTTGCAAGTTTGTTCAATGCCTTTTTGCATTCCCAAACCAGTTCTGATGTTATGTCTGGTTTCCCTATTGCAGTTATTGCCGCTTGGCTGTCTGAACAGATCGTGATCTGTCTGCCAGCAGCGTTTTCCTCTATTAGTGTTTCAGCACAGCGAAGGACGGCCAGGACCTCCGCTTGAAAGACAGTAGCGTGACGCTCAAGTGTGATCCCTATCCCTTTACCTCTCTTGCTGTCATAAATTTCTGCTCCTGACCCTCCCTCTCCCCTGGAGCCATCCGTATACCAGATTTCCCCCCGCAGAAGCGGATTACCATTTTCTTTCCACAGACCCCCGCTTGGGATACAGAATCGGAAAGCTTTGGTGAAGTTGTAGCGTTTTGTTATTTTATCTTGCCTCATCTGTAGAATCGGCAGTGCGTTGATATCACTGTGGAGTCTAGTGTGTTTAGTCCCCGGAGTCCATCTATTTGCTCTTGCCAGGCAGCCCATCGCGTGAGCCGCTCTGGCGGTTATCGCAACATGTAGGGGTTCTTCGCAGAGCATGAATCCTATCGCCGCTGTCGGCGCAGTCCTCATTGCTCCAGTCAAACCCCTGAATGCTAGCGTTTGTAATCTTCGCAGCCTGTCCTGCTTTGTTTTAAATTCCGCCCGTGGCCCCCAGACCACGGTTGCATGTAGGTGCCCGGGTTTCAAGAAAGCAGAGTAGAGCCATGCAAGCATTTTAGGCCCTAGCCCCCACGTCAACCCAAAGGCTATCATGCACATCGAAAAAGTCTTGACAAATTTCCTGCATTGGTTCTCCGGGTGCTTTGCACAGCTCAGCCTGCTATCTAGGATTACTCACAGATATCTATCTGAATCTGAAAACGTCAGGTTCCTACCGCAGAATACAGGAGAGTTAGCTTTCGGAACTTTATAATTCCCTGTGAAACTGACCAGGTTGGTCTTTTCCGGATTTACCGAGAGCTCTGAGCTATAGCACCATAGCTCTACAATGCGCAGCACCGACCTTATAAGACCCATCAGCGTTTCCAGATGAGCCCCCCTAACTAGGATTGAAAATTCCTCCGCATATCCTTGGGTACAGTACCCTTATTTATTTAGCCTTCGAAGGAGGCCGTCCACTACAATACACCACAGGAGGGGCGATAGGACACCCCCCTGTGGGCAACCCCGCGGAGCTATCCCCCTTACTAGGCCTTCACCCCATCTGGTTTCGAGTCTTCTTCGGCGCAGCATGCTTCCTATCCAGCATACTAGCTGGTTCGGCACGCCACATCTCGAAGCCTCTCGACAGATGACTTCTGGAGGAGTATTGCTGAAAGTGCCCTCTCTATGCAAGAAAGCACCCATAGCATACCCCTTTCATTCCAACTGCTGCTCCAATTTTGCTACAACAGCATAAAGCGCAGTTTCTACAGAGCAGCCTGCCTCGAGAGCATGCTGCCCTCTATGCAGCGGGAAGGCCAAAAGCACCTCATCCCTAATGTATCTCTCGACCAGCTTCTCTAGCGTTTTCAGGATAAAAGATTTTAGGCTGGTTGGTCGAAAATCTTTGGCAGCAGTGTAACCCTCCCTTCCAGGCTTGGGTATGAAGGCCACTCTGCCATCCTTCCATGCCGATGGCATGTGTTTAAGAGCTATACTTGTCCTAAATAGTTTCGTTAGAGGAGGGACGATCAAATCCATACCTTTTTGTAAAAGCGCTGGATAAATACCATCCACCCCTGGTGATTTAAAGGGGCAAAAGGACCCTACGGCCCATTCCACCTTTTTGTAATCAGCGACCATAGCGGCGAAACTCCAGTCGGCCCTCTCCACCCCCTGGCCCCGGTCTTCCTCCTCTTGGTCGGTTCGGATTCGCTGAAAACCCGGGAAGTGAACTTCCATCAGGTGATTCAGCGTTGCTTCTTCATCTTTGACAAACTCACCATTACCGAGCCTTATGATCCTGAAGCGAGCTTCCGGATTTTTCGCTAGGATCTTGTGGAGCTTCGCTGTTTCCGGAATGTTTTTCGATTCCTCGCAGAAGCCCCTCCAATCTTCCTGCTTATACTTCCTTACATTTTTATTGTATTCGCATTGGGCCGTCTTATAGATGTCCCAGTCCGAAGGCAATTTAGTTCTATTTGCCCTATTGCACAACACTCTTTTCTTTCTACGGAGTCTCTCCAAGTGGTTGTTCCACCATTCTGCTCCCTTCCTAGACTTAATTGTGCTTGTAGGGCAATTGTTCTCATATGGTGTTGTCAGAGCCCTTCGCAGAAAATTCGCGGCGTGCTCCAACTCATCAATGGTACCATAGCTTGTGGGGAATTCTGCAAGCCTCCCTCCGAGGTCCTCTTCATATGAGTCCAACACGGAAAAAATTAGTTGTTGAAATTTTGAATGATTTAGTCAACCACTCTAGGATAGGACTAAACGTATGTCATAAATTGGAAAAATCATGTTAGAAACTTTGATTGATACATGTTTTAAAAGTAGAAAGAGTTGTCGAAAGTACAACATAATTTCAATGAAAATGTGAAGACCAGAGGAATAGAGTTCTTGAAACACTGATACACTAATGCTTCGAAGCCAGTCAATAAAACTTTCGATGACTCCTAACGAGTTCTTAGAAAACAGTGTGGCCAAGTTAAAAATATATATATTTCGCGGTTATATTTACTATAATGTTACTCACATAGACTCACGCTTAAGTTATATTTATTTTTACAGACACACACGAACCTATGAAAAATCGAAACAAATTTTGCGGCGGGATTCGAACTACCTAACACCTGCGTATATGACGCATCGAACGCAACTTATCCCTAACAATTAGACCCCACGGCTAACTTCACACATTGAATATTTTGCACAAATCCCAGTGAAGGGCCAAATTTAAATCCGCGCTCATTTATTCATTGCCGGTGACCGCGGCTCCATTCAGACTTATACATACACCACTTCACCTGAGCGTCACTACGTGTTAACACAAGCATCCAATGTGACAGTACATTGTGAACATATAGATATGTAGAAGACAGTCAACGGATTCTTCGACAACTTATAAATCAGTTATTCGTTTCTGTGCTAGATTGATTGTATTTCAAATCTTTTGAAATCTGGAGGACTTTTTATGAAAAATTGAATGCTTGTCTAGAACTTTGTCAAAATCTGCTGAATACAAATTCGAAAACTGATGTTCCTAGATTGTCTTCCAATAATTCAATGACTTTTTTCAATTTTTCGATGAAGTCTGCGGTTCTTTAATCAAAATTATACGAGATTCTAAAAAAAAAGTGGCCTATCCTAGAATGGTTGACTAGTCAAGTAAAGTTTCGGCAACTTATTTTTTTCGTGCGGAGTGTATTTCTAGGGTTTCTGATATTAGAAAAGATCGGTTTTCCTAGGGTTAATCGGAACACGATGTGTTTGTGGTCCGAAAGAGACTCCTCATCGCAGACTCTCCAATCCACTACCCTGCTCCTCAGTGCACCTGAACATAGAGTTAAATCGAGAAACTGACTCCTGTTTTTAGTCTGGAATGTGGGAGTATCACCCCGATTCAGAATCTCCACCTCTGTGCCTGCTATGTATTCAATTAAATCTCTCCCTTTGTCATTGATGTTTGTGCTTCCCCACACCGTGTGGTGAGAGTACGCATCACAACGCAACAGCAGAGGAATCTTGTTCTCTTGACAATACCGAATTAGAGCCTCCACCTCTCTGGGAGGCGGGGGTCCCTCGGCATCGCCAGGAAAGTACGCCGCGGCAACAAATACCTCTAGCCTTTCTCCGCCACTGCCCCTGAGTCTCACCTTAATAACGGTGAGATCTCTGGAGCAGAATTTAGGCATTAAGATCGCATCCATACCCTTGACGGCTCTGCATGCCCTTGGCGTTTTTTTTCGCGTGGCCCCTTATATATGGAGCCACATTCTGACAAGCCACAAATCCTTTCCCTGTATAACCAGGGTTCTTGGATTATGGCGATCCCTGTTTGCACCACAGACACGCGTCTGGCTTGAACCACCGAGGCGCCTTTGCTGTGGTGCAAATTAATCTGCGTAATGGATATTCCCGTCTCAGCCATTAAGAGGCTACTTCAGGACATCTCCAGACGCTTCTGGGACCTCTGCGGATCCCAGTTGGGTCACCCGGAAGGTCTCCACCATCTTCACTATTTCGCATCGGCTCTGGTGGGTTGCCCCCTACGGAGCCTCCCACTTTGGTCGGTGGTTTGGGAGAGGGACCCGAAAAGCATCCTTCATCGTTTGTGTTTTTTTTGGATTATCGGGTAACATTTCTGTCCCACCAGAAGCTACGGAAATAAGAAGCACCCCCCACAGAGCTCCGCTTGCAGGGGAAAGGGTCTACATACTATGGGATTCGACCTGGTGTCCCAAAGTCCCCGTTAAGGCACCTCCTTCGAGACCCCTACCTGTCCACCTTTGCTGAGGGGGGCAGGCCGGGATGCCAAAGGATTTCTTAATCCCGGTACCATTCAGCTCTCGAAACGGTGATCAAATCTTAGCTTGGGAGCATGAGAACTCGCGCTCTCAATATTGCAGTGGGCTTTTCCATTACCCCCTGAAAGGACCGCTCCTTAGTTTGAGTCTCACCGACCAGAGTCCATCTGTTCCTCAGAGTAGCCACATGTCGCGATATAGCCCCTCAGGTTCACCTATTCCAGATCTGTAGCCAATGAGCCCCGTAAGCCCTCCCACCAGCTAGAAGGTCCCGCAATCCATAGGGAGGGATGTCCTTATGTTAAACCCGTCCGAGCGCATGTGCATTGCGTATTGGAATTTCACGACCCATGCCGCCTTGCTGTTTGCGAATATGATGTTACTTTTTCTAAAAAAGGCGCATCTGAAATTTTTTAATAATTAATAGCATACGTCACTGACAATATTTATTTCATAAAATCAACAACAACAAAAATGATAAATTTGGAGAATTTCCAAAAAAACAAAATTAGGTATCCTTAATTAAAAATTGAATAACGTATTTTCGACTGTTTACAGGGCGGAAAAAGGTTCTTAAGTTTAAGGTTACATTGAATCAAACACATCTGACAATAAGTTAAGTAAGAACCGTCAACGTTTCCAGATGGGCCCCTCTGATTAGGATCCTTGGGTATAATATCCTTCCTTATTAACACAGAAAAAACTGGGGTTTCTATTAGAACCAATTTTTGGTTCCAAAGGAGCTGCAACAAAAAGGAACCTCTCTTGCTGAAAAGGAACCCAAAATTATAAATGGTTTCTAAATGAACCCAAGTGTGGATTCAAATGGTTCTAATAGAGCCTTTTTCTCACTTCTGCTTTGACTCACTTCAAAGATTGCACAAGTTAATGATGCAACTTTATGCTTTATAATTGGAATTAAATAATATTGCACTGGAAAATATTTGATGAAGAAACTAAAATCATATAGATTAGTCATTCTTGAAAGGAAGATATCGCACATGAAATGTGACAGTTTTTAAGGTTATGTTGCAAATCCGAAGTTTTCCACTGCGCATGCCCAAACAGCGCGGGACTATTCAAAATGATATAATATACACTTGCAATATTAGGTTCATATAAAATTTTTTCAAGAAGCTAGGTATTTCTATAATTCAATTTAATTTATTTTAAATGAGAATACAAAATTTTGTTAACCTTTATCTGTATGACTGTTCAAAGTATTTATTGATTTCAAATAGGCCCGCGCTTCTCGGCACATGCGCAGTTAAAAACGTCGGCAACCGCCGATGGCCATCTATCGGATATGAACAAACTAAAAAGGAACCCTAAATAAGAGTTCCTTTAGAGCCTAAGTTCTAAATGATCCCAAGTTTCACTTGAGCCGCAGCATTACTGATCCCTCAGTTTTTTCTGTGAAGTCTACGAATTATAAATACCATAAGTTATCCATCAGGTCCTTTAAAGATTACATATAGGTGAATTCCTCAGATTTGCAGCCTTTATTTGAGATAGTCATAAATTTCTGTTTAATATTTGGAATATTTCAGTTGAACATTTTGGATGTTACAGAGTAATATCTCACTTTTTAATATCTAAATATACTAACTTTGAACGTCTAGATTGTCTTATAGTGAAATATAAAATATGTTAACCTGAACTTTAGACGTTTAATAAGATTTTATGGAAAATGGGTACATTCCAGGAAGACATAACCTATGATCTATTGAAATTAAAATATTGCTCTTTTTATTGTTTCAGAGAATTTAGTTTACTTACATTTTGAAACACAACATTTTCATATAGGATGCATTACAAATGAGATATAAAAAACTATGAAATTTTACACAAAATTTCCACTCGAAAGTCTCTTCTGAAGGTCATATATTCTACTCTCTAAATCTGAATTAGTGAAATTTCACTAATTGATAGTGAAATTTCACTAATTCAATTAGAGAGAAGTCGGCCACTCACGATTAGTAGAAAACTACTAATTTGATTAGTGGAAATTGTCCACTTGTGAAATTAGTGAAATTCCACTAAGCAATTATTAATCCCTGTCATTGCAGTGTGTACTAATTGAAGAGTGAAAAGTCACTAATTATACAGTAAAAATGCACTAATTGTTCAGTGAAAAAATTAATTTTCTCAAAATTAATATAAATTGAAAGGAGATTATAAAAAATGATAGAATACAAAGAATATGCACTGTAATAAATTCATGTAAGTTTTATTGACAATAAAACAGAATATTTGAAACAAAAAAGTACATTGATATTCAATGATGTTGTGTTTTTGGCCAGGTATGTATGTATACCATTAAGCCATTTCCCTTTCGGGGTAGGCGTGACACTACCCGATTCGGGTAGTGTTTCTAGGTGGATAGTTTCTTGAAATAAATAACTACAAGTGTGGGCTCACCACACCCACGACGAGCCAACAACACGCAGTAGTATTCCCGAATGGTTACCCATCCAAGTACTAACCGCGCCCAACACTGCTTAACTTCAGTGATCTAACGAGTACTGGTTTTTTCAGTGTGGTATGGCCGCTGGCGATAATAAATAAATTGATCTGGAATTCATTTTTGTCTACTGGCCATAGTTAAATAGGACAATAATATGATAATTTCAGGGTGGCCGCTGGACCGGGAAAAACTGGGAAATAACAGTGCATTTATTTTTTGACCAGGAATTTTACAAATTTAAAAATAGTCTTTCCAACCTGTATTTCAACCCTTCTCAAATAATTAGATAAATTGTTATATTTTATAATTATGATATCATTCAGTTTAGAATGCGTAATTCGAAAATCTTCCACTTACAAAATTTTCCATTTTAGATTTTAATTTTCAAGCCTACATTTTAATTTGAAGATTTTTTAAATGAACTTTTACATATTTAAGCAATTAGAAATTAGAAGCGTTTGAAATTGATGGTTTTGGATAAAAAACTATTTTTGGTTGATCAACTGTGAATATAAATTAAATTAATGATTTTTAAAATTGAACTATATTTTAAGGATTAAAACAATGCGAACCTCAAATAGCGTGGCATCAAATGGCACGCAATGTCATATGAGGATATGACTTCAGATTGGTCAAAATCGTTCCAGTTCACTGATTCGTTAGTCAGCGCGCTAAGTTACTAATGAATTAGTGAAGCGAAGCTACTAAATAATAGTGAACCATGTTTACTAATTGAGATTAGTAAAACTTTTACTAATTTATTAGTAAAATATTTACTATTTCAAACGTAAAACATCAAAATATTAATATTTGTTTAGTGAACCATACATTTACTAATTCAACTAGTGAAATTTTCACTAATTCATATTTAGAGAGTAAACTATTAGACCCGGAACATTGCTTTTTAATTTTACGGAGAATTTTATACACGTTATTTTCACTCTAATGTTTTTTTTACAAAGTGCATCGGAAACGAGACTGAGCTGTTTTCAGCCAATGATCAAAAAAGACTGCACTCAAAATGTCAAAATCTAAGATATTTTGAAAGGCCACCTAATAGGTTGTCTCCTTTTCAGCTTAAAATATTAGGGATGTGTACCTGGAAAATGTATCATAAAGAAACCGGGATCGGCAAGCACCTTTTTCAGTGAAAGTTGGTTCAAGCTAGCCGTGCGTAGTAAATCTACCGTCTTGAATTTTTAGTTTTTCGGCCACAATAGTGGACAGTCGCGTAGCCAGGATGCTATAAGGGAAGGGGTTTGGAAGGCTGAACAGCAAGTACATTACTACTTACAGGGAAAAATTAGGATAATTTAAGGCATAAAATTTAGAAATGTCATATTTATCATCCTTGCGGGAAAAATGTTCTTCAAACCATGAAAATGCTACATTATTATGAACAGCCATTCAATTTTCCTAACATATCTTAAATTACCCATTAATTTAGATAATATTAGGGTCATTTGGTTCTATATAAGGAGCCAGCCATATTCAACTTAGACAGTTGTTGATGGGGGGGGGGGGGGGGGGGG
>CAKNXH010000164.1:110007-143660 GCA_932178445.1 Andricus quercusramuli | reverse complement strand
CCCCCCCCCCTGGCTACGCCACTGATAGTGGATCCACTATTTTGAATCTTCAATTTATGCATTTGAATTGGGAGAGCCAAGAAATTCTTGGTACTTTTTATTTTGATAATTAATTATATGTATTTGGACTTTTCGATCACTCTCGGCCGCCCGTCACGTCCGCTTTTTTTTAAATTCTGAAAGTTCTTGCAATTCATCTCTTTCAATATTGTTGAAGAAGAAGAAAGAATCCAAATTCATTGCGCCAAAAATAATTAGGTAAACTGTTTTGATGTGGTCGTTTAACCTTGTTTTTTTAATGCAATGTTGGTAATAATATAACAAATCTTTACAATAAAAAATGTGTTTTGGAGAATAAAATTGCTAAATGGTGTATCAAATAAGTAAATTTCAGGATATATAGAGTTTCATAGTTTTAAAGAAAATGGACCATTTGCATGGAAGCAGCAGGACAATGATCTTTCTCGTCGATCTTGTCATTACATAATCTTCTCTTCGTCTGCACTCTTCTCCCTCCTGCTTGAGGGAGCGGTCGATCTTGCTTTCTGGATTGCCCCGAGCGCGATGACTCTAATATTTGCCACAGGATATATTTGCAAAACAGGGTCGATCGCGAGATATGCAGGATACGCGGATCTTGGTTGCAAGAGGGTTGCATTATTATATATGAGAACATTACACATGTACCGAGAGAAACCTAAATAAGCTGACGGTTTTTCTCAGGTACGAGAAATAGTTGCTCGGAAAGATATGGTTGTCGTTATGGTTATGAATAAATGTAGTTATAATTTATTTTAGGCCGTGGCTTTTTCCTTTATCAAATCTTAAACCGTATAATTGTGTCCATAATACCTCCAAAAATAAATCCAATGTAAAAATTCAACACACAGTAACTTTCGTAATTATGGAAATTTCTAAAAATCCTTTGGTCTCATGTTTAAATGTCTCTTACATGATTCGTAATAATTTGATATAGTCTCATTAAACTTGGAAGAACACTTGTAAATCCTAATTTTTACGACATAAACTGATTTGACCCTATTCCCTTAGTTAAGATTGTGTTGGCAGAGAAAATTTAATTTCAGATATAGATATTGAAAGACCATCCTTCGTCTATTGCTCGAAACATTAATCATTTGTTGCTCACTCATATAATTGGCACAAGTAAAAATACTTTTAACTTATATTCACAGCATGCTTCACAAAGGAGGGGGCGGGGGCAATGAGGACATTCGCCTCTGGCGAATTACCTCAGAGGAGGCTCACTTCGACACGAAACAGTCGTAATTGTTAATATTTCCTCTTTCTTGCCCTCCGCTCTTGATCCGCTAAATGGGCAAATGTTGCCTCACTGGCAACAATTAGGCTCAACTCGGACTTTTCAGAGGCGAATTATTCAATTGTAGACCTTGGCCACAGGAAATGTCTCACTGGCCATTTGTCCCCAGGCTAGGATATTGCAAATCATGGTTTTCTTAAGAAGATAAAGGAGGGAGAAGTATGAATTGGTGATGCCAATAAATTATAGGGTGTGCTGTGCTGGCCATAAGATCTATTGATACAGTTTGGAAATTGTGCTCAATCTTATTTGGTCAGAAGTTATCAATCTTGTTCAGATAAATTGTTTTCTAATCTATTTCTATAAATTACTTCAAGTTATAATACTTCTTATAATATATGGTGAAAGCAATATCTTCAGTACTATTAAATTGTTACTATTTTTTTGTATTATTAAACTCTATTACTTGATTTTATATTCTGCCGTGAGAGATTATAATTTTATATTGATTTATTATAATTTTCAGGACAAATGATTATCTCCCAATCGATTTGAGGAGGTGTAATTCTCACTTTCAACAACGCTTGCTCATAAGTGGTGTAAGTGCGTTGAAATAATATTACATTAAAATTATATATCTTGTTGATAACTAGTCTCCGTTTTGTTACTGACATAAAAATCACTTGCATTATTCAATATTTTATTTTTTGTGAAATGACTTTCTAATATCACATTTTTTTTTTAATTAGAACATTTTAAAGTCTTCGTTTTTACATTCTAACCATTTTTTGACTGTATATCAGCTTTCTTATGGCGATTATTATGATTACACTAAGTTACAAAATTTTATAAAATTCGCGTTTATTCGATTTTGATGGTACTTCTTATTTATGTATTTCGAAACATACCAGTTTTTAAACCCGTTTTTCTGAAAAACGTGAAAAGATAGAACATTTTTACCTTCAGATTCGTATTCTACGGAAAAAACATACTGAAATGTCCATTAATTGATAATGAACAAAATTTTATTACCTAGTGTTACCAAAATTTACCACAATTTCACCACTTAGTCACGAAATTTAATAAAATTCGTGTTTATTAGATTTTTATGGTAATTTTCAATATTTTCGAAAATATTCCAGATTTAATGTGCAATATCAAATAAAAGAGGAACAAATCATATTAAAGACGTGCAAAAACGTAAATAAGAAACAAGGTCATTTTCGAAAACATCGGGTCATCGTACGTGCATCAGGCTTCAATTTCAGTTCTATTGGAAACTTTTAGCATTTCCGGTTTGTTTGTTACACGATTTCAGAAATAGCCGAAAAATGGGTTTTTTCACTTTTTAAACTTGAAAACAAGTACATGATTTTTTAGTTTATTTAAATAGCGTAAAGAACAAAAACATTTTTTTTTAACTTTAGGCACAAATTAATAAAAGTGAATTGTTCGTCATTTTTTCAAATATTATAAAATATGCTTGCTTCTTTTCTGTCTAAGGTCATTCACTTCCGTAAACTTTAGACAAAAAAAGGTAATTCACTTCCATAAACTTTACACAAAAAATTTATTTTTCCAAATGCAAAAAATTCCGAAATTTTCAATCGACTTGCCCAGCGGTGAGAAATTAAAAAAAAATGTTACATAATTTGTTCATAATGCCATGAAGAAACTTTTTTAGTGCTATTGCTAATAATGAATCTAATCATTTTTGTTTAATTCAAGTGTTCGCTTATATCAGATCTGATACGAAAGTTGTGAGAAATAGTTTAATAATATAAATATACAAAAATAAATTTAATTATTGCATAATTAAAAAAAAATCTCTATTTATTTGAAATATAAGGAAAAGAAATACTCTTTGAAATAAACTACTTATTTATGTTTTCACAGTTGAGTATGTTAATAGTTTGCATCTGTAAAAATACATCTTAGATGTTTCATAGTTTGCATCATTAAAAAATTGAAAAGAACATCAAATTCACAACATAGCAAGGTAACTATCAGAATAATAGCGGGACTTTACACCACAATCTCTATTGAACACTTTGAAAGTTATAAAAAGTTTCCTTGGGCACTTTAAAAGTTAGTATAATATGTATTATGCATATTAGCAGCGCTTTAAATAAATGGTCAGAACCGTGAAGCTTGGCGTAACTAACTTTCTGTTTAGAGCGATTACTACCTAAATTTAATATGCTTCATTATGAATCTTCAATTACTTTCATACAGTAAAAATAAAAAATTCATTAACTGAATCCACAAAATTGAAATTGTGTTGTAATATAAATTAAATGAGGTAAGAATATTGATGAATAGTGTAAATGCTAATACGCACATATGAAAACAAGTTTGTTGATTGAAAAAGAAAGGTTTGTTAGTATTTGTGTAACTGAATTTCTAACGTGCCCCAACACAATTTTGATTATACTTCAATAAAATCTTCGTTGACTTTACAAAACCAATTTTCTGTTTTGTTGAGGGAACACAAGCTTGAGAGGGAGCCAAAATTTTGTTGCACAAATACCGAAGGAACATTTTTGTTGTGATAACAAAACAGTTTATTCAGTATAATAATAACAAATATAAATTTTGCTCCACCTTTTGTACTTACGATGACACTTTTGAAAGTAAGAGTGGAGTGAATTACAGATAAAAAGAATTGTGTTCTAGATGCAAATGAGCCAACCTCATGAATATGCCACGCGAATGAATAAAACCTTTTGGAATAAAGAATACTATGAGTAATTCGGCGTTTGTCTTTCAGGCTCTTAGGTTACTGATGTAACATCTGGAGAAACAAAAACACAGCCCTAGGGCACCAAGGCCCCCAATTTTTTGCCAACGTTATAACTATTAATATACTTTTTTTCCTATGCTATAGTTAATCCAATTTCTTTCAGAACTAATTTGATATCATGAAAGGAATCTACTTTGCTCAATCAATTAGATATTATGGGAGTGCATTAAATGGACAAGGTGCGATTGGTGGAATTTGCGTTAGATATCAATACATTCTTCACAAGGTTTCGAAAAAAAATCGTACTTACGAATTACCAGTAAATAAAACTTTCGGGTACATACATGTTAAGTCAGTGGCGGATCTACCGAACAGGCAACGTAGGCAGCTGCCTAGGGTGGCAACTTTTTAGGGGCGGAAAAGTTGAAATTGAGAATGAAAACGTTTAATTATAATTTGTTATCAATAATATTATTTGATAACAGAGAAATTGCATTATTTAATCGTTGGAAAAAACTATGGAGGGAGAGGAGCGGCAATTTAGCTACAGCCTAGGGCTGCAAATTGTCTTAATCTGCCACTGTGTTAGGTAATTTTTTAACGGCAACAATCGCCCAAACATAGGTGCGAGCATAATTTTAATGGTGATAATTTTGCCGCAAATTTTTTTTCTGTGCACCAATAGCCCCTACTTAGGTGCAAGTACAATTTTAAAATTGAAAAGAAGATGATATTTTCGCCGATACGGGTCAGTGTAATTATTTCCTTCATACCAAATGAATATACAGGGTGTCCCAAGATGAACTCACATATTTCAATGCCTCATAACTTTTTTCCTAGAGGTCGCATCGTTTCAATTAACAGCCCATCAGAGAGGTTAGTCTTTTGAGATTTCGAAATTCTATGCAAAGCTATTCGTCGTGCTTAGAAATTCAAACAATTTATCCTCACAACTTTTTTCGATAAAAATAAAATTATCAGAGCTATAGCATTTTCAAAATCTAAAAAAACAAACGAAAATGAACATTTTAAGCTAAACAACGCACTATATGGAAGAAGTCAAGCTAAGAAAAATGTTGCTTTTTGAAAGCCCTACAAGATCATCATAACAACTTTTTAAATTTTGTTGTTTCGTTGTTTTTTGTTGTTAATGTTGTTTTTTACAAATAAAACAACATCTACGCGTCGAATCGAAAAGCGATTCATAACGAATTTGTAGATCTTTTCTTGGTGCATAATTTTTGTCGATTTTTTTCCGAATCTTGCACAGTGTGATCGAAAAATGGAATTTTTCATCATGTTTTATCGGATCAAAATTCGAATTTTCGAAAAAATTGAAAAAGTTATCATGATGATCTTGTGGTTTGCAAAAAGCAACGTTTTTCTCCCCTTCAATTTTTTTATATCGTGCGTTGTTTAGCTTGAAATGTTCATTTTCGTTTGTTTTTTTAGATTTTGAAAATGCTATAGCTCTGACAATTTTATTTTTATCGGAAAAAGTTGTGACGATGAATTATTCAAGTTTCCGAGTACTACTAATAGCTGTACATAGAATTTTGAAATCTAAAAAATAAATGGTCTCGAAAATTTTGAAAATGCTCTAACTTTTTGAATTTTTATCCAAAATAGCTGTCTAACAAACTCGTTCTTTCTGTTCATGCCTTCAAAACGTGTGCCAAAGCTAAATCCAATCTGATTAGTCTTTCGAAAGTTATCGTGCCTACGGGATACAGACAGACAGACATACACACCTTCGTAAAAATCGTTTTTCTGACTCAGGAGGTCTCAAAACGTGGAGATTGGATGCAAACCGACTAAGTCAAATTTTACATGAAACCAATACCGGGCCTTTTTCTTTCGAAACGCAGCGGGCTATTAATTCGAACGATGCGACCTCTAGGAAAAAAGTTACGAGGCATTGAAATAGGGTGAGTTCATCATGGGACATCCTGTAGACCTCTAGAGTGTAGAAGCTCCTAGAGATGGAGACTATCCAGATGTCCTTCTTTGGAAGAAAGTCTGCACAGGGAATGTCTGCACAACAAGGACTAAATAATAATGCGAATTGCATGAACGAAACTTTATTATTTTAATAACTTGGAAGGAAATGACTTTTCATCATAACTGCGCGTATTTGAATATTATTTTTAAAACTATTATATCAAATAGTAAAATCGTTATAAAAAAATACAGCTGAGAAGTACCGTATAGGTGCATTCATTATGGATATATTTATTTGTGCTTACTTTATGAGAACTTTACTTCCTCACAGAGAGAGGTTTTTTTTACAAATAACAAAACTCACATTCATTCCATCAAGTTGATGTTTCTACCCGACACCGAAAATCTTATTTTCAGAAAATTAGAGGGAGCATCTCTATACAAATAAAGTAAACCATTTTTTAGTTCTATAAATCACTGTTCATATACATCATGCAGCTCATCAAAAGGGTACCTCAATAGATCATTCGAAGCGACTCGAATTTGCGAACAGTTACATCAAATACGGTACTGTGGGATCCAAAAATAATTAAATATTGTTTGTTTAACCGAGAAGTAAAAAAAGATGGCGATGACCATTCGACGCGTCTTGAAGACGCGAACAAATACATATCATATTCCTGATATCAATGACGATTTTCCCATATGTATAAACAGAATAAACAATAACAAATAAATGTTTTCCTTTTCACCAGAATTGTAGGTAAATACTATTTTTAAAAGCTATTTAATTAAATAATAAATCCATATATGTTGCAACGATTTTATTACTGTCAACTGGGCGAATCCCTGCAGTTTTTCACAAACTATGACTTAGACGCGATGTATACATGTAGAAAGGGTTTGTTTGGTTTTCGGCTGGTCTCCAAGAGAGGGCGTCCTTGAGGACCGTCGAGGTCCCTCTCGTCGACTGTTGCGCACCTACTTCCCCCAGTTACTCTTCCCACGTCGCCCCGAGCGGACGTAGGTCGGCGCGTATGTGGCTACGCGATAGCCACATACTGTAGTTCCTCGGTGTACTCTCTCATCGTGTGACAGCCTACGAGGCGTAAGGTCAACCGGTACGAATGTGTGGTGCAGTGTGGTGTAGTGTGGTGGATTAAATAAACCATTGATCTTAGCAACATTTGGCGTCTCTTATTTCGTGTGCTCTCCAGCCACCCCCTCCCTCCAGCAAAGAGAAACATTGGTCCTTCGAGCCGGATGCAGCTACGACAGGGAGGTGATCGTGGCGTCGAGGGAGGCAGAGACCAGGAGTCATCGGGTGTCGTCAGCGAGAGTCGAGCCTGCAGCTTTCCGACTACAAGCCCGACGCACTTCCGCCTGAGCAGTTCGGCTAGCCGACAGTGGAAGCGGAGACCAGGATCCATCAAGCGTGAGTTGACGACAGTCGTCGTCATGTAAGTGCAATTACACGCATCTTCGTTACGAGCAATGGACGTGAGGGCGAGGGGCGGGAGAGGCGGTCGAATCTGTTTTACGCGCAGATCTCTGCCTCTCTCCCGAACAATCTCCCACTCACGGTCGAGAGCATCACTCATATCGCGGGAGAGGCGGTCGAATCTGTTTTACGCACAGATCTCTGCCTCTCTCCCGCGCAATCTCCCACTCACGGTCGAGAGCATCACTTATATCACGCGAGAGGCGGGAGAGGCGATCGAATCTGTCCTACGCACAGCTATCTCTTTCTCTCTCCCGCGCAATCTCCCACTCACGGTCGAGAGCATTCCTCATGTCGCATATCGCATATCGCATATCGCCTATCGCATATCGCATATAGCATATCGCACATCACATATCACATATCATATTCGGAGTTATACACTACTTCTTTATTGATAATTCGCCATTTCCATACTTCTACGCACGCAAAACGCGTTGCAGATGCTTCACTACCTCCTCTTCCCTCTTATTCCTCCCTTATTGATTTTATTGTTTTAGTAGTCTTAATATTATTACTGTTACAATTGGAATTATATATGGCGTTTTGTGAACATAGATGCATCTATTCCATTCTCGCCCCCTTCCTTATCTGCCATCTTATTTATTATTTCATCAAGAGCTGATGTGTTTCTTTGTTCAAATCATTCATTTCATAACCTGTTCAGTTGAAATTCACGGAATTACTGTTACGCATTGATTCAATAATTTCTTGAACACTTCCTATGCGGTATCCCGTGAATTTTCGGCAATCTCTCGCTCAATCTTCTGTTCAGCATCTACAAATGTCACCTGATCTATACTGTTTTAGGCTGTCCTGTCACAAATTCTTGGACTATTTTCCACATTCCTCTCTGGTTAAGTTTGTGTTCAGTTGATCTATATCTTTGGTTTCCTTACTAATGCGACTACATGATTTCTGCAGCTTATATAATTCACCCAATCTTCTACACTTTTCCTCTGCTTGAACTCTCATCCCCTCGATCACACGCGGTCGAGAATTCTACTACGCATACCTATATCTCCTTCCTTCTTAACGAAATTATAACTCTACTATTTAGATATTTACCAAGGGGTATGTGTATATTGGAGGGGCATGTGTGCATATATAAACGTCATATAGGTTGTATATTGCTATCTCATTATCTACTTTCATTTCATGGATAGCTTTATGTGGATGTTCATTTCTATGCTTGACATATCATGTATCTATTCATATTCATAATTGGATCTTCTTTCTTTGGTTTGGTTTCGGTCGAAAATTCTCCCATGCATGCCTCTATCTCTTTCTTTCTTAAAGAAATTATAGTGCCACTATCGAGACATTTATTGTGGGATATTTGTGTTCTATATACATTACAAGTGTTATGGAGGTATATGCATATTGTAGATTGTTGTCTTATTACACATTTTATTCTTTATGGACAAGTTTATGTAGATGTATAATTTCGATTTGGTATACCATATTTCGGGTCTCATTCATAGTCATATATTATTTCTGTGTTGGTCATTCACCATTTTTATTATTATAATAAAATCAGAAATAGTGTAACTCGCAATTGCTGATCAATCTCGCTAGCAATAACTTCAAACGAAGAGCTTCAAAAATCATCATGCCTCACAGTTCACACAGAAATACACAAACTGACTGATAATTCCATAGTAAGATTGACACTCTTTACTGCAATCACGTTCAATAAGCGAAGCTCTTCACGAGGCCACATGAGTATCCAAGATCATTCGTTTCAGGCGTCAATCACACAACTAAAACTTTTCGTAACACAGTTCGTAATAATTTCTCTCCACACATCCTTATTCTGGCATACAACTTCCGCCTCTTCGAAATCCATACATCTTCTCCGGCATGCTCTTGTGTTTCTATGGCTTTTTATATCTTGCCGACGTAGAGTCTCATTTACTTATTTCCACCATTCTTTCTGCGATCTGTCTCTGGATACGCTGCCATTCACTTTCCTTGAATACACATGTTTCGTGAGTCGTTCTCTCTTCATTCTCCCAACATGACCCAACCATCTAAACAAATTTCTTTTCACTTGTCAAACAGCGTTTCCTCCTTACCACATTCTTTGAAAATCCTCTTATCACTGTCTTTGTTAACTAGCCTCTTACATTCACCATTTTTATACTTCTATGCAAGCACACACGTATTGCACATACGTTCCAGCCTTTTCTTCCTATCTTCATTGATTATGGCGCATTTGGCGGGCGGCATTCAACCCCACGGTCAATGCTTCATCAATTGTCGAGCTGAGTGACGTTTAGCGACGATGGGCCGCAACAATCCTGGACAAGCCCACAGCTGATTGGACACCTAGGCACCGGCGTTCAAGGAGAATCGTATAGGACTCACCCATCAGTTTCCAGATGCGGACCACGAGGGATCATCTTCTACGCAGACATCGAGAGTGCTTCCGTCAACGCCCGCACTCAAGTCTACGAGCATCAACGCAGGTTCAGCAGCAGTCAGCCCAAGAACAATAGCAGCCGGTCCATGGACTACACAAAGTCGGATCCACACAGGGTGGAACAACAACTATAACGATGGCTGCTCAGCCACAGGCAGTACAAGTCATTTAGCAACCCCTCAACAGTCAGGCATACCACCTGCTCGTTTATTCACAACGTCGGAGAGCCAATGGGCATTGACACAGAGCTTTCCTTCTCGAAGAGTTTGGACGACAATTGGATGTTTTTGCAACTGGGCCTTCGGCTGATAGTATCATGCAGATGAAGAGTCCCCTGCAGAGTCAGATGCAGGAGCTGCAGAGCAGATGAATCAACAGACTAATCGACCAAATCAACAGTCTGACCAGATCAACCAACAGGAGAATCGGCAGTTCAACCAAAGGATTAATGTCCGGATAGGACAGCAGCAGCATTCGCAGAATTTCGCTCTTCGGAATCAATATCAAATTCAGCAGCAGACGCTGAGGGCGTCGCCTCAACAGATTAACTCCCAGATCACTCAGATTCAGCTGACGACTCAGCAACAGCCTTTCGCCTCACAGCAAGAACAACTGATGACTGGTCCCCCGATGACTCAGCAGAGATCTCAGTAAATTAGTCCTCAGGGGCACTTGTCGCGACAGTTTTTTCTTCAGGAATCATTGCCTGCTCAACAGTTCCAAGGACGACAACCAATGGCAAGGACTGAATCTCGCCGACCCACGGTTCCGCCATTTGCGAGCTGTCGATCTTCTACCATCGAGCCGACGCTTGCCCTTTGTGCCTGCGGACCGAGCTGCGCGCGCAAGCTCGCTCCACTTACTACCTACCACATCATGGAGCATGGCAACGGGAAGATCGTCATCGCCGCCTGGAAGTAATCTTCAACGCACCAACACCCACGTCTACTGAATACAGTCTTAATGACACGCTTCCCTGGGCCCAGATTGCAAATCAACTCAAGCCACGTACTAATTCGATGGAGACGACACAAACGTGATTGCGGCGCTGAATCCTGCCTGATTCATCGGCAGGCTCCGGTGAACGAACAAGTCCTCGATTTGCAACGCACTGTTATTGAGTGCTTGAGAGAATGATCCCGTCGCATACTATCGACAGTTGGCCGTGACATCTACCCGAGTTCTTTTGGAGGATCGCTTTGTCGACGACATATCGGCGGGATGCAACGACCTTCGAGAAGCGAAGCGGCTTCAGGAACAGCTTGTCGGCGGATTTCGTCTCCGCAAATGGATCGTCAATCCACCGAAGATGCTAGAAGATTTACCAGAACAAGACCGTCTTCGCTCGACCCGACTTCAACTTTGCAGCGATGGCATCACCAACGAGCTCGGCTAAGCGACTAAGCGCACCATTTTCGACACCCTTGTTAGAAGGTTTAATCCTTGCGGTTATATCGCGCCCGTCATTCTAATGCGAAACTATATCATACGAATATTACTCCTAGACACAAGGTTAAAGATTGTAATTGAAATTAATCGACTTGCAACTTTCTCAAAGGTTTTTGTGGGTTTCCTTTGAGTTTAGCACGGCATAAGCTGGGGTTGCTAAGCGGCATGGGGCCCACGCACCAGTCGGTGCCTCTCATGACCGTCAAGTCAGAATAAATGAGCGAGTGTTATTGAACGCGAAGCGACGACATCAGCGACTTCAGTTAAATCAGAGCATAGAAATTCGGCCTAACGGCGGGCGGCTAGCAGATAATCGTTCAAGGAACGAGGCGGGCGGTATGTTTGGTTTTCGGCTCGTCTCCAAGAGAGGGCGTCCTTGAGGACCGTCGAGGTCCCTCTCGTCGACTGTTGCGCACCTACTTCCCCCAGTTACTCTTCCCACGTCGCCCCGAGCGGACGTAGGTCGGCGCGTATGTGGCTACGCGATAGCCACATACTGTAGTTCCTCGGTGTACTCTCTCATCGTGTGACAGCCTACGAGGCGTAAGGTCAACCGGTACGAATGTGTGGTGCAGTGTGGTGTAGTGTGGTGGATTTAATAAACCATTGATCTCAGCAACATTTGGCGTCTCTTATTTCGTGTGCTCTCCAGCCACCCCCTCCCTCCAGCAAAGAGAAACAGGGTTTAAATTGTTTCAAATTCTTAATAGCTGTTTATATGAATTCAGCAAGGTCTCAACAAAAGATATTGCACAGATTATTGTAAAAATAGTTAATAAATGCATTAAGGTAATAGGTAGCTATTGTGATTCACCACGCGATGGGCGATTCGCTATGCCTAATGCTTTTGACTTATGTAAAGCCTATAAAATCAATTAATAATATCGAATTTTTCCTAAAACTTGTAAAATGTTTTTTGCTTCAACACCCATTTTATCAATCGCACTTGGTATATTCGAGGGTCGCTTTCAATAAATTACGAACCTTTAAAATTGTGACTTTTGCCGCGGTTAGAACCAAAAATGTTGCCTATATACTTTATTTCCAAAACTTGGGAGAAATATGTAAAATAGACGCTATCTATGAGCAATCATCACACACACTTTTTATGTTTCTATCATGAAAATTCTTTTTTGGATTTGAATATTATTGGATTTGAACTTATTCAAATTCGGGACTACTAAATTTTAGTAATGTTGATTTGAAAGAATGTAAATTTAGGTGCTTCTAATTTTAAAGCATTGAAATTTAGATGTAATATTAACAGAATTAGATGCTTTGAATTTTAAAACAAAATCACGTATGTAAATTCTATCTCAAAAGACACTCTTGCCTTCAAGAACGTATAATAAGTTTGGAAGCACGTGTAGAATGTAGAATCAGTATTTCGGATACCTCGAATCCCTCGCAAAAGCTGCTATAAAAATAGAATTGTTTTCATAAATACTGAAAAAAAAACTTTCAAATTATTCTTGATTTAATATATTTCTTTTTTTTTAAAACTAAGATTTCAACTATCTCATTTTATCTAAGTTATTAGTAACATTTTTTAACTTAAAACAAAAGCACAGTAATTGAAATTCTTTCAAAACTATTTTCTTTGACAATAACGCCACACCTTATTTGTCATTCACGTATTGTGCTAAACGCATAATCTCTATTCTTCCTGGTGCTCATTTGCGATTAGTTTTTACGATTTGCATTTGCCTTGTAGCTTTAACTTTATCCTTTATGTGCTTCTTTTTCCTCACCAAACTTCTACTTTTTATGAAACGAGAAAAAAAATCTGTTAATCTTACATGTGTCCTACGTTAAAGGAGGGAGAACATATATTTTTCCGTATGCACATAATGTAGAGAATTTTCTGTAAAGTTTATAACATTCCGGGGGTGAAAACCAAGGTCACAATTGCTAGAATAAATTTTCGAAGTAATTTTAAGACAAATTGTAATTCATTTTATTACAAGCTGAATAAACCTCTGAAATTCAAATATTTAATTCGAATATTGTAATTTTAATAAAACAGCTGAAGTTTCAAACAAAAATACTAATTTTCCATCAAGAAGATAAATTTTATACAAAAAAATATAATTTTTCAATAAAAAATGGAAAAGAGATAAATTTTCAACAAAAAAGTTACTTTTTGACCAAGACAGTTAAGTTTCCAGCCAAATAGTTACATTTTCAACCGAGAAAATATTAATTTGCCACCAAAACAGATAAATTTTTAACGAAAAAGTTACTTTTTTAAGCTAAAAAGTCGAACATCTTAGAAAAAATGTGACTTTCAATCCCGAAAAGATAAGCTTTCATCAAAAAAGTTCATTTTCAACTAAGAAAGATGAATTATTAACGAAAAAGCTGAATTTTCAATAACAAAAATTAATTTCCAACCAAACAGTTGCATTTTGAATCAAATAGTTGCACTTTCAAGGAAGAGACGAACTTTAAACAAAAAATTTAATTTGCAACCAAGTTGTTGAATTTACAATCAAAAGGTCGAAATTTCAAACAAAAAAGATTAAATTGCAACCAAAAACAGGTGCATCTTGAACTACATAGTTTAATTTTTAAGCCAAAGAGACGAATTTTCTAGAAGACAATTGAATTTTCAACGAAAAAGTTAGTTTTCAGCCAAAAAAGGATGAGTTTTCTATCAAAAAGACGAATTTTCAAGAAAATAGTTGAATTTTCCACATAAAATTTGACTTTTCAACAAATAAGTCGAATTTTCAATTTAATAATTAAATTTTCAATGGAATAATTAAATTTTCAATTCAATAATGATAATTTGTACCCAAAGAAGATAAATTCTGAATCAGATTTATAACAGTAGACTCTTTAACCAAAAAGAATTGACTTTTAACAAAAAATAGTTTGATTTTCTTATTGGGTTCTATTAACTCACTTATTCGCATTCCAGCAAAAAACCCCCCAAAAAAGAGGAAATTTCTTGAAAATTAGGGAAAAATAATTTTTTTACATAGCAGAAAAGAGGGGAATAGGGGAAAGACTGTGAAGCCAGATATCGAACAGCATTCTCGTACTATACATTGATATAGACGTCACGAAAAGAATAATTAAATTTTCATTTTCTTGTTGATACAATCTAAAACGGTATAGATTAAAGTGACTGAACTGTCCCTTTCTTTAAAAAAATGTGACTGAAGTGGCCATTTTTAAAGTGACTAGACTCTAGAGTAACTTTTTCTTAGAAAAATGACAAAAAGTGACTGAAGTATCTGTGTGACAACTCTGTAACATTGTCAAAGTGTGAACTTGAAAGAAAAAGTTGGCAAGTTTTACAGAAGAAATTAGAAAAATGGAAAAATTGCCGAAAATTCTATAAAAGTTAAAGACAATTGCGTAACTCTATTTCATCTGGAAATACTGTACAGATTTAGAAGACAGATTTTTCCTCATGCGAATATGGAATGCGATTGGAAGCAGAGTGCAGCCCCGTGGTTTTAAAATCGCAAGAAATGAAGGGTTACGCAAACCTAATGAAACATTCGCGGTTCCTATCCTTACCTCTTTTTATCCCTTTTCTTTTATAATTTTTTATTGCAGCGTCAGACGCCGCACCGCAAGCGTTTATTGGGGCACGAGACTCGATCGGTTACACATTATATGTTGACTGGTATTCAACTCATTCGTGAGGTACTTGTGAACGATATAACATGTGTCGTTCTATATTCTGTACCTGAGGCGCACCTCCATTGAAGAAATCGACTTAAAGTTGATATGAAAAAAGGACTTTATATAGAGTTCACGCATAACGATCAGCAGTAAAAGCAAATAGTGATAAAAGTGATTTATGATCACAAAATATTAATATAAATAGCTCGAGAGAAACATTGCATTATTTTCCGCAATTATTATTAATAAAAATGTATCACAAATAATATATTGTAAACAGAAATGGTCAGTTCGATTGTCAGCGTGGTCAGTTAGTCACTAGGGCTTAACAAGAAAACGATTTTGAAACGCTCTAAATATTCTAATAATTTTTTTAACTGTCAAGTGCATGACACGTTTTTTTGATTCACGCGAGAAATTTCATGCAAGACATGGACTTTTGAACTTTTGAAACGGAAAATGAACAATTGAAAAAAATTGTCTTTGCCATTTGAATTTGAATTTGTAATTATTGGATTTGGAACGATTTAATTCAAAATTGTTTTTCAATTTAGACCATTTCAAACTTTTTTTTTGAAACCGTTGAACCATTTTATTTTAATGTTTCGATTAAAAATTATGAATTCATGTTTCTAAATGGTGACCAAAGGACCTTATTTCAAAAGATTGTGTGTACTTTTTTGCGCATGCGCAGTTGAAGATGATTTACTTTAGACACGGCTGAAAAATTGCACATGCGCAGTTTTAGAATAAGGTGGCGCTATCTCGCACAGTTTCGGAGAAGCCTTCAGTACAGGTAATTGCGATTTGTATGTAGAGTTAGAAAATTCTCGGCAACAAAGATTTGGAGAAGGTAAAGGAAAAAGGTTACCATACGTTACCAAAAATGCGAGAATTTATCGAGAATTTACGAGAACATTCATTTTTTACAGTTATTTTTTGTTTTTTAACATAAATAACATTTATATTCAATCCTCTTATACCTAAATAGCAATATACATGAGGAATTAAAATTATTTTGTAGTTTTATATACAATATAATTCATATTTTTCAGAATACAATTTTATTTATCGATTACATGAATTCTCTCAAACTTAGTCTGATAGCCGTTCCTAAAAATCCTTACTATCTACCTGTTGCAATGAACAAAACTAAGCAGCTAAAATATAAGAAACTAACTAGTTATGTAGGAAAGACACAGTGACAATCAAATATCATTGCTGTGACATAACTATTCGTCGTTGCTCAGTCTCAAGAGACTTAATACTGCAATTAGCTTACTCAGTCTGATCAATTTTCTTAAATAATATTCTTTTTGACCTGTCACTTTCAAAAAATAAGGATTTTTTTAAAAACTGTCCAGATTATAACACGAAATGTACACAAGTACTCCAATACAAGGCCAGTTTCGGGGGTTGCCTCGCAGTGGCCGTGGCACTGAATTCGTCGTGGACGAATGGTGCGTGGTGGCGACGCATTGTTGACACTGCTTGAGCGCTGAGAAACTGCGTGGGCCAGCAGTTCTAGAAAGAACTAAATCAGTCAGCCTTATATTGGAGTTCTTGTGTAATAAAATTCTGTGTCTAATAAATCCCAATTGAAGGCAAAATGTCAACTTCATACAAAATATTACAAAAGAAACTTCAAATTTCGATTTTTTCTAAAAACTGAAATAACTCTGCAAATAATATAAATTTCAAAATATTCTTGGGCTTATTTTCAGTGGACAGTTCCATAGTATTGGTCTAGATTATGAAGGTAGTATGAGAATTTTATCTCTAGATTCCACCCTAGGGTCAAACTGGGCGTAGAAAAATCGAAAAGTTCACTGCAATAATTGCACGTGTAAGCAACGTCTCCAGGGCCGCATTTAGTACAGGGGCCGGCGGGGCCATGGACCCAGGGCCCCCACCAATTAGGGGCCCCCACCAATGCGGAAACAATTAAAAATTTTCCATGTACATGCTTCTCCATCGGCTCTTACTTCGATGAACTTTTTTTTTAAGAAGCCAGTCTCTGGTCACCGCTTAAGGTTTTAGGGCCCCCACATTCCAACCAGCCCTGGGGCCCCCACAACCCTAAATGCGGCCCTGAACGTCTCCTTTGTTTCTTATACTACTCAATGCTACAAACTGTTAACTATTATTATTATGATTATACCATTAAGCCATTTCCCTTTCGGGGTAGGAGTGACTTGCTCGGTGAGGAAAAGAGTAATGTGATGTAGGGGGTATAGATTTTTTAGATTGATCTAGAATTCTCGTGTTATTTATTTCTGTGAGACGTTCGTTCCGCAACACTGCCCCGACCCAGCTTGCTGATCAATCTCTCTAGCGATCACCCCAAGTGAAGAGCTTCACAAAATTGTTCTGTGGTTCCCCACTTGGTCCCGTTAGTATCCAAAGTCTTTAATTCAGGCGTCGTTCACTCTATTGTCACTCTGTTTACAAACTATTTGTCGCCACACTTTTCTGTCCTGGCATACTACTCCAGCTTCCTTCACGTCCATGCATTCTTATGCAAGCTCTTGTGTTTCTATAGCTTCTTATATTTACAGATTCTAAACATTCTTTCGGCGGTCTACCTCTGGGAATTCCGCCATTTATTTACCTTTATACACTTGTTTGGTAAGTGGGACGATGGTCGTGGGGGTTAAGGCGTAGGCTTTGGACCTCCACTCCATCGGCTTGCGGGTTTGATTCCCGCATCGGTGTCCCATGCGGTGAACACTAGTCTAGCAAGGGAGTTGTTCATCTTCGGCGAGTCGTGGGATCGGTACCTCTAGAGAAAAAGGTTCTCTAAGTACTTAAGGCTGTTGTTCTTGGTGGTTCGGAACCCACCTTAAACTGTAGGTCCCCCTCCCTCCACCAAGTAAGTGCGTCGGAGTGTGTGTAAAGGAATACGGAAGATCTCTTCCGAGGCGAAAATTATCTACAAAAGTATCTACAAGAAAAATGTAAACCCTTAGGGGACACATTAGAAGCTTCCATTCCACTTGTTTGATCAGTCATTCATCTTTCATTCTTTCAACATGTCCGAACCATCTTCCCATCTGAAAATTCCTGTACAGAAACGCATGTAGGTTCCTGCCGCGGAACCTGCGAGGGAACTTGCGCACTTTCCTGTACAGGAACCTGGGTGTTTAAATACCTCTACAGGTTCCTGAGCAGACGGGACACTCGCATGTGTATATATATATATATATATATATATACATACATGGATATGCAAGTGTCCCACCTGCTCAGGAACCTGTACAGGATCCTTCATAGATACTTTTTGCAAATGTGTCCCACTTGCACAGGAACCTACACAGGATCCTCCATAGGGAATTTCTTGCAGCAACATCTACCATAATACAGGAACCTTTACAGTTATTTGAATATCCAGGTTCCTGTACAAGAACGTGCGCAAGTTCTCTCGCAGGATCCGCGGCAGGAACCGGTGTACCAGGAACCTGCGTACGTTCCTGTAAAGGAAACTGTGCAGGAATTTCCAGCTGGGTTAACTGATTCCTTTCCCACATATCAACTAGTGTCTCTCCTGTACCGCATTCTTTGAGGATTATCTCGTTTCGGACTTTGTCCATCAGTGTTTTCCCGCAAATTGTGCGCAGAGGTTTCATGCCAATCGCGTTGATTTTACTCTTGTCCTTTTTTTGACAGGTCCATGTCTCCTTACCGTATAGTACAGTCGGTACAAATATAGAATTATATATGGCAATTTTAGCTTTTTTTGACATGTTTTTATTTATTTTGAACTCTACTCGTGTGATTGCAGAATTCGTCTTCAGCTGTTCAAACTCGTATTCGCTATCGCGTTTCGAGCCTCCGGCTCATGCTGCCAGCCTCCCTCTCAATCACCTGTTTTACGCACTTGCATCACAAATAGATATTTTTAAAATACTACTCAATTGAATAATAAAATCGTTACTAAATATCGATTTTATTATTCAGTTGAACGGCTTTTTAAAAAAGAAAACTAATATTCAGATGCACTTATATTTAAAAACTGTTTTTTCCCATCAAGTTATTAAAAAAATAATGTTTCGTTTCATGCAATTCGTATCATCGCTTGTTTCTCGACATGCAGACATCTTGGATTCCTCCAGAGAAAGACATCTGGTTTCTGTAGAAATAACCTGTAAGCAACTAAGCTAATTTTTCCAAAAACTTATAAACAAATTTTTGCTCCTTGACGCCCATTTCACCAATCACCCCATGTCCATGTAAGGGTCACTAAAAAAATCTGAAATCTGCAGAGAATTTCCGTAATAGAAGAATATTCACGAAAATCCTAGAAAACTGTGGATGGAGCCCACCTAAAGAATCAACGTTCTCCGATTGGACTTACCGTAAACTTCGGTCAAGTGTAGTCCTATTGGATATCAGTTTATGGAAACAAAATTTTTTGTCCGGGGAAATATTTACCAAGTGGGAATGGGTGACATCCTTTTTTACTTTTGGCTGATACAACTAATTTCAGCCATTGTTAACTGTGTTAATATCAATAAAAATAATGTTTTCTATTACATTTATGACAGGATTTTTCATGGATTTCTCATTAAATATGAGAATTTGTTGAAAAAATAAACATATGACCTTGAAAAATTAGGATCAAAAACAAAATTCACTTTTTCGGATAGAGACCATTTTCTTATGCTCCTTTTTAGGCTTTAAAGAAAGCAGAGGTTATTTCCTTTAAGAACTTTTAGTCTTCAAATAAAATAATAATTATTTGTTTATGAAAATTAACGATAAATATTTGGGCACTCTCCCATGACTCCCCCGGTAAATATTTTTCCAAGTACCAAACGTTTTTTTTTCACAAACCGCCATGCAATAGAACTACACTTTGGTGGTTCCACTGGAGGTTCTTATGATTCATAAATTCGGTGGTTAGGCGTAGGGGTTGGGAGGTGTTGTGACCACGCGCCAGGTGCAGGTCAGACTCTTAAGAGTCACGCAATCAGTCATAATCCGAGGAGCCAGAGAGTCTGAGAATGACTGAGACTGACTGAGATCTGAGAATGACTCTGGATCGGGCCAGGTCGGGTTAAGTGAGAAAGAGAGCGAGTGGATTGTCAGAGCCTTCGGGGCAGAATTGCATCATTCCGACAGTTAGACCCCCTTGGGCGAATCCGCGGCCTTATTTACCCTTCTACCTTCTTAAGAGTGCCACATACGACGCATTGGTTACCTTAACTATCACCGACTGACTAACCATGTGTGCTCGCTTTACAACTTCAAAACGATGTATTACTCATCCGCTCCCATCCTCTTCCCATATACAAGGTTACCGCGTCAGGAAAGAAATTTCAGGGTGATAATCGTATCGAGAAGGCGAGAAAAGAGAAGAACGGAAGGAAAAAGAGGAAAGAATATTTTTTCGAAAGGAGATAGAATGAGATAGAAGAGAAGATGTACAAAAATCAAGGGAAAAGAGGATAGGTACTAAATGAAAGGAGAGGAAAGCGAAATGAGGAGGAAAAGTGGAGACGGCAAGCGAAAAAGGTTGAAAGAAGCAGAAAAGGGAAAAGTGATGAGAAGTCGCTTTTGAGGAAGAAATACAAGAAAAGGGATAAAGGAATATTCATACCTAATTGAAGAAGAGGAGAGAAAAAGAAGGAGTGCAGAACTGCCGTCCAAACAAGGAAAATGATAACTAAATTGTGTAGACTATAGATGAGTATCAAACGACAAGCAAACAAGATGTAATTTCTAAATAGTAAAAATGTGAAATTTGAGGTTCGGATGACAGGGGACTCATCCAAATGTAATTACAACTTTTCTTATTTGGGCGGTAGAAGAGGGGAATAACGTACATTGAGAAGCATTAGAGAAGAAAAAAGACATAAAGAAAAAATAGAGTTAGTGCATAAATGGAGAAAGAAAATAACAAGGGAAATACAAAAATGCAATTTAAGGGGAGGGATGAGGGGATACTTGACACTCTTGGAGGAAAAGATAAAGTAAAGAATAAAAATAATTTAAGGGATCGTCGAATTGTAAAGAAAAACTCAAGAAAATAAGACTTGAAAAAAATTAATCGAGCAAAAGGAAGAAAAGAAAAAAAGGGAAATATATCAGAATTGCAAAAAAAGGAAAAGAGGAAAGGAAGAAATAGTTTCAGGTAAAGAATAAAAATTGAAATAGAATACAAGGCAGGGCAGGAAAATGAAGGAATAAAAACCAATATGCTGAATATATGTATGAGACTTAGAATGGGAAAATGGGAAAATGAAAGGGAAGGAAAGCTAGACATGAGAGGGAGAAAAGAAAATAGAAAAAGAAATTAGCAAAGAGTGAATTCTTACCTCTTCTATCTTCTATCCTGATGATGGGAACTGATCTCCCAAAGGTGGACATGATTCAGAAAAAGGAATGCATTTCAAGAAATATTAATTCTCTAAAACCGACCCGTCGGTATATCGCAATCCTGTGTGATGTTCTTAATTACTTCACACTCTTAATTCTTTTGTGAATCTTGGCGGCAAAAATTGTAGGTAAAAAAAAGTTTCAATGCAAGAGTGAAAATCATTTGAAGGAATCTAGAAAGTAATTGAAAGAATGATGACGATAAGAGAAATAGATAGGAGGAGAAACGGAAATGAGATGAAAGAAAAGAAATAAAGGTGAGGAAAAAATGCTATTTTAGTCAAAGCAATGGCAGAATGGAAAAAGGAAGAAGGAAGGAATGAAAAAAAGTAAAAGGAAGAAATAAGGAGAATAAAGAATATTATTTTTCTCTCGTTCAGTTCCTTCTTTTCCTTTCTCTTCTTTTCTTCTTTTCTTCTATTGTTCCCTATTTTTCTCATCTCCACATTCCCTCTCTCCACCCTCTTTTTCCTTATATTTCAAACTTGAAGATGCCTTTAGCAACAAATATTAAATATAAAATTTAGAATTTAGTCTTCTGATTAAAATTAAATATTCAATCTTATTCTAACCTTATAAAAGAAATTCGTCTCTCAAAGGTCGATTTGATTGAGTGAAACGAAAGCGACGAAAGAAACATCTTAATGCTCCACGACCTACGCCTCAATATATATCGCAATCATGTATAATTTTCTTAATGTATCCATAATCGGTGTTCTTTTATGAATGAATAAGACGAAAATAGTGGGGGGAAGAACGAGTTCGCTAAAAGAATAGAATCGTGTGGATGCGTTAAGGTTTTGAGTATCAAGCTGTCCACCCACGTGACATTCCTCCTACCGCAACACCAATTCTATTAGTACAGTTGCAACATGATTCTAACACCCGACACGTTTTAATAACCGTTTAGAAATAGTAATCTTCTTTTTACTCCTAGAGTAGGGGAAACCAGTACGAATTGAATAATGAGAATAAAGAGACTGGGTTCGAAAGCAAAAGTTCTGTAGTATTTTTTGAGTAGCATATTAATGTCGAGATTTATAATCAGTCTTCTTACCACTTAACTTACACTTTTTAATGGAAAAATTGTAAAATGCGTTTCTGGATTTTTTTCCGCTAATAGATTAATCATTTTTTAAGGGATTATATTGCTTCCACTATCCTTTCACTGCTTCCTTCGATTCATTCAATGCTTGGCCTTACAACTATCTAGTGATTAACTCTCTTAATTTTCTTCAAAAATATATTTTGCGCATTTTTGTGAGAGACACATGTCATCTGGTACGAGGTGAATAAATTGATGACCGGTTAGGCTTGGGTATCAAAGACATTTTTTTACTTTTAGGTTGCGTGCAGAAACAAGTAAGTGCTGCCAACCAAACAACTTTTAAATAAATAAGTCAGTTCATGTCTCTTAACAACATAAATAAATAAAATTATTTTTCGTTTTTTGTCTATAATAGTTGGTAGCAATGACTCATGGCATGTAATACTTTCCTCACTTTTTCATCATTTATATCATTATTAGGACTTGGAAAGTTTTTCTATCCATCCCATACTGGTTTCCTCTACATATATATTTAATTTTTTTATTATTCCCTCCGAGATATATACTTGAACGATATTTGGGCACAATCCATTTATGTCTCAATACATCATGAGGATATTTCCAGGATATTCCAGAACGTGAAAATGTCGATATCCCTGGGATATTGGGGATACCCTAGGGCCTATTTTGGGTTATTCCGCCTTTATGTAAAGATATTCCTTTGCTATGAAGGAAGGGATTTTTAATGTATATCTAATGTATGATGAATGAATGTGATATGCGTTCAAATTTGTTTACATCCAGGAAGTAAGTGATGAAAATCTCAGAAACGAAAAAAATACTTTTTTCGGTCTCTTTACGACTCTTCCAGATAGTAATTTATTGTTAGAATACAATTACTTGCAAATTTCAAATAGCGGATCGCTACCATCATCAGACAATCTTATTTTTATATATCTATGTATTCTTAGATATAATGGTGATCAGGGATATCCACAGAATATCCTAGAAGGCGGAGATGTTGATATTCCTGGAAATCCATAGGTTAACCTGGGACTTATTTGGGATATTTCCTGGATAATTTTGGGACATAACGGGGATATCCTCAGATGTTTTTTTTTGCTTCGAATGTTTGGTGTTTCCATTTCATTTTTCCATGCTATACTCATAATGCCGTCCAAAATAAAAAGATACGTAAGTGACTTTGCGGTTTAGGATGTTGTAGGATACCTATAGCATTTGCTATCACCAAAATATCGCGCGTGGGAGGCTTGAATATCCCAAAGACATTTTAAAAACATCTTAGGGGCTATTCACAAATACTTGGTACATTTTTTAGATACTTAACCACTCCCCCCCCTTTGCGTGATGCTTTTTCCATTGTTATTCTCATGGAGAACGATACCCTGCCAGATCCCCCCCCCCCCCCCCCCAACTGAACGTATGACGTATTTTGTGAATAACTCCCTAGGCTAACACAAGGATATTCCAAGGTTATCATTTCTACCTTCTAGAATATCCCACAAATATCCTATAAATATCCGTGAGATATACCATGATATCTTTTAATATATTTTTTCATATGAGGGATATTTCTATTTCCTGACTTATTGAGTCAAAGGTCATATGTTATATTATAGGTATTAATGAATATCCTATTTTTATCCTAAGGTATCCTGTGGAAACCCTAGTGATATCTGTAGAATATTTTTGGGATATCCCGATAAGCCGGACATTTCAATATACCTGGGATATCCCAAGGATATAGAAATTTCGGGTTTGTAGGAATATCCTTTGAATGTTCTCCGGGTATCTCTAGGGTGTCATTAATATATCTTGGAACATACGCGGGATATCCAGTTTTTATATGGGCTATTGATATCCCAGGGATATAGATGTCTAGAAGACGGAAACGTTAGATGTCCTTTGGACATCCCAAGATATATCCTATCATAAACAGGGTGTTTCCCAATATTTTTGTCTGTGAGGGAACAAACTAATTGATGAAGAAATTAATTTTATATTCTTTCTCTTTTCTTTTATAAGAACCTATAGGTTATTCTTGTAAAATGTGTATTTTCTAAATTTGGGTTGAAAAGATCAAGATGGTTACTTTTTTTGTGATCGAAGTGCAGTGTTATTTGTATTGCATTGTTTTGCTGGTTCTGGATTAAAAGACAATGTGAACTCTTCTCTGAGATAGTATTTGCAAATGTAGCGATACGTACTGTCATAAATTTGTTTCGGGGTCGAGGTCGAAACGTGTATTTACAGTCTACGAAATCGAATGGACGAAGAATTATCTTCGTATCGCTTTTTCTCTTTTCTCATGACCTGCATCCCCCGGACTCATGGTAATATTGGAGTTTATGATCCATAAAAATATATCCATATCTGATATCAATTATAAAAAAGAATTGAAGTATTACATATGGTCACGAAAAAAAGGTCTCGCGAAGAAATATCTAATTATACTTCTAAAATGTGAAATATTATTATTGATGGTTAATCATTAGAAAATTATAGGATTTTAATGAACACTAACTCACTTCATCGAAAAAAATTCTGTACAAATTGACCTCATTTCATTTTTAAAAATAAATTTTATAATGGCTCAAATCATTTAAAAATTATTTTTCAAACTAAAAATTTTATAAACAAATAACTATATTTTATAATAATTTATTTACTTTTAATGAGATGAATTTTTTGAGAATTTCTTCTCCGAGATTCATTAAAATCACATAAATTTTAAAGATATTGTAAGAAGCAATAAGAAAAAAAGTTTCATCAGTAATAAACTTTCAGTTTTCAAAAGAATAATAAGATATTTTTTCCAGGAGGCTTGTTGATCTGTGTCCAATAATACCTTAATACCTAAAAAAATGTACTATTTCATTATGCCTTTTCATATATACCACAAAAGTATCACTATTTATACCGAAATTTCGGTATAATACTCAATTCGCAGATAAAATTAATTACCGGCATATGAATTTTGACAAGAAGGAAACCATTTTTTTATTAAAAAATACATATAAGAATAATAATGTTCTTGTTCTCCACACTGATTTTTGTTTTTAATTATAAGTTTTTTCGATTTTTTTCTCAAAATTAGAAAAAAATCTCTCGTGGTTGAAAATTCAGCTTTTGTTGAAAATTTGTCATTTTGATTTGAAAGTTCATCTCTGTTGGTAGAAATGTCATTTTTCTGGGTTAAAAATGCAACGTTTAGATGAAAATGATTCTATTTTGGTTGAAGATTCAACTATTTTGTTGAAAATTCGTTTTTTTTTGGTTCAATTGAACTGTTTTTGATTTAAAATGAAAATCTTTTCTTGCTTGAAATCAAGAAAGCAATAAAAATCGATACACGGGTGAAAAAAGGTAGCTGCATTACAGTATCATGTAATCGAGGAAATTACAAAAAACTACTTTTTTTATTTATGATCAACGGATGTACGATCGACAATATTTGAAAATCTATTATTAAATTTTTTTCTTAAATCTGAATAGTTTTTACAATTTTATGAAAAAATAATTGATAATTTCGAATTGAAGGCGCTTGAATAAGTTTATAACCAATTTGTAGATCTTATTGGGTTGAACAACTTTTGTCTTTTCATTTTTATTACTCTTGTGTCGCTTTTCCCAAAATTCCAATTTTCTATATTTAATGTTATTATTGACGATTAAAACAAAGACTAAGAGTCCTGTCGAAAAAAGATTAATAACAAATTTGTAGCTCTTTTTGGGTGAACAACTTTGTCTATTCATTGTTTTTCGTAGCTAAATTTTGTTCGTCCTATTAAAGAGTGATTAATGACATATTTGTAGTTTTTTTTTTGGTGAACAACTTTTGTTTGAGAATTTTTTTCGTAGTTTGTGTCGTTTATCCAAAAACTAAATTTTTTTTATTTTCAATGTTGTTTTTTAAGAGTGAAATAAAAATTATGCGTCTTTTCAAAAAATAATTGATCAAAAATTTATAGATCTTTTCTGGGTGCACAATTTTCGTTAATTTATCTTTTTTCGTATCTTGCATAGTTTGGCCGTGAAATAGAATTTTCGATTTTTCCTTTTTGTTGTTGTTAAAATCCAGAACCGTTGATCAAAAATGCTGGTTGACGAACCTGATCTGTCTTTTTGTTTCTCTAGAACGTGTGCTAACGCGCAACCTAATTCGATTAGTCTTTCAAAAGGTATCCGGTATACAGACGACAGCGAAAACGACAGACAGACACCATCGTATAAAACCTGTTTTTTCGGATTCAGGGGGTCTTGAAAGGTTGAGATTGAAAGAAATCCGCGACAGTCAGTTTTCAGATAAAACTAATACCTTCTTATTATGGCAAGAATGCAATAAAAACAAAACATGTTCAAAATTTAATTTAATAACAGGAAAAGAGGTACAAGATGTTACAAACATTCGAAGGGATTTTCCGATGACTGATTTTTACTTATTATTTATACTTTATAACTTTGCGGATAATTGAAATATCCAGTCTGGTCGACACTCTAGAAATCATGAATTGCGCCACAAATGAAACTGCAACTTTTCTGGGAATCGTTCGAAATCCGTGGAAACGCCGATGATTATCGGGTGAGATTTATGACGTTAAACTTGAAACCCTTACTGGGAGAGCCAAGTGAAATGGCTACCGAAATCCGCGACTGTTATTACACCCGGATTTGGAGCAACGTGATTTAAAAGTGAATTGATTTTTGGAGCACTTTTTCAATTTAATTTAGAAATGTTGATTCTGTTTTCTACTTCAGTGACTATCTCGCACGATATTATACAACTAATTTTATAAAAATTTTAATGAAGGAAGGTAGAACGTGGTTGTGATGTCGCAGGAAAACATAATTAATTATCGCCTTAAAAAATACTAGTACACTGCTTCTTAACACACATTTCAAGAGAAAAAGGTTTACTTCATTGCACTTTTTTGCCAAGTTTACTTTTTAAAAATATCGGATTTTATCGAATGATGGCTCATTGGTTCATTAAGCAATTTTAAGATCTCAACATCATATATTCTTAAATTGCTTTAAAAAAGTTGATTAAAATTGATAAAAAAATGGTTGAAATTGTTTATTAAACAATTTTGAAGTTATCACTATTGTAGATTCTAAAATTGTTTGAAGAACAAAATAAGCCGTCACACATTAAATTTCTTCCAATTTTGAAGATTAAAATTGAAGTAACTATATTAAAGTTTGACCTATCTTTCTGGAAGTAGAGAGGTTGAAAAAGATATAAATTAGGGGATAGAAAAGGAGAGAACTAGTCTACCTCCCTCAATGGGTCACTTTGCATCCCTAAAACGCTATATTTTCCTATCCCCGATCTCAATAATTTTCTATCTCTTTCTCTACATTTCTTGACCGAGGACTCTTCTCGTATTATTTTCTTCATTCTGTCTTTTTGTTGACCACGTACGAGACAGACAACATGGCCTCTGCTTATAGGCCCGAAGACTGAACTCACTTGTTCGTTACTTTTACTGTCAGCCACCTAGCGGCAAAACCTTCAGGTTGAAGTGGATATATAAAGGATAGTATGAGATAGAGAAGGGAGGACTGTAAAATATAGACGTAAATTTAGATTGACGAAGAGATAGAAAAAGACAGACGTGCATTGATATATAGTATAGGATGAGATAGAGAAGAGGAGATTGAAAAGGATGAACAGAAATTTAGATTAACAGAGATAGAAAAAGATCGACATGAACAAATGGAGGATATGATGAGATAGAGAAGAAGGGATTGAAAAATATAGACGTGAATTTAGATTAAAAAAATACATAGAAAAAGGTAAGCGTTGATAGTTGTATGATACGATGAGATAAGGAAGAGAGGATACTGAATAAGACCGACGTGAATTCAGATTGACGAAGAGATAGAAAAAGATTAACGTGTATATACAAAGGATAGGATAAGATGGCGGAGAGGGCATTGAAAAAGATAAACGTGAATTTAGATTAAAAAAGAGATAGAAAGAGACAGACGTTGATAGATGTAGGATACGATGAGATAGAGAAGAAGAGATTAAAAGAGATAGGTGAGGAATTAAAACTTTGAAATTTTATGTTTCGAATTGAAAATGTAGCAATAATGTATAAAATTATCTTATGAATTCATACGCGAAGAATAAATTGTTAATTTATATCATTAGAAGTTAAATATTTGAATTATCAGCCTATATGCCTCTACTGAATTCAAACTCAGTAAGTCCATTTTCATTTAATTAATATCTTCAAGGCAGTATTTCATTGAAAAGATATTTTCTGCCCATTTTTATTTTATTTTGATTATTGAATTTAATGCTACAATATATTCTTAAATATTGAGTAATTAACACAAGTGGATTTATCACGTTTTGTTTGCTTGTTCGTTAAGGCCCTTCATCAGAATATGTAATCGGTCCGGCATTTTTAGGCTGCACAGTTAAATATTTTGTCTAATTTTTTGCATACGATATCTACATAAGCATATCTCGGAGCAACCAGCGCCGGTTTTTCTATAAAATGTTTATATTCACAGAAAAAAACGAAACATAACCTTTGCAGCGATTTCCGAGTAATCTTTACCTGCAACAAAAATTAACTTCACGTGGTAACATTTACCCACCACATGGAAAATGGTTACCATGTGAACTCTATTAAATCTTGTTTCGCTTCGATGCAAAAAAAGTCAACTTTATCTACTCGAAAATTACACGCAACAAATATTCACTTTTGTTTTTTTCTGTGGTTTTGTTTAATAATCTGAATAAAGAACAATAGCAGTGTTGCTCAGTGTTAACATAACTGTCCATGCATTTCCCCAGCGTGCCTCTTTACCCTCGTAAAACTCCAGTTGGCAGACACCCCGGAACAAGTCGAATTATTCTTGGAACGAATGAACCCTTGCATGGTTATGAGATTACGGTCGGTTAGAGAAAATGACATTATGAAATCATGGATTAATTTAATTTTAATTGGCAGAATAGATTTAATTATAAAATTACAAGAATGTGAAAAAAAGGTTCATGAAAATCGGTTGATATTTGCAGTAATAATGTAAATCTTTAGGTAATACACAACTTTTGTGCATTTACACTGCAGTTTTCTACCAAATACAGCAATGCAGTAATCGGTTTTGCATTTTGAGGCCGCACGGTTGAATATTTTTGTCTAATTTTTTGCATGCGACATCTACATAATCCTGAGCATAATTATATCTCGGAGCAAACATAGCCGGTTTTTCGATGAAAGGTTTATATTATAGATTATTGGGCATTTTGTGAGGCTCCTCACTTGAGGTGATCGCTAGAGAGATTGATCAGCAACCTGGGTCGGAGCAGTGTTGCGGAATGAACATGTCATTTAAATAAATAACACGAGAATTCCAGATCAATCTAAAACATCTATACCTAACACCTATATACCTTTATATACCTTATACCCATATACCGACCTACTTTATACCTATGTGTATACCTATTCACTAGTTTTTCCAAACGAACAAGTCACGCACGCCTACCCCGAAAGAGAGATGCCTTAATGGTATAATAATAATAATATAATCTAGATTATAAGCGGGGAAATGCAGACATCTAACACTGCGTGTTACTGCTACTGTTCTTCCGTTTTTGATTATTAAACAAAATACAAACATTTTATCGAACAAACGGAGCTGCTTGCTCTGAGATATGCTTATCTAGATGTCGCATGCAAAAAAGTAGACACAAACATTCAACCGTACGGCCTCAAAATTCAGAACCGTTTGCCCATTCTGATATCCGTAACGATGATGAATCTTCCATTATTACGAGATAATGGCCGGTTAGAAAAACTGACATTATTAAATCATCGAATAATTTGATTTTATTTACCAGAATCAATTTATTTATAAAATCTAAGGTTTATACAATTGATAGGAAGTAAATTTTTGAAACAAATTAAAATTGGCAAAAAATTGCTAAATATCCTTGAGAACAAAATATTACTCTCAACATCCGTTAATTGGCTCATTAATTCCAGAAAATAATTTGCCACAATTTTAAGGAGAAGCTATAGTTTGAACAAATTAAACTCGTTCTAATAGCAAATACCACTGAAAGATATGTGACTATCAACATTCGTTAATTGTGACATTAACTTCCGAAACCAATAACTTATAACGATCCCAAGGAGACAAAATGTTCAAACAAATGAGAATTGTTTAAATAATTACAAATCTGTGTGCTTCAAGATATGATTATGTGAAACGTACGCGAT
Source organism: Andricus quercusramuli (assembly GCA_932178445.1). Lineage (NCBI taxonomy): Eukaryota > Metazoa > Arthropoda > Insecta > Hymenoptera > Cynipidae > Andricus > Andricus quercusramuli. The sequence continues at coordinate 112,990 of CAKNXH010000164.1, read as the reverse complement.
ATATTAGACAAAAATATTCAACCGTGCGGCCTCAAAATGCAGAACCGAGTACTGGCTTGCTAAATATCTTAAACCGAAAAAACTACTTTTACCATTCGTTAATTGTGTGATTTTTTGCAGAAAATTATATTTTTTCACGATTTACGGGGAAAAATTGTTTGAACAAATAAAAGGTTTTTTAAAAAGTACTAAATATCCTGAAGAAAATATATTACTCTATAAATATGTTCATTGTGTCATTCATTCCAGAAAGAAAGAAAGAAATTGTCGAAAAAATTCCAAAAAATACCGTCCTTAGAGTGAATTTGGCAGACAACTGCAATGTAAGTTTTTTTACTTTCTTGTAATTTTATGAATAAATTGTTTCTGCTAATTAAAATTAAATTAATCGATGATTTCATAATGTAAGTTTTTCTAAGCGGCCGTGATCTTATAACAATGCAAGGATTCATTCGTTCCGGGTAATTTGACTCGCTCCGGGGTGTCTGCCGACTGGAGTACGACAAGGGTGAACATGCACGCTGGGGAAATAGATGGACAGCTACACTGAGCGTCACTGCTATTTTTCTCACGTTTTTTGATTATTAAACAATATATAAACATTTTATCAAAAAACCGGAGCTACTCGCTCCGAGATCTGCTTATTGTTGATGTCATATGCAAAAAATTACACAAAAATATTCAACCGTGCGTCCTAAAAATGCCGAACCGACAACATATTCTGATAAAGGGCCTTAATTTGTCCTTTGTATAGATTATTTTTTCTACTTTAGAAAAATATTTCCGTAAAAAAAAATTTACGCGAAGTCTAAATATTTTGTTTAATCTAAAAAATATATCGAACTCTTAGAATTACTAAAATATAACTGATTGTTAGTTAAATTCTATTAATTGCTATAGCGAAAATTCAGTTACTAACAATTGCTAAAGATGTACTGATTGAATTAGTAATTATTTCTATAGGCATGAGCACTATCAAAACTCGTGAATGATCGATTCATTCAACCTTAATGAAAGTGATCCTACACAAATGAATATAATGCGAGAAATATTTTATTGGTCAGTTTTCTTTATGACAAGTGTAACTTCATAATTATTAGAATAGTGATAATATGAGAAAGTAAGAAACACAAAAAACACAACGCTCATCATACTTTTGAGGTTAAGTTTGGCTTCTACAATGTATTTTACTATTTCAGGCAATACATCTTTAAAAAAAAGAACTGACTTACGAGTTGAAATCATTAGAACTGATTCAACTAGCTAAATTTGTACTTATTCAGATTTCGAGAAGGTTTGATATTTACACTAAAACGAGCAAATTTTGGACGTACCATTATCACTTATTTTTTGTTAGCTTTTATGATTTATTCAACATTGGTTATATGAATTTGAGTTGATATACATTTTCTCTCGTCATTCAAGAATGGGCGACAAGAAGATGTAAATATAAAATTAGATCAAAATTAAAATAATTTTTTTTTTAATTTTATATTTTTATTTTTGGTCCCCGCAGAAGTGCCAAATGCAAAATATCCTGAGAATAATTTGATATGATAATAAAATACTGTTTTTGTTCCCACTTCGTCATTCTTATAGAAATGATTTTATCGAACAGAAATATTTTCTTTTATATTAGAAGAAATCTGAAGAAATCTCTAAAAAAAACCCATTAGTACCTTATTTCAGACATAGAGTTTTATATTTCAAAATATTTATTTCGTGTAATAAAAGTTTAATATTTTCTAATTTTAGAAATGAATATATGTATATCAGTTACTTTGCGTAAGTATTCTGAAATAAAATTTCCTGAATTTCACATCAACTACTTCAGTTCAAGTTTAATGACCAAACTTTGAATACAAATAGTACCGACTACTTCCGTACAACATTGAAATTAGTTCTCTTACAGCTCTTTAGTTTCCTAATATTTGAACTTGTATTTTGAATAACATCCTTGAAATTCTGAATTATTTTTGAAAACCTTCTGTGCAATAGTGATTCATAAAGGTCATATTTAATAAGTTATGCAAATACATACGATAAGTGATTTTGTTGTCGACTTGGCTAGAAAAGAACCGACAGGAAGAAAATAAGTGGAGATGTTTAAAGTCAATGGTTAGAGAGCGAAGGAAAATAATTAGTTACCAAATTTTCTGAAACGAAACGCGAAACTATTTATTATAAATTATATACCGATAGGCAGGTATATTTTACAAAAAAAATCGGAATAATCAGTGAGAAATTGGTTACTGCCTTAATTCAATAATTTTTTTTCGCTAATTGAGTCAGTAAAAATCACCAAGTTCTGATTTTCAGTAAAAATTCAGTGCAAAACTTACTAATTTCAATCAATAAATTAATTTTCACTGAGTAAATTTTGAGATAATGTAGTTGCTAAAAATAGTTAATTTATAATAAAAAATTATGCTACACTCAGAAAAAGATTTTGTTCATTCAAAAAAACCGTTTTGTTGACTGGATTTGTTTTTTTTTTATTTGATTTGATTTGATTAAGCCAACTTTTTCACGATTTCAATTGGCAAAAATCCACTGAGAAACAATTAAAACTGTACTAAATTTGAGTCATATTTAACTGTTTTACTCAGTATAAATTGACTGAAAAATTTAGTGACGGTTCCTGAAACTTCCAGCCTTTTTTAGTATGCAAATCAGTGAAATATGTCCCAATTTTAGTGAAATTTTTACTAATTTGCAGTGAATTTTAACGATTTGAAAGAGCAAAAAAGTACTCATATGTAAGTTTAGGGAGCGCCTGACGAAGCTTTACTTCATTTAACAAAATAATGTTCTGACTGTATTCTAATTTTACTTTCACTTGGTTGATCGCAAGATTTGACGATAGTTCTGAAATCGTCATTCACAGAGAATTTTAGACTGGTGAATGGGATTTTACCTTCTCTGTTAAACTCCTCCTCACTCTACTCTGTTTTAATTGTAAGTATCTACAGCCACACACCGG
>CAKNXH010000164.1:39238-105007 GCA_932178445.1 Andricus quercusramuli | reverse complement strand
CTTCAGGTCAGCCCTGAAGAAGTGAACTGCAATGTTCACGAAACGTCGGCAACATTCATAGTTTCGCACACGATTGAAACCCGAAAAATCTTTAAATTTTAAATTTAAATTTATTAGAATGAATCATCGTGAAAGTATCAAATCTATTACTTCACTTTTATTCTATTGTCAACAGATTCCTTAATTGTAAATTAATGAATAAGTACATTCTTTGAATTTCAAAATATGGCTACAGAAGAAAAATTGCAATAAGGAAAGCAACCTTATTTGCACTTCAATTGTATATTTTCGTGAAATGAAATATTGAGTGAAGGAAAACATACAATTGATTCTGGAAAGTATATAATCATCTTTATAGAACACAACTCGCCGGAGATTATCAAACAAAATTGTTGGTCAATACTATATTTTCTTATTGCTTAAAACCACTCGTGCATAAGGGCCCTCGAACCAGAAGTGTATAAAAAATGAATAATAGATGACAAAACACATTCATTCACTTCTCACAACAACGTAGACTCGAGGGTCTTCATATGTGTCATTACTGATTAGATTGTGTATTTACCTGGGCGAGACTGGCAACCGCTAGACCAAATGTGAAAGCAATGTGGAATACAGTTGGTGCAGTTCCCCATGGGATGCATGAAGCACAGCCAATCAGGACGAGGAGAAATGTGCCTAATGCTTCTGCGAAGAGTGGCACCAAAAAGTCGATTTTTGAGACCTCGTCGAGGCCTAGAAAATCCTTCGTGCCTGCGAATTTGAAAAATAAAATTCCATGTAATTTAAAATTGTTCCTTGATATTTTGTGAGAGGTGTACTTCCGACATACTAAAAATGGCTTGTAAGACCATTTTCAGTAATTTCTTAACATTTTTATGATGTACTACAATCTTTAGTTTAGATATTTAATTGACACTGTTATAAGGGTTATCACTCTGAGATTTAGAAAATATGCAATGAATTTTATATGGTAATTATTTCGCATCTTTATGACATGTGTCTTCCGTAAATTAAAAAATGACATACAATTAGATTTTTATATAATGACTCGTGAGCAAAATAAGACCAACTTAAATTAAAAGAGAGAATATGCTATAAATCTTCTAAAAACCTTCTCCAAAATTATATGAGAATTCTCTTGAATTAGGTCCCAGGGCGTGGATAAACTCTCATCTAATCTCATTTAAACTGTATGAGATACGAGAATATAAAGTAGGCCATGTCAAGGTTCACAAAAATTAGGTGAACGTAGAGCAAACATTTTTGGTGAGCCCAGGGGAAGATTCACCGAAATCCGGTGAGCGTAGATCCAATATATTCGACTTGCCTAGCCTAGACACTTGGTACAAAATAAAAGTTATCATCACAATTTTATTAATCCTCTACAAGGCTAAAGAACGCAATTTTCAATTGGAAAAATATAGGTAATTATGCAGGTGAACATATCACATGTTAGGCCGAAAAAAAGTTAAAAAAATGTTTTTCATATTCATTTTGAGTCGAGAGTGTGTATTGGGTAATAAAAGAGATGAGGGTAGTAACCCGCTGTTACTTGTAACGAAGTAAATAAAGTTGTATTCTTTGTAACTTTTTAGGAAGATAGGTACTATTTAAAGCGTTGGGTTATTCACGTCTGAAATAACTTAAATCCCGCGATCCCAAGATCTTTAAAAATTCGAAATTAACGATTCAAAAATCTAGATCTCTCACTGCGATTCAATGGATAATCTTGATGGTAATCTTGAAAATCTTCACAGAAAAAACTTGGGGTTCGGTAATCTTGAGGCTCGAGTAAAAACTGGCATCTTTTAGAATTGGGCCTCCAATAGAACTCTTTTTTAGGTTTCCTCTTTAGATTGTTGATAGCCGATAGATGAAGACAAAAAAAGATCTGTAGTCCGTAAAAGTTTTAAACTTAACCTTAAAAACTGTCACATCTCATGTCCATTATCTTGAATTCTTTTTAAGAATGACGATTCTCCATAATTTTAGTTTCTATATTGCATTTTTTCCAGTGCAATGTCATTAAATCTGTATTTAACGTGAAAGATGCATTATTTACTTGTAGAATCTTCGAAGTGACCGGAGGCAGGAAATGAGTTCTGTACAAAAAGTATCTATTAGAGACTTGTTGTTTCTGAGTTCTTGTATTATTTGTAACTGTTTCCAAGCATCAATAAATTATGTTTACTCTACAGTAGAACTCTTTCTACCACTGCTTCTGTGGAAAGGGTTTTTAATCCCGCAGGCCTCGTGATGATCTCCCCCAGGAGATGTGAATTGGGGGGGGGGGGCAGCCCTTAGATTACTTTTAAAGATCAATCGAGGGGGGATTCACTCGTGAAGAATCTTCACGGAGTAATCCCCATTATGCTCATTATAGTAATACACAATTATTACACTGATTACGCATTATTAAGCGTTATATAACACAATTAGACCGCCGAAAGAATGGTTAGAATCTGTGAATGAGACATTAATCAGAAGAGACATAAGAAGTCATAGAAACACAAGAGCTTGCTTGAAGAAATGCATGAACGTGAAGGAAGCTAGAGTAGTATGCCAGGACAGATAAGTGTGGCGATAAATAGTTTATAAACAGAGTGGAAATGGAGTGAATGATGCCTGAAACAAAGACCTTGGATACTAATTGGCCCAAGTGGGGAACCATACATAACAATTTTGTGAGGCTCCTCACTTGGGGTGATCGCTAGAGAGATTGATCAGCAACCTGGGTCGGAGCAGTGTTGCGGAGTGAACGTGTCATTTAAATAAATAACACGAAAACTTTAGATCAATCTAAAACATCTATAACTAACACCTAGATACCTATCTTACCTATCTTATATACCTTATACCCATATACCGACCTAATTTACACCTATATACCTATTTCACTATTTTCCAACCGAGCAAGCCACGCCTACCCCAAAAGGGAAAGGGCTTAATGGTATAATAATAATAATAATAATAATAATAATAATAATGCCGATATTACGGGGCTATTCAAGAGTTTTTCAGCTATAGATTTCACCGAAACAGTGGAAAACTCAATATCAGTGTGAAGAACTGTTGAAGAATTAAATTTTGAATTTTGTTTTGGTGTCTTAACAATCGGTACTGTTGCCAACAATACATTTTTAAAATAAACTCATGATTATAAATTACTTATAGCTATATTCAGCTACATAAGTATTGCCTTTATGGTACACGGAAAACTAAACTTGTCAACATTTAGAATTTTAAATTAATAAATGATAATTACAGACGATGTTCGATGAATTTCAATTTTGAACCAAGAGCATAAGCAGCCCTACCCTTGAGCATCACGTTCATGATCAGCTGTTACAGACACTCTTGATTTTTTCTACTTGCACTAATCTGATAACTAAATGCGAGGGAAACTTTCGTAAAAAGACAAAGATGATGCACTTGAATGCCAAAACTTTCCTTCTATATATTCAACTTGATTATAAGAAATGACAAGTTAATTCTTATCAATTTTCTGTAGTTAAAACTCTCCGGTCACGAAATTTGAGGCAGAATTGCGTAAAAAGCCAACAATTCTGCGTGAAAGTGCAAAAATGTTGCTTTTGTTTATCCAGCTATCCAAATAAAAATTAATTTTCAAATTAAAATTCAAATTTAAATTTTTTTATGAACAATTGTTAATACTCATCAATGTTCTGATGTATTTCAGCTGTATTTGTATTTGGTCATATGAAGCAATCAATCTAAAAAGAAGGGGATAGATTTTCAGAAAATTGCGAATATACGCATTTCTTACAAAAACTATTTATAACAATAATAATTGTACATACATCTTCACAATTCACTGTTGCGCTACATATAAACTATAGCAATTTCAGTAAAAAAAAATAATTTTTCGTTCAATAAACCACTGCTCTGTTAATTTGTGTACTAAATTTGTTGATAACAATTATGTTGATTATTATAAAAATTATTTATATTCTGTTAGTTCCCCTGCATATATTTAAGATATTTTCTCTTATTTGGAAGTAAATTTAAGAAAGCAGATTCACGCGCATTTTGCCGTCAACCGGTTTTTGAAAATTTTAATTGGTCTCATAATTTTAATGATTTCAATCGGTCATCACAGACACCTCCAATTCAGGTAAATCTTGTTGAATTATTTCCCAGCTATTTGGATCAGAGCAAAATTTACCGGTTAAGTTTCCTATATTTCACGAAAAATTAAAAATGTTTATTATTTAAATATGAGCTGATAATCCAAGATATAAATTTCTTAATAAAACGAAATTTGAAATCTTTTGTGAAATATGGCTCAACCGCTAAATATCGTACCAATTCAAAGAGCTGAAAAAATTAACCGTAACTTGGCCAAATTGGTGGTAGCTGTGATGACTGATTTAAATGATTAATATTATGATATCGGTTAACATTTTCACAAACAGATTGACTGTAATTCGCGTGAATCTGCAATCTTACGGGAAAGGCGCATAATGTGGCACACCAAAATCTATCGCTGAATTTGAAGGATATTATAAGCTATTTGACTGCAGAAAAATATAGATTACATATTTCGATTTCTTAGGTTCACTGTGTATATAATCAACATTATATTGGAAATAACTGAAAGCGCTAATTTTAGGTTTTCATACGAAGTGCAACCTGCGTTAAGTTACCTGCCATGTTACCTAACCTAAGAAACGGAGAAGACAGATTACGAACATATGTATTTCTATAACAGAACACAAATTTTAGTACTGTCGTCCGCCACATTAGGTACTAATACATTCTGCATGAGTAAAGAGGTCTTTTGTCCAATTTAATTAATTTTACTACAATTTTTTCGCCGGTCATCAATCAATACATAAATAGATTATATGCCATAATTTCTAGCAGAATGCTTCAGTTTCATTTAATATAAAACGGCACCACATTAGGAGACGCTCCCCTATGAATTTTTCGATACAATAAATGATCTCAGTTCAATCAATTCTTTTTGATACTGAAGAAAAAAAACCCGACAAAGTGACCCTTTTTGCCACACTTTGCGATATATAAATAAATATAAAAAAGGTAAATTAAAAAATCGCTTCATATATACCTTAGAAATTTAATTATCTTCGATTAGAAAAAATTGTAAATCGGGTGAAAACTGAAGGCTGCAGGCTTCATTGAACAGTATGAATTTCTGATTTGAAACGCGAAACGACACGAAAAACTACAGCGTAAATGAAAGTGATACTCGCTATTACACGATGATTACGTATTATTACGCGTTATCACGCGTGAAGTTTACGGAGTACACGCGAGCGAATTCCATCTCGATATTAATAAGAAATATTGTTAACTATTTAAAGAAGATACCATTCGGAGGCCTTTTGTGCTTACTCGTATATTCCAAATATATTGTTGTTTATATTACGAAATTTCGCGTAGTTACATTTTATTTTAGCTATGCCTATTCAATTAAAAATAATAATTAAGGGGTGGGGGGAGGAGCTAAATTGAAAGTAACTTTTAGTTAGTAACTTGAAAAGTAATTTATCCAACACTGGTGTATGTTTGCCGGCAAAGTCGATACACAATCTCTAGCTGATTGATTTGGCCATTTTTCGCATTGATCGACTAGATGCGCAATCGATTTGATTCGATACGATTTACCTACAATCAATCAGTCTGAAAATTGCCAAGACATTTTTATTTGCGATGATCGATCGATCGTGTGGCGCGTGCACATGGCATGGGTGAAAGTGTTTCATTTCAAAGAAGCGAAGGCAATACATACACCCAAGCCAAGGTACCATTAACCGCGAACCTGAGAGTGTAACACACGTGCTGCATATGATTGTAACTTAAATGAACAATACATTCATAGATCCTCAAGGTCTGCACGAATCTCTTTCCGTAACTTATTCCAGCCACTTTTCAATTCGAACCAGATCAGAAGTAAAAAAAGAATGAAAAATATCAAAAATTTGATTGAATGAAGTTTCCTCTATCTAAATCTGAGAAAATCAACGGAAAAGATTTTTCTTTCATTTAAGGCGTTTTTTTGTATTCAAGTTGAAAAAATTTAACATTCTACATGAAAAAATTCGTAATACAGACAATATTGAACGATTTAAACATTTTATTTCTTACTTCTTTTGGATGCTACCACAACTATTTCACCCAGTTCAAAAAATTCTGTACATTTCAGCATTTTTATTTCACCCTAATAAAGAAAACTACAAACGTCAGTTCAAAAAAATAAGCATCAAAACAATAGACCAAATGCATGGGACAAAACCTTATTTATGTTATATATTCGTAATGAATAATAATTATTGTTATTTTATTATTTCATTAAATAGTATTTAAAAAATAGAAACTAATTTCTAAATTGTACACTTCTATAGAAAAAATTAGTTCTTACGAAGATATGAAGCTGACGATTTTAAGTGAAAATGCCTAATTCCACTATTACGCATGCACGTCGCTGTCAGCACATAGATTCAAATTGAATATAGGCGTCGATCTGATGTTTAGGAATGTTTATTGTGAAGCAGCTTAATTTAAATACCTACTTTTTTGTCACACTTGAAAATATCGCAAAACTGTGAATGAAAAAAAATAAACCCACAATTATTTCTAATGCTTTTTGAACAAAAAACATAGGTTAATTAAGAAAAACATAGTCTAATTTTAAATTATTAATTTAAAAATGGTTATTCAGATATTTATTTTTATTCTTCCGTAATAGAAAAATGTATAGTTATTATTAATTGTTGTTTTTTCATAGCTAATTTTATTCCTTGAAAGATTCTTAACATATTTCTATTCGTTATATATAATTGATTGTCGTCAGTGATTTTTCTAGAGACTTTAAGGTTTTATTGGAAGGAATAAGACTTTTAATTTTACTTTTCAATATTTTTAATTCAAATTGAATGAGAAGGACGCCTTTTGTTTAAAATTAAAGGGAAACCCCAAATATCTGAACACTTCGGCCCACGTGGAAATTTCAGTAGTCCGCCGGAGTTCACAACCGGCGCAGTACTGGCCCAGTACTGGTCAACAGTACAGATAATCGGCAGTTCACCCAGTACTGGCGGACGGTTGGCTCCACGGCCGGGGAAGTACTATGCCGACAGTATAAATATTAAAAAAATGAAAAGAATACGTTTAAAATATGGTTCATGTGTTCTAAAATTTCGTAAAATTATACATAAAAATAGCACGAAAACAATTTTTTTCTGTTTTTTTTTTTGTTTTAAGGAAGAAAGTTCTGAGTTCCATCTCTATGATAAATTCTAAAAGTTCAGAAAAAATTACATTTGATGCGATTCTCAATTGCTGTGAAATAGTCTAAAACACCTAAATAGAAAAACGTTACACGAAAGTTTAAAAAAAGTTGTTATCAAAAAAATTGTCACAGTACGCGAAAAAATGTATAAGCTCCGTCGATACAAGTTTTGAATGCTCATTAAAAATAACATTGTATGACATCATCAAAAGTTACAAACTGCTCTACAACGCGAAAAAGATCACGAAGAAAAATGGTAATTAATATAAATTATTTATATAAAAATTATTTCATTTGTATTCCCGTTAAGAGTTAATTTATGATGTCGTATAATAATAAGAAAATTTATGAGAAAAAGGAGTTAAAAAGTTGTTTCAACTTTTTTGTACTTTGGCTTATGAGGATGCTTTTTCATTGAGTTTCAATTCTCTAGCTTCAAAACCCCGTAGCGTTAGAAATTTTATTTATGAAATAATGTTTAAAAATTTGATATATGTATTCATTCTAAGCAGGACCATTAATATTTATAGACAAAATACTCGCAATCAATTATTATTTATTTTTAAATACCTTTTTTGTTATATATTTAGAGTATAGAAATAGTGGTTGTTAAAATTAAACAAAAAGTTTGAAATTAACACTTTTGTAATTGAAAATAATATTCTCCGTACGTCAGTGGTTTTTCAGTACAGAACCAGTAGTGGTGTGCAGTTCCGCGCCAGTACCGCAAGCTAGTACTGCGGAGCATCACCAGCAAGTACTGGCCCAGTACAGTTGATCAGTACTGGGACTCCTGCAATCTCTACTGGGCCAGTACTGCGGTAGTGTTGAATTTCCACCTGGAGGGGGGGGGGAATTCTTTAAATTCACTAAAATTATTGGCAGAAACTTTTTGTGTCTATTTCATAAATTTAGTTAAAGAATGAGTAATTCTGATCTTGACAAGTATTTTTAAAGGCTGGGTATGGTCAAGTAGTGAGGAAGCAACATAAAAAAATTTCCCAGATGAGGAAGTTGTTTTTGGTTTAAAAAGTTTGAATGAACTGAATATCTTTAAAACAAGATTTAAAACAAAATAATTCATCACTGCTTGAAATTTCTGTTCATAATTAAGTATACCTTCTAGCTTGACGTTCAATTAAGAGATGCGATAGCTACAAAAAATAATATTAGCAAGAGTACAATCACAGATGAATCAATGTCTTTAGGCACGTAAGTTGCAAATTGAGAATAACATCCGATAATCTCATTAGCAGACTGCAAGTAATTTCGATCGAAGATCGACCTCAGTTCTAAAATTAGTTTCATGATTTATTTTTCAATCTGATATTAAAAATGACCATCTTAAATACCTGTCATAGAATCTTCGAGGGAAAGAATTAAAAATACTTATTTAACTCGATGGACAAGGTAAAAAAATTTTCATGAAACATGGACTGTAATTGAAAAAAGGGACTGTTAGGCATTTAGTTGAAATTATACTGAAAATCATTTTTAAATAGATTTTTAAATTTTCGAATCAGAGAGACGTGCGTTATTAATAAAAAGTATTAAACTTCACTGAATAATTAGTAAAATTCATTGCGGGTTTGATCAGCGATCCACTTTTCAGTGACTCAAATCCAGAGGTTTTAATTAATTTTTCAATGAGAAGAAAACCTAAAATTAAATTTTGATTTGGTTACTTCGCTTCTATTTCCATTATTTTCAACTTCCTGGTATTTCCATAATAACTATTTATGAGGCACTTTTATTAGCATTTTTTTGTATTATTTGTCTTTTTTGTGGGTGCAATCTCATTGTCTATAAGTAAAGAATAGACTGTCATTGAACGCGTTTTATTATTTTCATTGTGGGCAACAATAGTTGGAGCTGTTACCCAAACCCGTAGATCTTCTCATTGTCGTAAAAGCCTTGAATTTCGATCAGTGACGCTGCAAGAACGGAAGCTTCAATCAGTTACTCGATTTTTAAGCTGATTATGTATTATCGTTCGATAAGAAATAAATTACTTCTTCAAGGATAACATTTTTTATCCCAAGAATCTTCCCATTTTTTTATTTAAATTTATTTCTACATTTTCTAAATGTATACACTACACAACCATGCATTTCTTTTCTCTATATCAGCAACTCCATTCAATATGAGTCTATTTTCTAACAGCGCCGTGTATGAGACTATTCCCTATTATTCAGTCTCATACACGGCGCTGTCAGCAGATAGACTCATATGGGGACGGCGATTTGTCAAGCTCAGCTTAGAGGGCAGCACCATGAGTGGAGATATACCTTGTACGCAGGCACAAGTCATTATCTACAGTTTCCTTAGTTTTTTGTTATTTGGAAAGCGATTTGCTTCTTTCATTTTACACCCAATTGCCGCATGCAAACCTGGCATTTCGAAAATAGTGCTTCAAGCTAACACCTCAACGCTGCCTCAGGAAGGACTAATATAATTCGAATAGTAGAAGTTACCACCACCGTTGGAACCGTCATCTTGTGTATCTCTACGCGCACTAGCGACGCTAGCGACCACAAGGTGTCAGTCGCCGTCCCCATTGAATGGAGGCGCTGATATCAGAAAAAGATCTCGCCGCCGCCGCTGCCTCTCTTTCAAAAATCGAGGATGTTTTTAGAAAAGATAGTACAATATTGTACTAAATATACTGACTTACTGAAAAACAAACACCCAATTTGTATGTATATTAGCCATATTACTCTGTGTTCCATATTACCCTAAATATATGGCCATATATCAAAAAGCATAGACATATTGCCCTATGTGCCATATTGTCCCATAGAGTATATTACCCAATATCATATTACCGCAACTTTCATCCTAATAATGAGGAGATAAAAAGGAAATAATAGATTTCCTCAATCAGTTTCATTACTTTTAAAAATATGCTCATTAGTTTTTAGGGAAGATATCACTGCATGGAATCAAGGCTCCACAAAGTCTGGATTCGATTCTGTGGTATTTTACCGGTCTCCCCCTTTCTCCTTTTATTTGAGTCTCTTTCTCTTAATTCGCCTTGAATCAGGAGTTGCAATATAATTTTAAACTCACGAAGATTCTCCGAAGCAGGGTATTTGCCAGGTACTTTAATTTCTGATTTGCATATTTAAGAATCGGTTTCGCAATCGTTTGAAGGCACCTTAAATTTTCACAGTAATATCCGCGAGGAATGTTACTGCAATCTTTTCATTAATACATTGATTCCACTCGACTCTGACCAATGATTCCTCAAGACAACCATTTTTTTCACAGTATTTGTTTCACTTCTAGCCATCGGTTAATGGATGATTAATTCTCATTCATGGTTCCACTTATTACAGAATTGGGTATACTTCCGAAAAGGTCACCCAAGAATATTGACTTGATACTTGGCCTATGGGCCCAAAAGGATTTTTGGCGCAGAAATGACTCTAAATGTTTTTGAATACAAGTTTGGGAAGTTTTGACATTTTCAGTAACGAAATATCTGAAAATGCATTTCTTTTCGTTTTCTGAAAAAATATTGATTTATCTACAACTTTTGTGCCGGACATTGTTATCTCCGATCAATATTTAAGGGCATGTGACACAGTCAAATACCTACATTACCGACCTCACTTTTTCAATTTTCCTAATTTTTTTTTGAATCTAAGAACCTTTTTTTGGGAAAAAAATATCGGGCTGAAACTTTGGAAAATGTATGAGAAGACAATAAACTACGTTTACGTACTTTATTCGATTAATAACCTCATTTCTATTGACCTGCGTCAGAAATCCTTTTTGGTGTTTTAACAGGGATGCAAAAGAAACCCCTACCCAATGGGAAATTTACTACTGGCGCAGCAATGGGTCAGTACTGACCAGAGTTCGACAGCATTGGCGTGGTGCTGGTAGCCAATACTGGCGTCGATGTGGCGTAGTCTTGGGATGATAACGCTATTTAGTACTGATTGTCAACTTTTGGGCGGTACTAAAATACTGTTCTGGGCATCAGTATTGGCGCAGTAATGACTATAAGTACTGTGATTTAGTACTGGGGCAGTCGTGGGTATAAGTACTATTGAAGTACTGGAAGTAAGTATTAACACAGTACGGCGAATGAGTACCGTCAAAGAAGCCGGAGGAGTACTGGGCACCAGCATTGGCGATGTACTGGCATGAGGTAGAAATGATAATGATGTTCAGTACAGACTACCAGTATTACCGCTGCATTAGCGGCCTTCTCGATTTCCAGCTTTGCTTTCAGACATGAAGAGGCATTTTATCGGAATGAAAAAAATTTGTTTAAATTTAAGTAAGTTTAATTTGTAAAATAGATAAACTGAATACATATTCATACATATTTTAATTCTTAGAGAAGAAGATAAACGGCATTTGCATTTTGAAGACGTTGACATTCTAAATGACAAAAAAGTTCATATCCAAAATTTCTTTGCTGTAAAACATTTGAAAAATGTATATGTATAAATCCCTGAGGAGTATTAAAAAGGGAAAAACGTTCCACATATTTATAATAACACCTATTATTTACCAATTGGTGTTAATTCAATTATTTTTTATGATACATGCATGATTTCAGCCCTTTTCGATGCCTATGAAGCGGGGCTAAATCTCTACTTTTTACGAACTGAAAAGTGACGTCCGCAATTTATTATTTATGCCGTTTCTTATAGTCTGTTCTAGGCCAGTAACATGCCAGTACTCCACCTAGTTTTGGCAGAAAGACATGGGACACCAGTTTACCATATGCTAAAATTTGTACGACACCAGTATCATGCCAGTACTCTGCCGAGATCCGGCAAAAAACATCGGACAACAGTTCGCCTTCTGTTAAAATTTGTACGACACTAGTTATCACGCCATTACTCCACCCAGGCCCGGGACAAAATCGCGGAACAATAGTTGGCCGTTGCTTATAGTCTGAACTACACCAGTATCATGCCAGTACTCCGCCGAGATCCAGCGAAAAACCTTGGTGAAACAGTTCACCATTTGTTAAAATGTGTACGACAGCAGTATCGTGCCATTACTCCGCCCTTTCCGGCAGAAGATCATGAGACAGTGGTTTACTATTTGTTACAGGCAGTTATGTGCCCTAGACTGTGCCATTGTCGTGTCACCATTGGGCTTGAAGTTGGCATTAGCCCGTAGAACCAGGGCTGATTTTCGTTTAATACTGCACAGCATCCGTACTGGGTCGCACTGGGTCGATACTGGTCTGCTGATATTGGAACTTAGATTAGGCACAGTGCAGATCCAGTGTCAATATCTGTACTACGCCAGGATTTGCTAGCCAAGTGTTGGAACATTGCTCTTGGCGCGTAACCGCGCCAGTTGTAAGCATCGGCCCAAGTCTGTAATTTCCTATTGGGTAGGTGCCTAGGCCAAGTATCGAGTCAATATTCTTGGATTACGGTTTCGGAAGTATAACCATACAATTTTATCCCTTCTTTTCTTTCGTTTACATTCGTCTTAGAGATTTTAAATTTCAAATTCAGATCAACATTTTATGCTGAATTTCATTACCCACTGGGTTTACTCAACCCAGTGGGTAAAGAGGACGCTACTGGAAAGGGGGTAAAGGTGTGTTCGCATTTTCACTTCTACCTTTTTTTAAGAATATGGCCGTGAAAATATGCGCAACTATTATTTCCAAAGTTTAAACTTAAATATGAAGTTTCGCATCGTTTTCAAAATGTCTGCATATATATATTTGAAAAAAGTTAAACAACCACCGCAAGGTACCACTAAGAGCAACTGCCACCTAAAAAAAAATGTCAATAGCCCCCAGTAGAACCGCGGTAAAATACACCTATGGCCACGTCTCACATCCGTGAGATGGGTGGTCATATGCATATATATATATATATATATATATATATATATATGCATTTTTTCAACAAATTTCCACTTTTATTATGAGGTATAATTTTTCACCATTTTGCAGTAATAAGAACAATTGATATAGACACTTACATCTTTCATCAGTTTATATTTGCGTAATTCTAAAAAAAAAAATTTTTTTTGATAACGAAAATTTTGTTTTTGGTTGGTTTCTTTTTTATCTTATCTTACCTTTAATGAATGGCGTATGTGTTGGGTATCATAATTGTTACTTTCCTTCTAATTTTCTCATTTATAACGTATTATTATAAATGCATTAATCAACGTGTACACTCTATGCCACTTATTTGGGTGTTCACACGTAATATAATTCGAAGAACATGTCATAGTATTAATAAATTAAATACCTTTCAAATAACAACATGAGAAGAAAAATAACGATATCAATGTATTGATCTCTACTTTTTTGCAAGGAAAATGATACCTACACGAAACGTAAATGAGCAGTCATAAATTTTGTTATTTCTTCCGTTCAAAAAAACAATAATTTCGAAAAATGTTGTAAAGATTAAGTAATAAGAGAAAAGTGTGTGTGTGGGTGTATATATATATATATATATATATATATGCAACTATTTTCGAAACGGTACGAAATTTCGAAAAGTTGTAGAGGAACTTTCCATAGAGCGTTTAAATAGGAAAAACTTTGGTTCTGAAAAAAATGATTTTGAGAAAAATTTAAGTCTATTACTTGAACTATGGTGAAGGGATTGGCTATTGTCGCGAAATTTCGGAACGCGTAGAAGCTCCCTAAATGTAAATCAAATTTCTTATAAGAGTGTTCAAACTTCGATTAACTCAAACATGACACAACATTTTATTTCACTCATGTACAGCTCTTGCAGTGATAAAACTGTCATTATAATACTTATCTACAAAGAATACTCTAACAGTCGCTCTTTGAAAGTTTTGTTTTTCCTCTAGAACATTTATTTGATCAGTAAAGCTGTAAGAAAATCCAATTAACGATTTCTAATATTCATCATTATACAGTATTATAAATTTCATGTAATTTGTCTATGCTGAGAGAAATAGTACAAATTCAAGTGCCTATTTCACATTCTAACAATCAAAAAAATTATTAGCACTTTAAAATTAATATGTTAAAATGCTTGAGATAGTAATTCTTTTTCGTTTGAATTTATTATTGATTAATCGTCTCTTAAAATATTAGCCATATTATTTCATTGTTTCTTCTTTCACTATTTATAATTTAATTTTCATTGCTAGGTAACTAATAATTTGCTAGCGGTTTCTCATTCATATTTTTCTAATTTCCTTAGAAAAAACTTATTTCTACAGAAATAAAGGAAGAAGAATCTAAAATAATAAACCGACACTAAATCACGTTTTTGCCTTGACACGAACTAATTTTAAAGTCAGAATAAAGGATCTACTAGATTAGTGACTGATTTTATAAATCCTCCTAGTCACTCTCGTGTTTGCTTTGAAGAGTCACTCTGCCATTACATATCAAATAATAAAGAAACCAACCTTTCCATGTTTTGCTCATCTTGCCGAAGTTGACTGACAGACAGGCACTTCTTTTTCTAGCAAGTAACAAGTAACAAGAACTAGAAGAATGTCTCACTTCGCTTCGCGCTCTTCTTCCGCTTTTGCTTGTAAACACTAACTTTCAAATTCAATGTCACGAATCTCGTATTCAATACAAAGTCTAAGCACCAAGTAACAATAACTAAGAACCGCACACCACGTTTATAAATTATTAGTTATAAATAAATTATAAATTCAGAATCTGTATTTATCTTCCCCTTTTATCATTGAAGGACTCATTTGCATCGGATTGTTGTCCCTTTTCTTTCGACACTATTGTCAGTGATAAAACTTTTTATCAGTGACGAAGGTTTGGGCCAGGTGTATTTGAGAGTCGCGAGGGTATGTGGGCTATTGAGTGCGCGAGTCGCGAGTTTCGCGTTCATATATCGCGCTTTGACTCCCCCTCTCCCCCATCCCACCACTAAATCACCCACTCCGCTCAAAAGACCTCCCCCACCACCCCGGACCATCACCATCGCCAGTTCCAACCCCGGGGACTCAACTCGAAAAACTATCGCCAAAAGAAACTATTTCATCTCTATCGTGTACACTGTACAGCATACTATGCTATAGTCTTGCACGATGCTGCTTCGCGAATTAATGAGAAGACATTGCGCGGTGAGTGTAAGTATCTCGGCCCACGGGAAAGGCTCACGAACCACGTGCTTCAGAGGCGACGTCACATGAGATAGCGAATGCGTGGAACGCAATGCGTGCACTCATCTCATATGCTAATGCATCATTATCATTAATATAAAATTACAATTTAGAGTTATAGCATGCAGTTTTTTTGCGAATATACGAGGGGCTAACCTCCAGACATTTTTATCTACACCAGAATTCGAGAATTCGAATAAATTTAAAAGAATGCAAAAGAATTCTAATATTTCAAGAAATTCACAGAATTCAGGGGGATTCAACAGAAATAAATAATTCAAGAGAATCTTAGTAATCTAAGAGAATTCAAAGAATTCAAATAATACAAAAGAATTCAAGTGAATTCAAAGAATTTAAGAGAATTCATAGAATTCAAGAGAATTTAAAAGAATTAAATGAATTTAACACAGCTCAATATAATTCCAGAGAATTCAAGGGAATTCAAGTGAATTCAAAGAAATTTGAAATGATTCAAAGATTTAAAAAGAATTCGCAGTATTCAAGAGATTTCAAAACAATTGAAAAGAATTCAAAGAATTCAAAAGAGTTCAAAGAAATCAAAGCATTCAAAAAATTCAAAAGAATTCTAAAAAGTCAAAAGAATTCTGAGAATTCGAAGAATTCAGGATAAGTTAAGGTGAATTCAAGATAATTCAAGGTAAATTCAAGCGAATTTGATACAATACAAGGAAATTCAACAAAACTCAAGAGAATGCAAAAGGACTTACAGAATTCATAAGAATTAACAGAATTCAAAAGAATTACAGGGGATTAAAAAAAGACAAGAGGATTTAACAGAGTCACGAGAATTATGAGAACTCAAACGAATTTGAGAGAATTTAAGGGACTTCAAAGAATTCGAGTGAGTTCAAGCGAATTCATTAGAATCCAAGAGAATTCTATGGATTTCAAAAGAATTCTATGGATTTCAAGAGAACTCAAGAGAATTCAAAGAATTCAAGAGAATTCAAAGAATTCAAAGAATTCAAGAGAATTCGAGAGAATTCAACAGAACTCAAGATATTTCAAGGGAATTCGATAAGATTTACAGAATTCATAAGAACCAATAAAATTCAAAACAATTTGAGAGGATTAAAGAAAGACAAGAGGATTCAACAGAGCCAAGATAATTGTAAGAATTTAAAAGAATTTAAGGGAATTCAAGAGACTACAAAGAATTCAAGTGAGTTCAAGAGAATTCAAGAGAATTCAAAAGAATTCAGAGAATTCAAGAAAGTTCAAGGTTAATCCAAGAGAATTCAATAGACCTCATGATATTTCACGGCAATTTAGTAGGATTCACAGAATTCATAAGAATCAACAAAACTTAAAAGAATTCAAGAGTATTTAAGGAAGACAAGAGGATTTAACGGAAGAAAAAAGATTAAGAGAATTCAAAAGAATTCAAGATAATTGAAGAAACTTCAAAGAATTCAAGCGAGTTCAAGAGTATTTAAGAGAATTCAATAAAATTAATGAGAATTCAAAGAATGCGAGAGGATTCAAAAGAATTCAATGAATTTAAGATGATTCAAGGTGTATTCAAAAGAATTCAACAGAACTCGAGAGATTTCAAGGGACTTCAATGGGATTTACAGAATGTATTAGAATTAACAGAATTTCAAATAATTCAAGAGGATTTAAGGAAGACAAGAGGATTTAACGGGAGTCAACAGGATTAGAAGATTTCAAAAGAATTCAGGAGAATTAGAGAATTCCATGAATTCAAGCAAGTTCAAGAGTATTCAATAGAATTCGAAGGAATTCAATCAAATTCAAGAGAATTGTATCAGTAGTTAACCCCTCTCGAATATATTTTGGTTTGGTCATGAAACGGTTTCAAAATTGTTTTATTATTATTTTTGTATGTCAACGGCAATACCCGTCGTGGGTGTGGTGGACCCACACTGGTAGTATTTATCCACCTAGAAACACTACCCGAATCGGGTAGTGAGGCAATGAACTTTCGAGTTCGAAATGCTAATCAATTTTTTTATTTTTTTTTTATTATTTTTGTATAAGTTCACGTATTTCCTTAGCGCCTGATTAGCTTGCCTAATCTAGTGCCTGAATATGCAACAAATATACATTTCCAATTAACACTGAATTAATCCAAATGATGCCAATTAACCAATTTGCAATTAGAGGGTCTAGTCTGTGCCCGATTGAATCTCTGAAAAATTCCATGCCATGAAAAACGTTTTGTTCGATAGGAGAATTTTCTGACTCTAGATCATTACGGAAAATCACCGAATTCGGCGTTGTTTCAAGGATTGGCGCTTAACAGTGTGATGGTCTCCCCTCCAACAGTGAGACACACGCTTTCATTTTCGCACGAGAATAGTAAATGAAATAATAAATACTGGAGTTACCTGTTGCCTAAGTTTCCACTCGAGTTTCCGTAATATATAAGGTTTAGTTTGTTACCAGACAAAAGCGAGTAATGGCTCTGTAAAATGCATTATTCAAGCCAAATGTGAGTAGTGCGTATGATTTAAGCGGCCGTGACATTTATCGTAAAAATTATTTAACTTCGCTCGCAAGTTTGAGCGCGCCTAGGGTGCGCGTCTGCTGGACCTCGCGCTTTGCGCTTGGATATTTATTTTTTGGACTTGGAATGCTTAAATGAAACTTCATCAGAAACATCTTTTTTAGATCCCAGTATTTATATGCATCTTCCTATTCTGAATTTTCTACGTAATTAATTAAAGTCGAAGATTAAGTTGCTCAAAGCTCTGTAGGCTTTGAGGTACACATTCTCATAATGACACTTGCGCTACGCGCTCGTTTTTTGACTGACATTTGTAAATTTATATTTATTTTCTGAATTACTTTACAATAAAAACCCACAATCCTTCCTTGAGACATTCTTCCCTGTCTCGCGTTGTTATTCTAAAAATAGGATTTTTGTTTTCATATTATTTTTTATGGATAAAACAAACAATTTCCTTGAAGTTTTTTTTTTAATTTTCACGTTTCTCGCGTCTTTTGGTGTAATATTGGAATTTCCGATGTTTGTAGGATAAATTTCGATAATTAAATTAAAAACCAGGAGTTCTGTTAAAAAATGGTTCAAGGAAATGTTATAGGAATTTTTAACGCTGAAATTCCTCCAAAGACTTTCCCCCATATTTAGCGTCGTTTGGCTCAAAATTTGAATTTTAGATTTTTCTCATAGTATTTTCGATAAATAAAACCAAAATGAGAAGTTTTTCAAAAAATGGTTATGAACAAATTTTGTAGGACCCTTCGAAAACTATCATTGCTCTCTGAGACTTTTTCTCATATCTTACGACGTTTGCCTCAAAATTTCAATTTTCTATTTTTTCATAACCGAAATGACCTATTGAATAATTACTGTCTGAGACTTTCTTCCATGTTTTACGTCGTTTGGTTCAAAATTCGAATTATCGCTTTTTTGGTAGTATTTTCGAAAAATAAAACCAAAATATCAAGTCTTATAAAAAAAATGGCTAAAAGAAAAATTATAGGTCTTTTAAAAAGCTACAATTTTTCTCTAAAACGTTTTTACTTATCTGTCATCGTTTGGCTTAAAAACGGAATATTCGATTTCTGAATAGCATTTTTGATGGAGAAAACCATAACCGTTGGTCCAAGAATGCTGATTAATCAACTTCTTCTTTATTTTAGGGCCTAAAAAAGTGTGCCAAAGCTCGATTTGATCCGTTTTTTTCATCTGTCTGTCTGACAGACAAACAGGCGCCATCTCCAAAACTTGATTTTCGACTTCAGGTGATCTCAAAATATGGAGATCTGTTATATATATTTCATTTTTACTATTTTTCGAAAGATTGAAATATTTGTATGTTCTACTTTGCTTTTTAAGAATACTCGTAAATGCTTAAACAAATTAAATTTGTTCAAAAAATTGAATATTAGTTAACAAAAGACTGGGTATTTTTGAATTACCGATTAATGATTATTATTTTTTTTTAACTTTTAGAAAGCGGCAATAAACAGCAATATTACGTAAAATTCAAATTTGTCACTTATGGGATTTTCTTTGGGGACCCATAAGAGTGGCTTAAAATTATTCTAACTCAAAATTTATGATTGATTCTTCTTCTCTGACAAATTGTGAACAATATATTGAAACACGGAATTATTTGTAATATACTATCGCGTTTAAATATAAGATTTACAAAAAGCTAACTTTTTCCCATGTTAAATCAATGGGAAACTTCATGGTCTTTGCGGCACCTCTAAATATTAACCGATTTTGTTCAAATTTGGAAATTTTTTTTTGGCCTTCGAAAAAAACTGGGGGGTGAGAGTAGAGAAATTCGAAGAAAAAAAATCCACCAACTATAAATAAGAACCACCCTAGTGTAGTGTAAGAAGGTCAAAGGCATGTGCGGTATAACAGATAATAAGTTTGTGAAGTGAGAAGTGGGGGAGTATGAGGTACAGAAGAAGAGAGGGCTAGAAACTTTGAGTGAGGGAGGGAGAAGATCGTATGAAGGAAGTTCTTCACAATTCTGGTACTTTCTGAAATTTTAAAACATATCGAAACACTTTTTTCAGTTTTGTGAAGAGAATGGTCGTTCATAGGGGCCGTGCAAGTCTTTTAACGCAGTTTTTAGGAAATTTAGTAGTTTCTCTTAATTGTCTGTGTAACACATTTTTCTAATTTTCTTCAAGCTTTTTTCATCGGCGAAATTTTCATTTAACCCACCTACCCTTTTAAAGTGCGTGATGTAGTTATCCATAGACGAAACTTTGTAAGTATGAATATTATTTTCAAATTAACCTTTTGACGTACAAGTAACTTTTCATATTTAAACTACAGGAACTCGAGTATCATATTTTAAATGTGTGAATATATGAGATTGCACGTATGTAATTATTTGTTTGTCAACATACGATAACTCAGGAATGCCTGAAGTTTTCATTATCTAACTTGACATAATTATCACTCTATATGACCGCAAGAAGCCTTTTGTTTTTCATCATAAACAGTTTAAATGATTTTCTTTTTTTTCACTTTTCACTCTTTTGTAAAAACGTATAAAATGTAAAACTTGTTAGGGACCCGAACGAAATAAAATAGAATACTTCCTAGGATCGAATTATGCCTTCATATGCCATGAAGATGATTAAAAGATTGACGTCAATACAAACCCCTCTCTATGGGAAAGCAATAAAATTGAAATATTTCAAATATTAAAAAATTTTACGAAAGCCTTTCTTGTATCGAGGCATGCTGTCTACTTTGTCTAATCTTCAAGATATATTTCAGAGCAATCCAAATGCTCTACTTATGTCGAAAATTACTTTCAAGATGTTCTTTCATCTTCCATATTCCATTCTTTTCTTCTTAGATTCTCATCACATAAATGAGAATGCAATGCAATTTTTCTGAACTACATATCTTCACATAAAATTGTCACTGCTCGTTTATCTCCAGTAAAGGGATATGTCTTCACAATCTTTGAAATAATTGCCGAAATAATTATTACCGCATCCTAATCATTATAAATGGAATTATTCTTTTATTATTTGTTGAGTACATTTTCTACTAAAAGTAAAATTATATTGTTCAAAGTAAACATTTCCTTCAATTCGAAAATCAGGTCAACTATTCGGTCTCATATCTGGAGTGTTCACGATTCCTATAGATAATCAGATTATTATTATGAAATCCGTGCTTATACTACTGATCTATTTACTAAAATTTTACCTAAAAATTAATCACTTTATGATTTGAATTGTTCTTTGAAGAAAATAAGTGCCTTACTGAAAATTGAACTCTCAAGCAGCTTATGGACCTGTCAGTGAAGTGTGCGAACTGCGAATAAGAAGTATATTCAACTCATGGGCCAGAGAGCAGAGACCAGAGACGAGAGACGAGAGACCAGAGACCAGAAAGACGTTCTCCATTCTTGACCTCTCGCACCAATCCTCGAGACTTGGATAGTACCAGAGATCATTTTTACTTTCGATGGAGAACGATGAAAAGCCTCTGCAACCTTCGCACTCAGTGGCTGCTTTGAGTCAAGAAGAGCTTTTCTGGCCCTGGGGCGCATCCGTTTACATCGACATAAATCATGTCCTCAGGAATGATACTAGAGACTGATGAGAACAAGAATTCTAGCTGCATTGCATAATTGTTGTAACTTTAGAGTCTTAAAAATAAATTGAGTTCGCATATTTACGACATTAAATTTATAATTCAAAAATGTTTAATCATTGAACTTTTCGTCTGATTTCTTCTTCTCTAAGCTAGGAATGTTCTATATCATCATACCTATTTGATGTTTTAATTTTTTTCCGGCATCTTAGAATATCAATGCAGTGAAAGCCATTTCGGGAAAGAACCAGAAAAAGCCTTCAATACATTAATATTCCTATTTTATAATGTTGTACATTTTTGATTAAAATTGTATAAAACACGATTTCTTTAGGGGAGACAGGAGACAATATTTGCACCATTGCAATTTTTTGTTATCCCGTAATTTGAAACTATTTTTTTGTTCCTTTAACTTGAATAGAAAAACATCCCTATTATACAATTATTTGAAATTAACATACAACTCTACAAAACTAGCATATTTGTTGTTACCATGAATATTGAAAGCTCTTGACTTTTAAAATTATCTAACAGATCAATTGGGTGTCAAGTTTATCTTAACGTTTTTTCTTGGGAGTAAAGCAACTAATTATAATCTTAAAATAGTTTAAACATATGTTTTTCACAGATTTTGTCTCATCATACATCACCCACTGACGTTGCATCTTAACTACCTTATACCTAGATTATTCGAGGTAGTGTAACTCAGAAGTTATATGCTTCCGACGAATTTCGTGCACACAATTTATTGCACATAAACTTAAGTAAGTTTGTGTTCTCAGATAAGATTTTTTACCATATCATCATTTTAAATATATAATTTGACTTAGCGAAATTAACTGACGATTCCAAAAACTTTATTAGAGAAGACCAGCAGTATAAAAAGTTAAATTGCTCAGTTATTGGAGTAACATTTTTAGTGCCGTATTCACTTCTTCATTCTGCAGAAAAAACTAAGGGTACGAAATGTTTCAGCTAATCGGTCAAGCAGGGTAAACGCAAGGTGGGTACTCAAAACTGAGGTAAACCTTCCGCAGTGAATTGCAAATATCTCCAGCGGACTTCGCTAGAGGCAGCACGCTACAGGCCTGTAATCACGGAAAGTTTACCTTAGTTGACTATTATCCTGTTTGAAAGATTACCAGAACGCTTCGTATCCCAAGTTTTTTTTTGTATTATTAATCAACACTCAATCGAATAAATATATTTAATCATTATTTCCTTGATTGATTCTTAAACAATATTGAGTGCGTTACTTTTTCAGGGTGGGGTCTAAAATCTAGTAAAATTTTTTTGGCATTTTCCGGTTTTTCCCGGTTTGCAACAATCTTGTTCTGGTTACTGAAATACAATGATTCAAAATGAAACTTCTGAATTCAAATTATTATTGAAAAACTTCGAATTGAAAACTTTTAATTTCAAACCTTTAACTATTCATAAAAGTAAAAAAAAAAAAATAACTATTGAGGGTTCTTATTTGATATACACCGATGTTTTGGTTTCAGCCCAGTTTCGGGGGTTGCCTGCAAGTAGTCTTGGCTACGAGTCGGTTATCCAATTGGAATGTATAATATTGCGAAATATACTCGACTGAGTACTTGCGCACTGCGGCCCTTCCGAAGCGAGAGTCGTAACCGTCCCTCGCCCTGCGCGCTGAGAAGCTGCGTGGGCCAGCAGTTCTAGGATGGCCGAGACCGGGGGGACAGAATCCGAGAGTTGGATGTACAATTAGAAACTTTTCAATTTGAAACCGTTTCATTAAGAAAACAACGTTTGTAATTGTTAATTTGAAATTTTTCGATTCTAAACATACAATCGTTATATATTTTATATGCAAATGAAAATATAATAAAAAATATTTTAGCAAATTGTTCCATTTGATATGATAATCTTTGGAATTGCCTCATTATGAAGATTGTAATTTCATATTATTTTATTATTCACATTTTTGAGTTAAAATGTTCAATTTCAAATGCTTTTCATTTTGGTTTTCATTTACGGAATATTTTATCGTCTAAGGGACCATCATCTTACCCACCGCCAAAGGGGAAAGAACCTCAGGGGCCATCCTACCAGGAGCGACGGAGATTACTAGAATCGACGATAAAAACGAAGTTACCGCAGTTGAAGAAAGTATGACTGGGTTCTTTGTAAATAGGAAAAACTGCCCCGAAATGGAAAGTCCACATAACGCGGCTCTCAAATAACAGCCTCGCATAATGAAACATTATCTGGAGAAACTTCTCCTGCTTGGTTTAAGGGCAAGAGGAGGAAGGACTCTAAAGACACTCCTCTGAACACGGATTTAAAACGGCCGAAGGGTCTGGGAACACAGGGACTTACTTTCGCACAGATGACTTACAACGCCCTGGTGAGAGTTGCTTTTGCATCGGGTTATCCTGAAGCCTGTATAACTCCGAAGGAGCTGGAAAGGTTAAAAAAGGAAGACTCTAAAGAGATGGACGCAGCACCCCGCGAAGGGCGCACCCCAAGATGCGACATCCTCATCAGGTTGAGGGCCATCGTAGTACAGGCTGCGAACATTTGGTCACGGGGCTAATTTGCAGAGAGTACACCATCGTTTAGGCTCCAGGAAAGACTAAACCTAAGATCCACGGGATGGAGTGTCTCCAAAAGTACCATTGAGCGACCGTGCTGATTTGCGGTAACGCCCAGAACCCGACGGTCATCCTGAGGTGCCTCAGCTTCCTGAATTCCAACTTACGTACCAATTCTTGGAGGGTATACTCCAATAGACAGGGAACCTAACTGAAGTGGACAGGCTGGATTCTAGCTGTAGATCTCCCCAAAGCATCCAGATGATCCAACAGGGCTCCGTAAGGGGCCAGAAGCATCCGGCGATGCCCCAAATTAGTCTACCAATGACTGAAACGGGAATCTTGATGATGCAGATAAATTTGCTCCAAGCAAAGGCACCTCAGCGGTTCTAACCAGACGTATAACAGTGGTGCAGAGAGGCATTGCCCTAATCCAATAGTAATACAGGAACACACTTTTGGACTCATACAAAGACGAACTCAAAGGTAGGCACGTGGAATTTTCCATAAGCTACGGTACCATAGATGAGTTGAAGCACGCCGCGGCTTTTTTGCGGAGGGGTCCGATTATAACATATGAGAACAATTGCCCTATAAGTACAATTAAATTTAGGAAACGAGCACAGTGGTGGAACATCCACTTGCAGAAACTCCGTAAAAAGGCTACTGTTGTACAACAGGGCAAACAGAACTGAATAACCTTCAGACTGGGCCATTTACGAGAAGGCTCACTGTGAATACAATAAAAACAAAATATTCGCAAACAGAAAGATTGAAGGGGCTTCCGTGAGGAATCTAAGAACATTTCGGATAAAGCAAGGCTTCACAAGATCGTAGCAAAAAATCCGGAGGCTCGCCTCGGGCTAGAAGAGGGAGAAGGCCGATTAGAATTTCGCCGCCAAGGTCGTTGATATCAAGAAGGTATAATGTAATGTCCGTTGGGCCCTTCTTCCCCTTCAAATCGCCGGGGGTAGATAGCTTCTACCCAATGCCCAAGATTTCCGGCGGATAAGTTTAACGTCCTTCATTTTGAAAACGCTGGAGGAACTGGTCGAGAGATATATCAGGGATGAAGTGCTTTTAGCCCCTCCTCTGTAGAAACAGCGCTACATGCTGCAGTGGCAAAGTGGAGCAGCAGCTAGAACAAGGAGAATCCGAGAGTAATCTCGGATTCCTAGAAACTCGGTAACCCCTAGAACTAATCTGTCGGGAGCCTTCAAAGTGTGTCGTGCCAGAACAGCTAGTGAGCTGGACAGGAAGCATGCTATGCTGGAGGCGACTCGGAACCAGATAGGATGAAAGCCTATTCAGAGAAAAAGCGTCTCGGGTATGCTCGCAGGGGGATTTCCTGTACCATCTTCTGTGGTGCATTGTAGTGGACGGCCTTCATCGCAGGCTGTATAACAGAGGGTGTTAAACCCAAGGATACGCGGATTATTTTTTAATGTTCATCAGGGGGTGGGGGGCATATGAAAACCAAGATGGGTCTTACAAGGACGGCGCTGCGCATCTTTGAGCCCTGGTGTGACAGCTGAGGGCTCTTGGGTGAAACATCTGGAAACACAATGCAGGAAGTTTGTCATGACATTTTGGATGTGCAAAAGAACCTTTGGTCTTATCTGGAATATATGTAGAGCTTAAAATGCTTGTATGGGTCTACTTTGCTATATTCAAATTAAGGATCCTACATGCGGCCCTTGTCTAGTGTCCATGAGTGAAACTTGAAACGATGCAGGATAGGCTGCGACGATTATAAAGGTTAGCGTTTAGGGGCATGATGGAAGTAATCAGAGTTACGTCCACAGCGACGATATTATACATGCTCTGTGAAGAGCTTCTACACATTGCGGAAACCGCCGAGGTGGCTCAATCGATGGGTCACCTGCATGGCAAGAGCAAATAGATGGACTCTGATGACTAAACACTTCCAAGAGCCATCAGTACACTGCTAATTTTAGAAATAAGGCTAGAAAGAATAGTAAAATGCTTAAGCTTCACCAAGACTTTCCGCGTCTGCATCCCAAGCAGGGATATGTGGGAAGAGAGATAGAGGGAAGAGGAGGGGGTCAGCATCAGGAATCTATGATATCACAGGGAGGAGGGGGCTAGGGATCAAAATTAGGCGGCATGTCACCGTCTTTCAGGAGGAGATTCTGGCCGTCCTTTGTTGTGTTAAGAAATTAATAGAGACAAATGCTGCTAGTAGGCATATTACAATCGGCTCTGATAGCCAAGTGACATTAACTGCAGTTCAAAAACCAGATATAACATCCGAGCTGGTTTGGGGAATCAAAAGGGCATGAAACCAACTTGCAGAAAAGAACAACGTAACCCTCATATGGGTTCCTCCTCACACAGGAATCAGGGGTAACGAAAAAGCGGACCAGCGAGCGAAAAGCGGCAGGGATGATGAAACACCCTTGCATATCTGATGCCAGTGCCCGATATTAGCTGTGCTTAGGCAGCAAACCCTTGGGGCCAATTTAATGGAACCCGTTGAAATTATAACGGAATTAGTGGTTGACATCCTGCTATTAACCAAGAGATCTATAACCACCTACTTGAGCGCTAGGGAGTTAAAATCCAGCAAAATATGCTGGAAGAGAAAATGTAAAAACTGGAAAAATATGCCGGAAACGGGAAAACAATACACAACGTTTCATAAGTTTTACATTACTTGCGGGATACGAATCATCGTTAAAAATTTGACAATTTAAAAATAAAAATTGTGTGAATAAGGGCTTGTAACAGAGTTTTGAAAAATGTAAATATTTTGATAAAGTTTTTGGAAATGATTTAAAATATATGAATGCATGTCTATCTGGCCAATTTGAATCTCTATTTTTCATTAAATACTGCAATTTTGTTTATTTTCAACTTGCAGTGGAACTGAGAACAGGGCTTCAGTGTCCTAGTTAAAATCCAATTCATAAAAGTGCATAATTCAAATTGAATAAAGAATCAAATGGGTGATACAGACGTGCCCTTATATATTTTGAACCATTTCTCAAAATTTGAGCACAATATTCATATTTTGCTTCCTCGTAGAGGGAGGTTTGTGATGAACTAAATTTTCAAATATACTTTTTTGACATATTTTGACATAATTCGACCCCATGAGCTCGAAAATAATTTTTTTTTAAATGTCCATGTGTGTATGTATGTGTTTTTTGATACTCAAAATACAGTTATACGATATTCAGCGTATTTGTTCGCGTTTTTGAGACTCATCGATCGACCTATTGTTGAAACTTTTATGACTCCTTTGAGACGCATCGATTGACCTATTGATGAACCTCTTATGATCCAACAGTACCTATTTATAAAGTTTCAAAAAATGGTTTATTCTGTTTATATCAGAAAAACTTTTTTGATATTCAAAATACGACAATATTGCATGAAGAGTATTTATTCGCGTCCTTGAGACGCATCTATTGACCTATTGATGAACCTATTATGACCCACCAGTACCGATTTATGAAGTTTCAAAAAATGTTTTATTCTGTTCATATGTAAAAAGCTTTTTTTATATTCAAAACACGACAATATTACATGTATCTAGAGTATTTGTTCGCGTCCTTGAGACGCACCAATTGACCTATTGGTGAACCTTTTATGACCGACCATTGCCGATTGATGAAGTTTAAAAAAAAGGTGTGTATTCTGTTTATATGAGGAAAACTTTGTTTATGAGTACTATAGTACTGTATCTGACATGTTTTTTTGCGTCTTCGAGACACGTCGAATGACCTTTTGAAGAACCTTCTATAACCTCTTATCATCTAGCAATACCGATTTATATATTGTAAAAATATATTGTTTATCTTGTTGATATAAGGACAACGTTTTAAATGTTGAAAATACAACTATAATTTATATAATATATTTGTTCGCGTCTTCGAGACGCATCGATTGCCAAAATTAAAAACTTCTCATGATCTGTTATAAGCTACCAATATTGTTTTCAAATATTTCAACAAAATTAGTTTCCTTGTATACAAAAGGATTTTTTTTAATTGGGAATATAACAGTACTGCATTTGATGTAATTTTCAGCGCCTTCGAGACGCGTGGATTGATCTTTTGACGAACTTTTGAAGACCATAGGGATTAATTAATATCGGCGCAGAAAGTTTTAAGAAAAGTTACATTATTTCTATGAGGTTTTAATTGGAAATATAAGACTGTGGTAGGTTCAAAAGCTGTGCATTGTAACAGAACACATGAATTGACATTTGGTGGGCCCTTTGATTTTCTAAAAATTAAATTTTCGGAAAGACAGAAAAATAAACTTGAAAAATATTGAAAGTGTCCATTTTTTCTATTATTAGAAAAAACCTCCAACTATGAGGAAGCAAATTTATTTGATACTTATGTGGAAGCAAAATGCTCATAAAATGAGCACAAATAAATACACCCATAGTGAATACGTCCATAGTACTTCGCAGCTGTATATTTTACATTATAAAGCGTATATGTGGGGAAAGCGCACCCTTAATTATACATTCAAAACGCGATATTGCTTCTTCTTGGGTTTCAAATAGAAGTTTTACCATTGTTAGTAGTAAGCCTCTATATTTTTTACCTAAAAGAAACAAATATCACATTCAGAGTTTACGGTATCCTATACAGAAACCGTATAAAGTTAAGATACCTGAATTTAAATCATCAAAAATCAATAATTGTCAAGTTTGCGCCTTATAATGTTCAAAATTCAACCAATTTGATCATAATTGTTAAAATAATACTCACGAAATGGTATAATTTTAATTATAGCGTACAAACTTGAAAATTTATCGCTCTGAAATTTCAATTAATTCTTAAGTATATAAAGTTTTGAAGGTTTTAATTTGAAATTGTTTATTTTGAACACTGTATTCAATTCGTTTTTTATAGCCTACCCAGAAATTATTTATAAAACGTCAATCAGAAGTTATTCCATTTAGAACATTTTAAAATTAATTCAGAAACTTAGGATAGAACCTAATAAAAACGACATCTTCCAGACCAATAGTTTAAATTTTATTTGAATAAAAATACGAATCGATTACGTTTCGGAAACACAGCTGGTTTCCCTCATCAGATCTTAAAACAGTTTTAAAAATTCCTTGCTTTCTTTATGTGTGAGTTCCATCTTATAGAAATGTATAAACTTTATATGTAGTGCTGTAGAATGATTGGTATTTTATTTATTTATTTTTGAAATGAACTATTGTATAAAAATATGGTAAAAAAGATTTAAAAAAATGTTTTGTGAAGACGGAGCAGTTCATTTCAGAAAACAAAATACAGTAGAAGTCCGATAAGTTTCTCATTTCGGGGCTGTAGGGGCGGAAAATTCCAGGAAATGCGGACTTACCGGATGCCCCCTCTAGTAGCACGATATTAGGTGCGCGCATGCGTAATAATGATGCGCAAATCATAAGCAAAAAAGCACACGTAGTGGGAGAACCTGAATTAGTGTGTGTGCCGTGCGTGTGATGACGTTTTAAGGGCGGGAGTGTACACGTATCGGACGGCAACCTATCGGACTTTTACTGTACCGATCATTCTACAGTACTACACGGAAAAAAAAATTTCATTAAATTTTATAGAACTAGTCCTATAGTAGAGGATACGACGGGTAGTTTATTAAAAGTTAAAATCTTCTTGGTTTTACATTGCATCGAACTATTCTACAAAATTTAATACAGAGTTCTCTAAAATGCGAAAAACGTAGAATAATTCTAGAAAATCTAAAAGTCCAGCTAATATACAGTCTACATCGGAGAAGTCTCGAAACTATAGAGAACAGTTCTATAAAATCATGGCCGATTTTTAGTCTGAAAAAAATTTTTTTTTATCATCATTATTATTATCATTATGCTTTAATATTTGTTCACATATTTAACTACATAATTATTTACTATTACACAAACAATCACTACACAAATAATCGCACGCTATTAAAATTATTATTCGCTGTGGGCTCGAACCCCCTACCTACGCATTCGGAGCTCCTGAGAAAACCTCGCAGCTAACATAACTTGTAGTATAAAAAAAAAAATCTAAAATATAAGCTACAGCTGTGAAGGGCTCTTTGACAAATTTTTGTGATTTGAAAATTCTAGGTTGATGATTTCGGAAATTTGAAATTTCTGGAGTTTTATATTTATAATGTCAGTAATTTCAAGAATATCATATTTCGAAAATTTAGTTTAAAATTTAAGTAATTACGAATTTCGAGATCTTTAACATTTCTTAAATTTCGGAAACTTTAAATTTCGAACAAATTTTTAATCGCAAATTCTTTTTTGCTTATAAATTCTAGTAGCTTCAAGATTAATAAGATGTTTATATAGCTATATAGAATAAGTTTATATAAGTTATATGAAATTAAAGGCTTGCATTGCAAATAATTTTAAAAGTTGAATTCCCAATTCTATATTTTTTGAATCGATTAAATAAGATATGACATGGGAAAAGTTGAATCTATTTCAATTTTTAACGTTGAAAATTAAAATCTTAAGTTTTCCAATAACCGACACATCTCTAAATAGCAAGTCTACTACCCGGGTGCACCGGAACGTGCACCAGGTCGTTCGAAACGTCATCTACGAGAACTTTTTTAGAATCTAAATTGTGTCAATAGCCAAACTAACTACCATTAAGAAAATATGAGAGGAAACAAAGTTTCCATATTTTTATTTCGGTCTTACGATACATTTAGAAAAAATTTGAAAAAGAAATCGAGTCAAAATTCCTTCTTATTGACGTTTCGGCCTCATCTGTGGGCCTTCATCAGAAAGAAACATCTTAGAGAATAATCGAACTCAATCATAAATATACGTCGAAGCGAATGACAGCATTTTAAAATTTTGTAAAGTCAGATAATTCTGAAGTTTTAAAAATCACTATAAAGTTTGTGAAAAAACATCAGTTTGTTAGCTGTTTCACAGCATTTTAATTACAAAATATGAACTTTTTTTAACATATTGTGAAAGTTCCTTGGACTTTATAGTTTCCCAATACTTTTTTTACAAACTTTATAATGATTTTTAAAACTTCAGAATGATATCTGACTTCACAAAATTTTAAAATGTTGTCATTCGCTTCGACGTATATTTCTGATTGACTCTGATTATTCTTTAAGATGTTTGTATCGATGAAGGCCCACAGATGGGGCCAAAACGTCAATAAAAAGGAATTTTGACTCGATTTAGTTTTTCAACTTTTTCTAAATGGATCGTAAGACCGAAAGAAAAATATGAGAACTTGCTTTTCTCTCATATTTTCTTAATATAAAAAAACGATCGAAGGGAGCTTGACTTGATGATTTCTCTAGAAATCTTGAGGTTTATCTACCAAAATAACTACCAATGGTGAGTCGGCGGTAGTTAATTTGGTGGTTGAAACAATTCAAATTTCTAAAAAGTTCTCGTAGAATACGTGCTGAACTACCTGGTGCGCGACTCGGTGCACCTGGATCGTCGACTCAACACTTAATTATTTTGGATGTTGACACAATTTGAATTTTAAAGCAGTTTCCGTAGAATACGTGCCAAACGACCTGGTGCACGTTCCGGTGCATCCTGATCGTCGACTCACCATTGGTAGTTATTTTGGCTATTGATACAATTTAGATTCTAAAAAAGTTCTCGTAGATGACGTCTTGAACGACCTGGTGCACGTTCCGGTGCACCCGGGTAGTGGATTTTCCATTTAGAGATGTGTCGGTTATTGGCAAACTTAATATTTTAATTTTCAACGCGTGCTAATGTTCTCTAAGACTTGAATTCTTTTTTTTTCACGCGGGAGCGATGCGGAAAAGTCGCTGCCTGCGCACAGTAGCGACTGCGCAGCTACATTTTAAAGAACTGAAGTCTATAGATCTTAGATTGAAGTAGTTCACAAACACTCAATACTTCGAATCGAATTTCTATGAGATTTTTCAACATTTTTTGAAGAATTTTTCTATACATTTGACTGAATTGAGGTATTTAAACCTTATAATTATGTGATTACAAACTTTCAATACCTCAATTGTGATTTCTACGAAAGTTTTCAGCATTTTTTCATGAATTTCTCTATATATTTTATTAAACTTTTTCAAATCGGAGTTCAATATAAAGTTTACAGAATTCTTGTAGAGTTATTCTAGGTTAGTTCTATATTAAATCCTGAAAGTTATACAGAATATAGAAAATTTGTTCAAGGTTCGCTCTCATCCCCGACTCTTGTAATACTTCAAGAAAGTTTAATGAACTTTTTTTTCCGTGTACATATAAAGTTTATACACTAGTTTGGAAGATGTCGTTTTTATTATGTTCTATCCTGAGTTTCTGAATTATAAATTTTCCCAGACGTAAAAAAAGAAATTTTATTCTTTTTATAAATTAAAATTAAGTATAATTATGTAACGATGAAAGATTTTGACTTAAACACTTAATTTAAAAATACTTGAATTTGAATTTATATTTCGAATCAATAGGTAAACTGTAAATTTTAAACGTTATTTGATTTTGGAAGTCTTTAACTGAAAATTCTTCTATTTGAAATACATACACTGTAAAATAAGTTATGTTGAAAATCACCTTCGACCGTAATTTAACCTATCGGACTTTCAGAACTTGACTGTGAATAAAGTAGTAAATTAACAAGACTTCAATACAAATTAACGTTGTGCTATAATTGAACTAAATTGAAAATTGTGATAGAACCGTGACCACGGTACTTTAACAGTCGACGTGTAAAATTGCAGCGTATTATCCTGGAAACTATTTGACCTATATAGTAGGCCGTAAAGACACATAGAGTATCGCATTTACATGAGACTGTGAACTTACAAATAACAGCGTATTTACAATTTTGCTGTGTGATTCAAATTGACAGAATGTATAAGTGCTTGATAGGGAGCAAAAATACATGCAGTATGTATATGTGTAACCACTGACGGAGACGCGTTTTGGGTCTGATCGACAAATCGCGCAAAAACCTGAAGTCGCAAGGACTCGAGCGACCAGCAGCAAGCAGGTAGGCAAGCACCTGGGCCGGCAAACAAAAGACGTGTTATTGTGACTTTTTTCACTTTGGTTTTCACGATATTCATAGAAGAATTGAAAAGAATAGATTTCTAAATATTCCTTTATTCTACCTCCATTTACACGGAAAAAAGTAGATAGTTGGATTCACTTTTATGTACTGTTAACTTTAAGTTTACTTGTTCACATTGAACAAGAAACAATTCAAATAGTTTTTTTATACTGAATGAGATTGTAATCTCAGAATATACAAAACCTAAAGTCAGCATTACTACTTCAAATTGTAAAAAGAAAGATCACTAAAAACAAGTAGCTTCAATAACTATTTGGAATAGTACAGTTGAACATGTAAACTGTATGAATAACTAATTCACATAGTAAGCAAAGCATTGTGAGTTTGACTTTTGCAAGTGAGTTCGATCTCCTTTTTCGCATTGCAATAAGCACTGCGCGAGATTGTTTGCCCTACTATTTGAAATTGTGAGTAACTTCAGTTGCATAACTAGAAACGTGTAGGCCCTTTCCGAAAAATTTTTTAGGCGTTCCGCTTGAAATTAAAAAAGAAGGACGACTTATAACTTGCTTATCAGTGAAACAACAGATTTTCGCTTCTCAATCTATAAGACAGACCACCCACTGACATTTTACAAAAGGAAATAAATTGTCAGAAACTATTTTATAATGGTTTCTCTTTTTTCATAATATTAGTTGAGATAATTGTTATAAATAAACATGGTGAATAACTCTACTTTATATTTCGATACAGTTTTTTTGTTTTGTACCAAATTTTCAGAATATAAAAATATTATGAAAAATTATATATAAAAAAATACTTTTTTTACATTACTTCTGCTATGGAATTTTTTTCATATGATATTTTTAATTCCTTATAACAATAAAAATGATTGAGATCATACTTGATTTAGCCATCCAGGTTCGAATATTATATTATTTGGAAGAATTTTTTTAGTAGAATAATGCATTGTTTTCGACATATCATTTTTTGAATCAATAATTAAATAGTATGGCGCATAAGATATTTTTCATAACAAATGGATGATTTCAGACATTTCTCGAAATACAGTCATGATTTCAGTCCATATTAGATTTTGTATAATGAAGCATGAAATTAATGTTAACCTAATCTATGGTAATTTTTGAGGTGATTTATGGTAACTTATCATAGATTATCCAAAATTCATTTTTAAAAATTTCCATAAATCACCGGAAATTTATGGAAAATTTCGGTAATTTATGATGATTTTACAGGTGAATATGGTAACTTACCCAAAATTCATTTTCAAAAATTTCCATAAGTTTCCGGAAATTTATGAAAATGTTCCATTAACTTCCAGAAATTTATGGAAAATTTTGGTAATTTATGGTAATTTTACAGGTTAATATGGTAACTTACCATGGAATACCCAAAATTCATTGTTAAAAATTTCCATAAATTTCCGGAAATTTATGAAAAATGTCGGTCATTCATGGTAATTTTACAGGTGAATATGGTCACTTACCCAACATTCATTTTTTTAAATTTCCCTGAATTTCCGGAAATTTATGAATAATTCCGGTAGTTTATGGTAATTTTACAGGTATATATGGTAACCTTCCATAAATAACCGCAAAATTCTATTATCTGCAACTAAAATTTCCTCGCAGTTTTTACCGTGAGTGGGCTGATATTCATAAAATGCGAGCTCATAGATGCATAATTTTCATTATTCATCTCTGACGTCACTTTTGAGTCCCTAGGGAGTAAAAAATAGAGCTTAAGCCCCGCTTCATAGGCGTTGAAAAGGGCTGAAATCATGCATGTGTCATAAAAAAATAATTTGTAATACAATTTTAGTTCAAATTAATTTCCAGATTTGAAGCAGTAATAATTTTTTCAACCTTTTCACATTGATGTTTGTAGAAATCAATACCATTTATTGAAAAAAATTTTTTCTCATTTTCTTAAGATTTTTAACAAAAATAAAATCTACAATTCTACTGTGATATCGCGATCTTTAATATTCGTTTCTCGGAACCGATTTTTTTATATTAAACAGTTTTTATTCTAATTCAGCATCCCCATATCTCATGAGAAAAATTTTATTTTTGCAAGAAAGTTAAATTTGAATCACTATTCAATGTTTATTTCATCTTAAAATAGTGATTTCAATTTTGCATTTGATATATTATTACAATGTTTAAACTATTTTTTTTATTCATACACATATCAGTTATGTAAATTAATGTTACGTTTCAAATGAAGTGAGATGATAATAAAGTAACATTAAAAATGCCAAAGATTTCATTCGAAATCATTTTTTCAAGTCTTGATTTACAAAAATACAAAATATATAGTTTTTAAAAATTGTAATTTTAATCATTTTATAATAATACATATAAATTACTAATAATATATTTACTGTGTGAGTTGATACTTTTAGGCAAAATATTTTTCCCTAGCTCGTTACAATTTATTAGACATCACCTGTAAGAGATTAATTTGAAACATTGTGAGTAGACTTTTATTTTCTTAGCTGGCCACGTTTTTCTCAGAGAAACCGCTTGATCGAGAATTTGGCAGAAAAATCTAAGCGGTTCCGTAGCTCACTTGACTAAGGCGTGCGCTATATTTAGGTTTTAGGACAAGTTTTAGGTAGGCAGGTAGGGTTCGATTCCCCAGCGGGGGCGATTTTTCAAAGCGTTTGAGCGTGCGATCATATGTGTAGGACTCTATGCGTGCGATTGTGTAAGAATAATCGTAAATTACGTGCAGTAATCATATATAACATAATTTTTTTCCTCCTCAAATCGATCGACATTTTACATCATTTTTGTTTTGTATAGAATGCGTGCAGTGCATATATACATATACATGAACGCGTTACGATGCGAAATCGGCAAAGTTACTCTTCATAGGAGGAAAGCTTACTACACGAAATAGTAACTTCTTCTCGCTGAGTATTGATGGTTACCAAGTGGTGCAGTGCATTCTACTATTTGAAATTGTTCATCCTACTCTTTTAAAGCGTCAGTTTAACATACCTGAACACAAAATAGTCATTTTAACAAAATTCACGACGAAAAGCTGCGGTTCAATTTAAAATAGTTAGAACTAGTGGTTTCGAGAGTTCTTCTAACGATCCACTTTTTTCCGTGTATCTATGAGATATTTCTCATTATACGAGATGAAGGCGAAAATAAGGTATGTAATTTTCAGAATATATCAATTGTATATTAACTGTGGGAGTTCTAAAAAATGCATATAAGTCTGCTGAAATTGTGGTTAGTAACCTTAAATCACTCTACTGAAATGAATTTTAATTATTGTATTTTTTAATTTTTGGTGCGAGCTATATTCGAAACTTTATCCTGCTGTTTTTAA
The DNA here is from genome assembly GCA_932178445.1 of Andricus quercusramuli. NCBI lineage: Eukaryota > Metazoa > Arthropoda > Insecta > Hymenoptera > Cynipidae > Andricus > Andricus quercusramuli. The sequence continues at coordinate 68,563 of CAKNXH010000164.1, read as the reverse complement.
CTTTCAAAAATTACAAAAATCATCGAGGGGGGAGAAAGTGTTTCGATATTCTTGAAATTATATTTTCAAATAATTGCAGAACACAAGATTTGTGCTCTATGAAATAATGTTTAGACTTCTATTCTACTGGATTATATTACAAATATTGTCTTTTTCGAATTTTGAACTGACATAAAGACCACGAATTATCAGACCTTATCACTGGAGGCTGATCTACGATTCTTGTGTTTAAACTCGCGCGACACTTTATGTTATTTTGAACTTTGTTCTTAGCATTAATGTTAAGGCGGAGATAGGTGTAAAACTGCTCTGTACCACCAAAGATTCAATCCATCTAATATAATATAATCTAACGTTGTTCTTTGTATTTTTCACGATCTAAAATTTTCCACGCTCTTTACAATAATGCAAATTCCTGAAACTGTTTTATATAATTACATTTTCTTCATTCAACAACTATTTTATTGATTTAAAAAAACTGCTACATTTCTATGGAACCAATTTTCTTTTTTTAATCAACGGACCATTTTATTAACTTTATTTAGTTGAAGAAAAATCTTTTCTTCTGGATTCAACAACATTTTCTTCCGGCATCAAAACAATAAATAATTAAATTTTATACAAATGAAGGGCATACAAAATAAATCAGTATCTTTCAACCTATTCTCAGATTAATTTAATGATGTGTCATTACTATAAATACTGGTTTTAATTACTGGCTTTGCATATCAAATTACGAATCGCTTGTCAAAATTATACTCAGAAAGTTTCTTTACCGACTTATGGACAATTTAAGTTTCTCTTGTCAATTGACAAGCACAAAGTTTATCCACGCACGTGGCTGTGAATTTACACACAGTGTGTTTCTTTCAGTGGCGAACGTTTTTTTACACATAAGTCTCGTTCTTTCACGTAGACTCCTGTAAATTTACTATACGTATTATATGGGTCAATTAGTTTTCAACGTAGTACGATGTAAAATAACACAGATTTTTTTTACCGCATATGATTTGAAATTGCCCACAAAACCAGAAACTAGTTTAAATTTTTTTAATTTGAAAATCAAAACCAAGAATGAAAATATTTTAAATTAGAATTTATAAATATAAGTCTTTGAAGTTGTACAATTTTAAGTTTTAGGCCTTAACCCTATGAGAACCAGGCTCCTTTCCAGGCCAGAAAACCATTTTTAGCAACTGGCATATATATATATATATATATATATATGCATTAATAATTTATACAATTCTGTTTGAAAGTTTTACTATTGAGTAAATCGTGTCACAAGCAATTTTTTTTTCATGTCCATGAAATCTCAGAAATATCTTTTCGCATCTTGCACTGTTTGACCGGAAAAACGAATGCTTTTATTTTCATTAACATTTTCACAATTAAAACAAAAACTATGCGTCTTATCATACGTTATTACTACTATTTTTGGTAATTTTTTTCTAGAATGTTATGAATAAAACTAAGACACATCATTAGGATTAACCAATTAGGCATTGCAAACAGGTGGATCACAAATTTCTTAATGTTGAAAAACTGAACATTTCAAACTCAAAGTTTCGAAGTTCAATAAATTAGATGTGCCTTTAAATGTGCGATTCCAAATTTGAACATTACAAATCTAAAATAATTTGAAATGGAACTCATTCAAAATTGCATAGTCACTATAGTCACAAAACTTGAAGGAGAAACGTCAATTATTTTGTTAAAACGATTTGAAGAGTTGAAAAAGTGCAACCCTCCGTAAGACCCGCAAAATATATGTTCTCTGATCAATTAATTGTATAATTTTGATTAAAATATGTAGTCGATCAGAATACTAAATAAGTCGCATCAGAAAAATTAAAAATTCTTATCGGATGCTTGCATGAATCAAGTCTCGCGATAAGGATTCGTTTGAAAACATTTCAGTGGACTGCAGGTGCTTGAGTTCGATGTATCGAGACGACCCTGAAAGAGAATTGACCGACTTTCGTCTATTACCGGCACTCCTAAAAATAATCGTCAATTCCTTTCAATGGGTGAGATCAGCGTTTACGTTCGTATGCGTCTGCAATTAAATGCCTCTTAATTAGGGCACCGATGTCAGAACTTCTGTATAACGTGGAAAAATGCGCACACGTGCTTGAGCAGCTGTGTCGGTAAAGTCTGATAAGAGAAACGACATATTTGATGCTCTTCTTATACAATTTTAAAATTGATTATTTCTCATGATATAATTAATACATAATTTTGCATCATACGAATATTAAGGGGCACTCGTTAAATCATTGCTCTATTAAAAGTTGCGTACTATCATTTAAAGAAAATGTTATTGACTCATTGTGTGTCGGTGGAATTGTATCAGTAAACAATGAGTCATTGACTGAGTAGAACATAAATGATTCTAACTTTTATTTGTATACATTAGCAGGAAATAGTTTTTGTAAATTCTGTCATTCAGCCAACTAAATAGTTAAAACAACCATTCGGTTTCTTCTTATTATTATTTGTCCTACATCTATGAACTGGAGAAGATGAATAAGAATGAAAAATTATTGATTAAATTAGTGTAATTATAGAAAGCACGTGAATGAAGTGATTAATTGCACTCGATTGACAGGTTGGACTATCAATCGGCATTTATCACACGATCGGTAAAACCGCACCAGCCGCTGTGAGCGTCTCTTGACAATAATTAAGCACTTTTAATTGGGACACGAGACTAAACTAGCTTCTTAAAGAGTAAGCCTAGCATACCTTGCATTTATGGTTGTATCGAGTACATGCAAGACCTAAGAGTAAGAGTAAGACGAACGTGACGGTGCATGAGCAAACTCCACTTCACATGGAGTGTTCATAAAGGCTTTAAAATACGAGTTTGTCTGCATGGGGCACACACGCGTGGTGTAAACATAGCAGTACGAAAGATATGTCGCAGGTAGCTGCGTAATAAGCAAACAATTGATATTGTCGTTATCGCGGAAAACGAAACGCTAGACATACAATAGTAAAACACCTTCCCAAGAAATGCCCTACATCAGAAGAATTTTATCATCCAATTCAAGCGATTAAACCTGCGATATGAACTATTGTTCATGTGTTATGCATTTAATATATTCAATTTTACTTCTTCTAAGATTTCGATTTTTTTTAATTATTAAAATTTGTATTATTATTACAAAAAAGGAGCTCATTTTTTTCTCAGGCTTAAGATGGTTACAGCCCAATATTTCGAAGATATGTTTGTTATTATTTTATTACATATTATTTATAAAAAATGAGGATGCTCATTTTTCTCTCAGGCTTTAGATCTTTATGGCCCAATATGTCGGAGACATTATTGTTAGAGTCGGATGATTGAATAGTTTGCATGGGACTGTCCCGGTATACATCATCAGTCACGGACGCATTTTTGTAATGCAATCAAGTGATCTGATAAAAGCAGTATGCTTAATTTGACATATTGGGCAAAACCTGTTTTTTCATTTCAACATCCACGGACTGTGTTGCAATCAAGTGCATGGTGGGAGGATCTACAGCTTAAGGTGGGATCTGAACCACCAGATCGGTAAAAGTACATAGAATAATTTCCAGACGTTCCAGCTCAGAATTCAAACCCCGGACCTCGTCTTATTATTATTATTTTTTTTTTTAAATTGAAGTTATAGGCTCCGGTAGCTACGAGCATGGTTCCTTGAAGCAACCAATCCCGACGCAACTGGAATTCGTAGGTAATCCGCAAGAGCGGGAAATTTTCGCGAGATAACGTCGTGCAACACTGTTCCTTGGAGTCAGGTCTCTAGCCGCGGATAACCTTACGCTGCAGACGGGACAGTTGGAGATGAAGGTTTCACCTCTGGATACTTTTTTAGAGCTACCAATCTTTGTAGAATGTTATGAGAAACAGTGTTGATGGACCAGATGAAGTGATCTCAGAAGAACAGCCTTTTGCAAGACGAGCAATAGATCAACACCATAGAAGTGCCTGAGATGGCGATATAACACTTTTAGAGCCGCATTGTTTCTCTCTATGTACCCGTAGCGTGCATATTTAGAGCATCCATGGAGAACATGTCCAAGTGTTTCTGGCTCTTGCTTGCACGCTCAGCAGTTGGTATCATTTACAGGTACATTCATTATGCGTTTGCGGTAAACTAAGTTGTCTATAACGCCGTCTTGACAGGCAAAAATAAATCCCTCAGTCTCCGATCTCAATTCAGCAGACTTGAGAAACCTGTTGGACAGACCCGCTGGAATCAAATGGGCGGCCAAGCTCCTTTGCGGCCCTATCTGCGGCACGGTATGGAAACGCCGCAGCATTGACGACTTCATGTTGATGTACGAGTCGCATAAGGGAATCTGTGCTATTTAGCACTGAGCAGGCTGTAGCCAGAACCGTTCTCCGATGAAGACATTCTAAGCTTAGCAAGCCTCTACCTCCTTCATCTCGAGGGAGATATACATATTCGAGGTACGGGAGATCTAGGATGAAGACTTCGATGGATTGTCATCATCTTGCGTGTGCTTCGGTCAAGTTGCTTCAACTCATCGATGTTCAATTTTACTGCACAGAGAAGTATAGAAACGGCCAGCATATTGGTCGCCTGGATCTTGTTCTTTACAGATAATTCGGAAGCCCACATTTTTCTGAGAATTTGGCTAAACCTTTCTCTAAGAGCCGTTTTTAACACATGCACATTTTGGGTTTCCGCTTGCGGTATTCCAAGATACGCATATGTTTCTTCAAAACCAAGATGTTGAATGGTATTTCAGCCTATGAGTTGAACATCCTGATCGTCACGCGATGATGTAGTTTCTAGTCTTCCTTAGTGTAGGTGGATGTAGGCACACTTGTCCAGTCCGCAGCTCATGCCAATCGCTTTAGAGTACCTATTTACCGCCTTCACAAGGATATTATGATCCTCTCTCGAGGAAGCGAAGAGTTGAAGGTCGTCCATGTATAAAAGGTGGTTGACCTTATATTCTCTTCTGTTTTGCGGGTCACATATGTATCCAGAGCTTTTGCCCCGGAGCAGAATAGATAGAGGCAAAAGGGAGATGCAGAAAAGTATCGGACTTAGAGAGTCTCCTTGGAAGACTTCCCTATCATACGTGATATGGCTTGTAGTCACTTGTCTTTCGTCAGATGTTATGACAAATCTTGTCCGCCACGAGAGCATAAGCTCTTTTGTGCATCTCATTATTTTTGGATGCACCTCCATGCACTCAAGGAGCTTACTAAGTAGCTCATGGTTCGTATTATCGAATGCCTTACGGTAATCAATCCAAGCCATGGACAGATTGCGTCGATACCTGATGGATTCCTGGGTAATTTACCTGTCTATTAACAGGTTCTCCCTGCAACCTGCTAGCCCTCTCTTGCATCCACGTTGTTTAACTATTGCACTCCATACCTGCTCGATAGATGTTAATATCCTCCCTTTGAGGATGCCAGTGAATAGCTTGTAGCTGGTTTTTAAACAAGCTATGTATGGGTATGTTGTTTTTTGAACTTGACAAATCTCCGGTGTTAGGGATCAATACCGTGCATCCTTCCACTAGCCACTGCGGGACGGGTTTTTCTCCGTTTAAGAAAGTAGTAAATATACGAGCTAGATGTTGGTGCGTAGAAGTAAACTTCTCTCACCAAAAGTTGTTGATTTTGTCTGGCCCTGGCGCTGGAAAGTTCTTAGGCCTAGCGATAGCTTTCTTCACTTTTTCAGCAGTAAGTATTGGACACTCTTCCTCTGGACCCTGTAACCTTTTCCTTTGGCAAAAGTTACGAAAGAGTGATGTATCAGAAGCGTCTTCATTTAGCTGCTAAGTATCTCCATATACTTGCTCCCAGAAGACTTGAATGTCTTCTCGACTAGGCGGATTTTTAACTGCACGTGACGCTTTATTGAATAGACGGGAAGGATGAGTAGAAAAGGTGGAATTTTCCTGAATCCACTTAACTCGCCGTTCAAGGCGCTGTTTCGCTCTTGAAGGAAATCTTATTTTTGCGTCCAGTGCTGCCTGATGGTCAACAGTTTACACTTGTTCAGCGTGTGATTTGCTTTTCTTAAGTTTCGAGCCAGTGCCCTAACTTTTGGGGTGAACTTCTTATTTGATGTTATGTAGCTAATCACGCATTGGATATTTGATGCATGCCGTCTCGCCATTTCAATTTTAAACTTAAGCTGTGCAATACGCTCGCGAGTCTTACTCAGAAGGGAAAGGTCTCCTCTGTGAAATTCAAATTTGGACGAGACCACTTCTCATCGACAGAGAATCGAAAATAAACGAAAGTATTTCCGGCTTTTTTCCCATTGGGCCGTAGTTTTTTTGTATGAATTTTTGAAGTTTTGGGTCGGCAAGCCGCCCGAGCGAACACGAGTTCGCGCGACACACTTTCTCATTCTTTTTAAAGCTGCAGCGAAGTTAACAGTACTCCTCTAGTTTTTGCACGTGAAGTATCTGACAAAATTTTTGTGGAAAATGGAAGACGAAAGTTCTGCAAGTGCCAGTGCCGTTAATTGTGCAGTAGATAGTGTGTTTGACGACGATATTTCCCCTTCTTTAAAAATTCATTAAACAAAAACTACGGCCCAATGGGAAAAACGCCGGAAGTACTTTCGTTTATTTTCGATTCTCTATCAATTAAAAGTGGTCTCGTCAAAATTTGAATTTCACAGAGGAGGTCTTCCCCTTGTCGCTAAGCAGGGAGACCGCTTTCTCGTAAACAACACAGTTCAAATTCCAAAGATTAACATCTTCCGGGAGAAAATCGGGGAGCGCAGTATTAGCTTCAGCTAATTTGTCCATCCTGAGGAAGACTTTTTGGTGCTCTCCTACTTCTCATGTTGGCATTATCGGCTATCTGCAAAGGTGGTCTTGCTGGGTTATTATTATCAATAATATGTATATAATATAATAATTGTTATTATTATAATTATTATCGTCTTGTTAAGCTGGATCATTCAAGTCCCGTAGCACTGCAGTTGAAATCCTTTTGAATATGTCTTTCATTTTAAAACCGCAGTGAAATAGAGGTCTATAAACGGGACACCTTCGCTGCTAAAGTGTCATTTAAATCCTTTAGCATGAGTAAATATACCGTCAGACGACTCCATTCCTCTAGGCATGGGCCTGTGATCTCTTACAAAGGTGGGCTTAGAGAATCCCTGTACGTATTAATAAACAACCAGTAATAACCCGCGGCTGCATCAGACTTTTTTAGAAGTACATACAGCTTTTGCCTGGACGTCTGGCCAGAGAAGAGAAACCCTGAGTTTGAAGGCAGTTATTCGACCCAACTCATCGAATGCACGCAATCATCCTCAGCGTTAAACCTCCAGCTCGACATTAGTTGAAACGCAGCTAATATACAATCTGGTTGTACTTCGCAGATGATCATCCATCAGAGTGCTATCCGCGCCCAGGTGCGAAATTCGGTCAGCTGCCAGAGATTGACCATCGGCCCAAAGTCGGTCCTGCTTTGGTAACCGATCTACGGTAACTAGAGTTGGGCCGACTAAGGTGTTTTCAAGCTGCCATGGTCTCACCGACGTCGGTCTCCAACGCGAAAAGCCGTCTGTCGGCCCAATTCTGGCCCAACGTTGGGCCGACGATCGGATAAACTGTGGCAGATTGGTCGGTACGACCGCAAGAATGCGGTCGGTCCAACTCTGGATACAGCAATCGGTTAGCCACAAGTCACCATGGTTCACCCGACGGTCGGTCAAACCTTGGCCCAAATATGGGCCGACCGTCGGTTAAACGCTGGTTCATTGTTTAAAAAAACCGTGAAAGTACGGTTGGCCCGACTCTGGACAAGAGATGGCCCGACCGTCGGCATAACATTGGCATGTGCAAGTCACCATGATGCACCCGACGGTCGGTGAAACCTTGGCCCAAATATGGGCCGACCGTCGGATAAAGGCTGGTTCATTGTTAAAAAAACCCGTAAAAGTACGGTCGGCCCGCCTCTGGACAAGAGATGGCCCGACCGTCGGCATAACATTGGTTTGAATTATTTATTAAAAAATTATATAATTTATATTCCCGTTAACAGTTAATTTATTTTACATCTAAAAGATGTTGCATAATAATACAAAAATTAATGAGAAAAAAGAGTTAACAAATTGTTTTTTTAACTACTTTGAACTGTAGCTTATGAGGATGATTTTTTCATTGGCTTTCAATTCTTCAGGTGTAGAGTAATGGTTAAGACTCCCGACTGCTAGGCGATGGATTCAGGTATAGGTGTAGGTTCGGGACCCCGTAGCGTTAGAAATTTTATTTGTAATATTATTTAAAAAAATGTAATATATGTATTCAATCTAAGCAGGACCATTAACATTTATAGTCAAAATACTCGCAATCAATTATTATTTATTTTTTGAATACCTATTTTGTGTATTTCCACCTGTGTAGTACGAACCTTCAAAATCAAAGTCGGCCCCACATTGTTGTCCAGGGTTGGGCCGACATCATCTTAATGGATGGCCCATATATGGGACCAAATATCGGGCCGAATTTGAGAAGCCAAAGGCGGTTGACCGTTATCATTTAGCTCGTTGGCCCGACCAGTGGCGCATAAAGTTGGACCGACCGTCCGACGGTTGGCCCGACCGTGGGCCGACGGCCAATTCGCACCTGGGCGCTCGAAATGGCTTGACTTTTAGGCTTCTCCCGAGTCAAGATTTACCGCGCCTTGACTGTTCACCGTTAAACTCTCACCCTTGATCCCTGAACATTGAAAAAATATACATTTTGGAATTTTCGACCTGCGTCGACGCCAAATCGTTCTCTCGTAGAAACAAATGAATACATATATTTTTTTTTTATTAGAATGATGTTTAGTACGTTGTAAATCACTTTTTGTGCCTTATGGAGTTTAACACGTAAAACGTATACTTCTTCTACTTCATTGATTTTGTTCAAGAAATTACAAGTCAATTTATTTACCCTTTCATGAATTTTTTCTCTTCTCAGTAAAGATGCATATTGTCAAATTCAATAATCTGCAAAATGTTCATTATTTTTCAACTTATAGTTTTGAAGCGATTACGAAAATGAGTGAAAATGAAAAATTTCAGTCCAACAGCAGCTTTTCTCCGAACCTGAAGAATTTATGGCAGCTAAGTTGAACTCAGAGTGGCTTATTGTTAGAGGATTAGGACTTCCAGATTCAGGCTCGACCATAAAGCTCACTGCTACAGGCCCGAACCTATAACCCAGCACATTTTCCCAATTTTTTTCGCACTTTCTGAGGAACCAACTAATTTTTTTACAATACCCCAACCCTAGGGGGACACTTGACTTCAATGAGTTGAATAACAGAGTAATAACACTAAAACTGCCGTATGGGTTAAATCTCAGGGCTCGCTTCAGGTTCTCTTGAAACGTTTCTATTTTAATTCGTACGGTGGGAGAAAACTACAAAATTCTTTACAAACTACTAAAAATCATTTTATTTCGAAACAAAAAAATATGTATTCATTTGTTTCTACGAGAGAACGATTTGGCGTCGACGCGGGTCGAAAATTCCAAAATATATATTTTTGGGCCAGCCTGATATATATATATATATATATATATATATATATATATATATCTTAATTATTACTTTAATAATTATACGATCAAACGAACTTACCTTAGTGAAGTTCGATCGTAATTATACGATGTGTCTTGTCGGAATAGATCACTTGTGGTGGCGCCAGCTGCTCGGTTATAACCAAAAATTTTAAAGGATAACAAATTTAAGGAATTCATATTTTGCTATCATCCGGAGGCTCCCCCGTTACCATGCCTCGATTTTCATTAATTTTAAAGACGAAATATCGCTGGAATCCAATAGTATGGGAATAGTATGGGAAAAATAAAACCAAAAAAAGAAACGGGGGAAGGGAAAATAATTCAAGAAACAACAAATTTTTGATTTAAAAAACACTGAACAATGCGTTTATTCATGAGCCTTAAGACATAACGATCTTTCGAATTGAACAACAAAAGTATGGGAAAGAAAAATACAAAACTATGTTTCTTAGCGTAAGAAGAATCATATCGCCTTTAGCTTAAAATCTTTTGACCGAAATTTTTTTTCTCTCTAAAACTGAGCGATTGTAGAATAAGGCAAAGACCTTTGACGAGTCGGACCAACACGCTGAATTTCGAATGACATCGAGGGAAACGCCGTTTCTTAAAGCGGCAGATGTAGCGGCATGTTTAATGCTCTAAGACGTGAAAACTTTACTGTCTATCCCCTTTTTCAAGAGGATCGTCCTTATCCATCTACTCAAATTCTGGGCAGAGCAGGGCTCATGAGGCTTTCTCAAGGAGATTGATATTTGATATGTACCATCTGGTCTTATTTTGGACGTTCTCTTTATGTAGTTCAAAAGCGTCGAAGCAATGCAGAGAGCTAGTTGGTCCTTGAAAATAGGTAGAGCCAATAAGGGCTACTTTCTGTTGACGCCTGAAGTTTTAACTCTGTCAGTCATTTTAATGTGAATAGCGTCCTCTTGTTGTAAAATGTCACTTAACTTCATTAATGTCATTGTTTGTTGTCTTTGAGCTGTTGCGAGGGCCAATAGTGTGACCAGCTTGAATGAAAGATCATTGAGTGAAATTTTGTCGTAAGGATAAAACAATTTTAAATGGGTAAGTACTGTGGTTGGGTCCCATATAAAATCATATCGTGGACTCTGAGGCTTCAAATTGGACGCGCTCTTGCAAAATCGTTTAATTATGGGATCTTTCACAACATCCCGGTTGACAATTAACGCCATGGTAGATCGATACGAGTTGAGTGTCCCATATGAATATAGTCCTTCCAACGAGAGAGTAAGAAAATCCAGTAGCGACGATGTGGGGGGTTCGAAGGGCGAATTTCCTTCTTCTGGCAGAATTCCCACCACAGCTTAATTGGCCTCGCGTATTGCTTCAAAGTTGCGGGAGCAACAGACGCCAGGTTAACCCGCAAGGATAGAGTGGAGATTCCCTCTACTGCAAAGGTGTATGCTTGCCCGATAGTTTGGCTACAACCAGGGTAAGGCTTCTCCACAGGGGATGGAATTCGCTAAAAGGAGAAGAGAGAACATTTTTATTTGGCCCGAGAATAATTTGTTCTGATGTTCGCAATTGGACAAATAAGGGAAACCACGGGTGAGAAGCTTGAAACGGGAGAACTACACCCCTTCTGCTTTTATGTATGCTTCCGCCTTTTTGGTTGACACTCCACTGGCCTCGTGTCGATCTTCCTTCACAAAAGGCGCGCCAGCCTGTCTTGGAAGCATCTGAAAAAATCTCGAAAGAATATTTTCCGTCTGTGATTGGGTTACAGATTGAAGGATCAGTTATATTCTTGATCCACCAATTTAGGTCTTCATGGAATTCCGTAGGTAAATGTGCAGACGCATCAAAGTCGTCCTTATTGACATTGAAGGCTAAGAACTTGAATCTTTCCGAACCTTGAACATGCACTGGACCGTATTCCGTGGCTGGTCACGCTGAAACCAAAATTCCAATAAGATGAGCCAGATCTCTGATTTTGCAGCAGCGCTTTTTTCCGAAGGAACGAGCCAATTGGAGAATTCTTTGTCTCTCTTCATCTGGGAGACCAGTGGTAAAACTCCTCGAATCCAATACGAAACCTAAAAATTTTATTGATTGAACTGGAGCTAGGTGAGATTTTTAACGTTGATAATAAATCCAAGGGACTCTAGCAGCGGCTTAGGCTCATCCATATTTTTTGCGCATTCATCTCTCGAATCTCCAAGTCACTGGTTTAAAGATTTGGGTGAAAATGAATGGGGCCGAACACAACCCCAAGGGAAGGAGTTTAAACTTGCAGAATTGTTGCTGAAATTAAAAACGAAGGTACTTTCTCTGGTCCGAGTGCACTGGAACTCGGAAATAAGCGTCCTCCAGATTTATTTCAGCTAGGAAACAGCATGGAGACATAAGGCGAATCACGGTTTTCTAATCTTCCAATTTAAAATTATTTGTTATGGACAACTGCTTAAGTCTCTTTGCATTCAAAATGAATCTTTTTTCTCCATTAGATCTGTCAACTGAGAAAAAAGAAAGAAAGAAATTGATCTTCGCAAGGTTTAACCTTTGCAATAGCCCCTTTTTTCGAATACTTATCAATCTGTTGTAAACAATGTTTTTTATTAGAAAGTGATAATGCAGGTTCGGGTAATGACTCTTATCCTGAAGGCTTCCTAGCAAAAAGAATTTTAGATGCTTTTGCAGCTTGAAGAACGAGCGCATTTGAGGTGATATTCTGCCGCAGCGGGATGAAATGTTTTAATCTTCCGGATACATTTACGTCCTCTGAGTCAATGTTGTATATTATATAATTCTTCTTGACTGGGGCTCGGAAGTTTAAATCCCTCGTGGCGTCTGATATGGGATAAGAGTAGGATCCTTTGAACTAATTGTTACTTTTCTTTCGTGTATATGAGTCTTGAGACAGCATCTATTTGCCGGCCTTCTCCCTCTATTAGAGTCTCCGTCGCATTAGACATATTCCTGCCCTGGGTCACGAAATATTTCCTGCTTTTTTTTTATACCATTAAGCCATTTTCCCTTTCGGGGTGGGTGTGACACTACCCGATTCGGGTAGTGTTTTTAGATAGATTATTTACTACTAGTGTAGTGTGAGCTCACCACACCCACGATGGGCTAACAGCACGCAGTATTCCCGAACGGTCACACATCCAAGTACTAACCGCGTCTAACACTGCTTAACTTCAGTGAACTTACGAGAACTGGTGTTTTCAGCGTGGTATCGCCGTTGGCGATATACAAAAAAGGCCTCAGCATATAAACGTCCTGCGTCTCCGACTAAATTGATCACGCGACTGACGTCCAAGAACAAGGCGCCAAACTCGTTCTTCTTTCTTGACATTAGCTCCGACAAAGCCAGACCAATGGCACTCAAAATTGACGCAATCTGTTCTTGGCTCATTTTTTGATACTTGTTTCTCCTTGTTGAAGAGGTTCCCAAGATTGCCTGGATTTTTGGATCCAGAATTGGTGCCAAGAGCAAAGGAAAATTAGATGGCGTTGGGTATTTCTTGAAAAGTTTTTCTTTCATCTCCTTTCACATCCCTTTTTGCACAATGATTGGCCATTGTTTCTCTAAAACCGAACGCAAAGGTGGATCTTCCACCTCTTGGTCCGAAACATCGCCCAAGAGATCCACGATTTCGGGTTCAACAAGATCTTCTTTAATCTTTTCTGGCTCGTCAGGCAATTTTTCTATTGTTTCCGGAAACGTACGTGTTTGAGAAGGTTCTTTCGAGGGCGAATGCTCAGCGGCACGCTTTTTGACTCTCGGTGAGCGAGATCGAGAAATTTCGGAACTCGAATAATCGGCAGTCGACTCTCTAGGGTATCGCTCTTGCCGTCTGTTTGCTCGCTTTTCCAGATCACGATCTGACGACCCTCTCGGGATACGCTCTGCGCGTCTGGTGGATCTTAAACCTCTGGATTCAAGGGAGGCATAACTCTGCTCACAACGACGATGACGATCTGGCGAATACTTACGACAGCGATGTTCTCTTCCCCTCGAGGACCCTTGATATTCCGGAGAAAAATCGCGCCTACATTTTCTATGGTGAGAATTCTCCTTCATAGAACCGGAAATTGAACTTGAGTGATGCGATTCCGCACTTCTATGATCTTTCGGGAAGGCGATTCGGCCATTCTTGGGGAATCGCGAACACAAGTTAATAAAAGTTTTAGAAAAAACGATAATGCGTTCTGATCATAACCGCACAACAAAAACGAATGAAGATCGGGGCATGGTAACGAGGGAGCCTCCGTATGACGGCAAAATATGAATTTCTAAAATTTTTTTCTTGAAAATTTGTGGTCTTAACCGAGCAGCTGGCGCTACTACAAGTGATCTTGCGGACGCGACACTTAAGTATAATCTTACACGAATGTGTACAAATTGAAAGAGAAAAATACTATAATTAGAACATTGGAAAGAATTGGATGTAATGTTTCACAGAGAATTTTGGAGATTAGGTAAAAATTACGAAGTACATGTATGCGGATGAAAGCGTATGATTTTTTGTCTATCATATTTATTGATTGACAATTAAAATACAATCATTGGTACGTACGTTTCAGAATGAAGCATGTTTCCTTGTGGGAAAATTTATGTATATACTTCTATAGGCACGTGTAATGAATTTTTCGTTATGAATCAACGGTGATTAGTTTGTTGTTCTTCCGAAGTCTTAAATTATACCATTACCATTAAGCCATTTCCCTTTCGGGGCAGGCGTGACACTATCCGATTCGGATAGTGTTTCTAGGTGGATAGTTTCTTGTAGTAAAATAACTACAAGTGTGGGCTCACCACACTCACGACACGCCAACAGCACGCGGTTAGTAGTATTCCCGAACGGTCACCCATCCAAGTACTAACCGCGCCCAACACTGCTTAACTTCAGTGATCTAACGAGAACTGGTTTTTCCAGCGTGGTATGGCCGTTGGTTTATTAAATTAAATTTTAAACAATCGTTGGTTGAAAAATGAATAAAAGTTTGATCAATCATGAGCTAAACATTTTGCTCCTCGTTTTTTTAACATTTTTCAAAATTATTTATCACTGTTGTGGAATATTATTTATGAAAATTCTTTGAAGCATCTATTTTACTACGAAACTATTGCAGATAGAAAATTGCTGTGAGAATAATTGACATCTTCTTGAGTACATGGTTGTATTTGAATTTGTTCAAGGCTTTTGGACAAGCGTAAGTATGGTAACAAATTATTGCTTATAACAATTTCTTACTCACAAAAAATTGGTTTCAAAAACCATTACTGTCTGAATGAATCAGAAATTGATAGAAAAGGTAATACTTGAATGGAAGACTTTCCTATACTCCCGTGTTTCGCTGATTCCGTAGGGTTTTTATCCAAACTCCTGAATTTCCTGAATACCTACGACATTATATATATCCATAAAAATGATAATAATAATAACCGCTTTATTTCCAGACTTTCACTTTCATCAAAAATTGTACAAAAAGGATGGGAAATGTGATTGTTAGTTTTTGTAATACAAAGTAGTTTTTAGGTCAGTAGAATGTAATGAATTGAATTCTTATATTAAAATGATTCACTACTTTTTGCATGCATCAATCATCACTTCTTTGATATTGAATTAAAGTATAATTAATATACAATAGACTCATATATATTGTATACATATTAATAAACAAGAGGAAAAAATAAGGTAATCATCTGATAACGGTTCTGAGCAATAATAATAGATAATAATAATAGACTAAATATGTACTCAATTGTAAAGGAATATAAATCAAAAGAAATAAGTCGTATGTACACAAATTTTATCAGATAGGTACACTGTATTCTTACGTGAAAGTATAGAATTTGTAAATCAAAATAGGATTCGTATTTTGAATAAAAATTTGTTTCAATTTTAATAAATAAAAACATTTCTGAATTGATGTAATTTTGCTTCTTCAAATTATATTTTATCACTGGTTTTGGTAATAAAACAAGAATTACATGAAACGAGTTATTTTGGTTTTGAATTTCCGCGCCGTCCTGAAATTAGGGATGAGTAGTTGAATATTTGCTATAATTTAACTTTTTTTAAGGCAACTAGACGCAGCCCTTAAATTTTACACTTTGTCAATCTTTCAAATTGGGATGTTTTCAAATTTCAGTACCAAAAAATTGAATAAAAATTAGTCCTATTTCCATTTTTACGTCAATACAATATCATTGAGCTTTTCAATTTTGAAATTTAAAATCTTCAAAATGTAGGTAAACAAATTTACCTTTTATCAAATTTTTCACATGATAACAGAAGATTATATCAAAGCGGAATATTTTTTGGGCACTACGACTTAAATTGAATAAGTTTGGTTCCACGTAAACGCACAATTTAAGATTCAAAAATGATCAAAATTTGTTGTCGTAATATAAGATTAAACGGAACGTTATCATTATAGCTATGGGGCAATAAGTTCGAACCCTTAATGGGCTGGAAAAGATTTCAACAATTTTTGCATTCATTTAAACAATTTGGCTAGACACGTTCTGCGCAAATATTGAGTTTTGAGAACGGGAGATTCTCAAGTTAATTCATGGGAATTTAAAAAAATAATGTTTTCAGGAATTACTGATGACGTATTCAATACGTATGATGTGAAATTGAAAATGGCTTTTTGAGATTTTTGTGAGAAATAGTTTTTAATTTTTGAAATAGAAATTTGAACGCTTTGAAATATTAAGAGGGAACATCGTCGCTCAAGTTCTGACACTGCCTAATCCCATATACCTTCGTATGGATATAGTACTCTCTTAAGTATTATTATCTTTTAACAATAGCATTCAACAAGGATTCAAGAATTTTTTCAAGATCAAGCTTTTGATTTTATGAAAGATAATAAATTGGACTATATCAAGACATAAAATGTTTTCATACCCTCACAGCAATAGGAAATACTGGGATATAACATTCGATCCCATGTATCTCCCAGAAACGTTCCAATAGATATCTTGGATATCCTAGGGATTTCCCAATTTCCGCCTCGCAGAATATCCGATGGGTTATCCCTGGGATATCCTTGGGATAATCTGGGAGATAAATGGGATCGAATGGGATATCCCGGTATATCCTATTGCAGTGAGTGTATTATTTATTTGGTTTTATTATAAATATCAACTTTCGTTTTTGCAACTGCACCAGGGACATGTCAGACTGTGGCGTTTTGAACGTTTGAACTAGTTTCAAAGTAAAAACATAATATTAAAAATAACCGTGAATAGTGGTCTTTATTTCTAGGCATAAAAATTTCTCTTTTGAAGAAAATTTATATTCTAAAGTGAAACCCATTTTTGTTTTTTTAACAGCAGGGAAATTTAATTATTCGCTCTGCGTGAAATCACCAATTAATATTTTTCAATTATATTCAAATTCAATCATAAGTAAATTATATTTTTATATTACAAGGTTTAAAATAAAAATTGATTCATCTAACAGTCAGCAGGCTTTTCTAAATAAATTCAAACACTATAATATTTGAATATTTAATGAATTGGATACAATTATATCTATTAGACTTGCGTTAATTATGAAAGAATGTTCTGATATTTACACTTGGAAAAATAGGATTACGTCTTTAACGAGAATCATGTCAAGAAGCATGTGACCTGATCGGTGACATTCATCAATGATAGATGGATGCATCGCAGATATTATTATATTTTTCCTTTCATGGCCGATTGTAACATGTAAAAAGATTAAAAGACACTTCAAGAAAAGGAATGTTCTTAATGAAAAAGGTTCTTTTCAAACTCATTTCCATTGTAAAGATAGAAAGGATTCTGCCATGAAAAGAAATGCTCAGTCGTGTTAGCAATTAAGTGGGATAAGTAACAAGATTTATGATTGTAATCAATTTTTTATTGAATAAGTTTAGCTACGAAAAAAAATTATATCAGATATTTTTGTAATTTTACCTAATTTTGTTGAGGTATCTTATTTGAATCAAATCATTATTTATTGTTATGACTCACTATAAAGAATCAGATAATGAAATTAATTGAGTGAAATCGGTTCAATGACAATTTTCATGAGAATTAGTACAGTAAAATTAAAGATCTGCTTTTATGAACGGATTATTAATTATCGAAGAGATAGCGATATTATTATTTGAATACAACATTAGTCTTTTAATATTCAATATTATTATATCAGTACCAAATTGAAATAATATTCTTATGAAATAGCAAATACTATAGTTTTCCATTCTTAACCAGAGTAAAAATGTTAATTCTTTATTTTTTTCCTTTTACCGAGAATCTTTTTTTAAAGAAAATTTATCGATAATCTTCCTTCACATTGGGTAATAAAATTCATAATATTCTTCGTGATTGGGTTGGATCGGTTCAACTTTATGATCAATTACCTGTAACCGAGAATTCATTTAAGCGACAAATTACTGGTACCGAATCTAGGAAGTCGTAACATGGTTCCCGACTGATTTTATTTCGATGATGCAATCACATTTATGCGGATATCCTTTCGACTGTATATTAGAAGATAAACAACTTTAGATCATTTTTTAAAAAAGTACTTCGGTAATAGTGTGGGAAATTGGAGGAAAATTGAAGGTAGCAAATGGAGAAGTAGGTAGTAAAATCTTAAGAGGCAGGGTTGAGAAAATTGTTTAAAGTAATGGGGAAGCGTGAAGTAACAGGTCGACAAAATTTCGTTAAATTTACTGAGAATGTATTTTAACTGCACAAGTCTAAAAACAGTGAGACTGAAGCTCGTGCGGCGCAGTCATGTGTGACATAAAAAAATACCTAGCATCTATAAGAATCGCTGAACTCTATTGCAAAGACACTAATGATGAGACTAATGATTTATGAAATCAAGTAAGATATGCTGATTGTTGATTTCAATTCTGAATAGTTTTGGAACAGAAACCAAAGAGTACCTTGAAAAAATAGTTAGGTTTAAAATTGTTTATTTATTAGTAGTTAGGTAGGCTCATTACCTTTAAACATAAAGCCAAACAAATTGACAAATGTTCATTCAGAGGAAACACCATATACAAGAAAAAGATGTAGTAATACAATTTTTGAAGTATCACACATTCAAATATCGAAATTTTTGAATTTTTTGAAAAACTATCTCATCTCTGTCAATCCGCAATCGTACTTTAATCTAAAACTTCTTGGAGCACACTTTTCTATGGTCACGGAAATTAGATAGTATGTTGAGCCAAAGAAGTTTACTATGGATTAAGTCAAAATTGCAGTGTACGCTAAAGTAATGACCGTTTAAGGTTAGAATTTTTGTTGCAGGTAAAGATTACTCTAAAATCTCTGTAAATATTACATTTTGTTTTTTCTGTGGTCCATCCAAAACTTGCAGCTGTGAAAATTGCGCGCCACAAGGTAGGATTAGATTTTTCACTCACATTGGTGTGTTTTGGCCACCAAAAGTATTCCCTGTAAGGAAAATGATGTGCCTCAGAAATGAATTATCTTAATTATATTAATTAATTATCTTCTGCTCTCCATTTATTCCATTATGAATTTGATTAATTAAAAAAATATATATTTTTTGTAACTTGTGCGCATGTGCAAAGCAAACAGCTTTTTTTGTGTCAAAAATAAAACTTTTCGTGGAAACGTCCGTATACATACTAACGTCAAGTATAATTAGTAGTTGTTAATGTTCGAAGTTTTTCCATTCCATTTTATTGTTTACGACATGTAAGACACGGCTGCAAACTTTAATGCACGAATCTATGAAAATAATTTTACAATATGCTTTAAATGCAATGTGCACGAATAGAAAATACTTCCAACATACACTAAAGTTGACTGAATTTTCAAGTCTTATCGAACATTGTAATTTTGATTTTTTTTCTTCAATTCATCAAATCATTATCAACTTAAGAATGTTCCGATAATGATATCAACAAATAATAAATCACAACAAATGGAGAATATGAAGAATTTGAGAAAAAACTTATAGATTTTCCGATTCGAGTCTCGAAGGTAGAAAATCTTCGAAAGGAAGGTCGATTGATGATAGTGTGATAAGGTCATTGAAAATACGTTCCTCTCACGGCGCTAAGGAGTCATAATGATAATACACGATAAAATAAGATTGCAGACTTGTAAAATATAACTCGGATATGTACGTGCGGTTTCCCCTGCGCATGCATCCAATCGTTTACATAATGGCATAGCCATGCTATAATGTACGCCTCAACACCTGTGACTTGATAACCTTAACCTTATGCTACTGTATATACGATTGCACCGGACGTTTGCATATATACAGCAACATAAACGTATATACGTATAGCACCCATAGTGCCTGACTGTAGCCAAACGATTCGTGCCAATTGGTCATGGTGCATGTTTTTTTTCCATCCGTGATGCTTCGCAACAAAAACATGCAATTATCTCGCGTTTAAGTACTTTACCTGTTAACTCCCACTTAGAGTATGATCAAGTCAACATTTCTTCCGTTTCAAATAAAAAACAGAAGTGTACAACTGTATATGTATATGCTCCTCAATCATCTCACGTCGCTCGCTTCCATATTTGCTTAAGAATTTTTTAAACGTGCTTCACTATACAATTTTAACAAACACTATTGTTTGCAGATATTATTAGCTGCAGAAATTCAAGTATTTATTCTTTGCAATTTATCGCTTGTAATTTGCATCCATTTTTTCAGCAATTTTCCTCTAGTAAGTTCTTTCTTTCGTCATTAAATGATTACTTTTATTTGATTGAAATGTTATTTAGTACGTAGATACTGTCCTAAGAGAGCCGAAATATTTTATTTATTGCACAAATTCTTCTCCAATATAATTTATTTAACATTTTCATTGATTATTTGTAATTTAAAGTGCTTGAATTTTCAAGAATTTTTTAGAGTGCCCTTCAATTTGAGCATTTTTAAAATGTCTCAATTGCATTAATCATAAGAATGTGAAATATTCTCTAGAAGTAGACCGAGTCTGAATCATAAGAGAGAGATAGAGTCTCACGAACCTGCGGGCACCCTTTTGATAGATTTGTGAAAATCCAAGAATGCTCGTCTTTTGTTCAGTTTTGGAAAATTGATTGAATTATACTTGATGAATCTTTAGCCATTCTTGCGATGTCGAAATTTGTTTAAATTAAAGAATCCTTATCTTTTAAACGACTAAATGCAAGACAAAAAAGTTTTGAGGTATTGTCAAGGTTTGTAGAAATAATGTTGAAATTGTTCAAAAAGTAGTTCGTGAAGCTGCTGAACGAATTTATGAAATATCAAGTTGGTTAGCATTTTCTGAACATACATTCAAAAACATTCTCAATCTCTACCAAAGTTGTGAGTTTGATAATTTCAAAAATTTCTGCATCGGAGTTCCGTGCATTTTTCCGATAAAATTTAGTTATGCAATAAAACGATATAACTCTAAAAATGTATGCGTACTAAAAATGTGACTTAATATCTTCCGGTGCTATTAGAAAGTTTCACTAATCTTTTCATTACTTTTATATTATTCATCATACGATGTTTCAAAAATATATCAAACACATGAACCTGTGGTTAAAAAAATCACAAACTCTACCAAAGTCGCGAGATTAATAATAATTTTTAAAATTGCTGCGTCGGAGTTCTGTGAATTTTTTGCGATATTTAGTATACAATATAACTATACACGTCTGAAAAAATTGCGTCTAAACAAGAAAAAATAGGGTCTAAGTCTTGTATGTCGAGCAAATCGGATCCCGGAAGAGTTTTTCTAGAAGTGCGTCCCGAGATGCGCCCAGCGCTCTATCAGAAGGAGAGTGCTGTCTACAGTGGTCCTGACTCAGTCGGGAAAAAGTCTCGGAATATTAATCGTGGATCCCGATTTCTCAATAATAGTTCTCAAACCTGAATTTCTGAACACAATCCTTGATGTTTGGGATTCACTTTTAAATTTCCGGTGCTTAAAACTTTTTCCTAAATCCACATTTTTCTATAAGTAAAAAACATTTTTGAATGAAAAATACACGAGTAACAAATATTTCTTTGTTCAATAATACTACGAGTGAAGCCGTCAGACGAGAAGCGAAATTATTTTCTTAAGTGACTAACAACTCGTGAAAATGAAAATTTCTTTCGAAAAATTGGTTTACAGCTTTCTTCACAACAAGTTAAAAATGTTAATTCTCTAAATATGTATATAATTCAAATTCAGTGACGTTCTGATGAGTAGAATTTAATGAAAATACCATATATAATTAAAATAACAATCCTACCTAAATTGTGGAAATATTTTTGAATACAAAATCTCGATGGACACTTTTTCCTTACTTCATTAATTTGATAATATAGTTTTTCATACTCATTCTCAATTATTATAAAACAGCTGGATCACATTAGTTTGTCCGTAAATACGATATTTAGGATGCGATATCTTATCAACCATACATGGTAGAAAGGATAGAATGCTCCTATTTTTTCTACACTGATAATGAAGGATTTATAGGAAACTATGCACAAAATACGGTAAATACTTTATATCCATTATTATGATTCAAAATATTCAATAAAAATGTATAACATCCAGGCAAAGAATTAAAAAAATTTTTTCTCTTAAAAATATCTTAAAAATTTAATCTTTCTTTCTAAATCAAATGTACTCTTTTTTTTTGCTTGACCCGAAAATAAGGCTTATTTTCGCTCCCACTTTTTCGCTAAAAACATAGATAAAATTAAGGGTAAATCTTGTAGCAGGTAACTTGGTATTATTATCTAACCGCGCGTACGGAAAAACGACAAATATTACCCTTGGTAGGAAGTAAACTGTATTTTTTCTCATAAAAGTCGTCAAAACCTTTTTGGAAATTAGAAGCCACTAGTTTTGACCGCTGAAGTGAAGTTAGCTGATGGATAGTGAAACAGCCAAATCGGGTAAGTGCGACTTCATTGAAAGACGGTCGTGCCAAATACACTGAAAAAATTACTATGGTGAAGTCAACTATAGTGGTGCAGTTGAAAAAATGTTATCAAAAGTATAATTTTTCTGAGCATTGTGACTATTCTTTAGTAGTAAACATAACTATGTTTAAATGGTCAATTCAATTTAGTTACGATTACCGTTTCTCGCAGTTGAATCTATTGATGTCTATTTTTGTAAGGGAGGAAACAACAAAAGTACTGTAATAATGACTATTTGAAATAATTGCAATAAAGAGTTGGAAAAAGTATAACAGCAGTTGAAATAATGAGCCTTGCGAGAGAGCATAAGTTCTGAATTAAGTTGCTGTGCAGCGACTTCTCACAAGAGAAATGAATCCCCAGAGTTAAAATGTGACCGCGGGTTAACCCTTATAAGCACATACACATACTTACCACCTTGGGGGTTTTCAGTTTTTTCGTTAGAACTAAGTTATTTTTGGCACTATAAGATTGAAAAAAAATTTTTTTACTTCCTCAGTAAATTTGCGATTCCGTATGCTTGGATTTCAAATAAAATATCATTATTAGTTTTCGGGGGAAAAGATTGAAAAGAGAGAAAAATCTCAATTTTATGTTTTTTTTCTTCTTAACATCCTAAAGTAGTCATTGGACGTAGAAAAAACTGTTTTCATACATGCAAGAAATGTATTCTTGAAAGGGTTAAACTTGCAATTGCATCGGCTCGCTGTTTTACAAGGCTCAAATATGACTGATTTTTTTTTAAATTCTTGATAGATGCGTTATCAAGAAATTATAAAAAATATGTGTGCAATGAGGACAACTTACTGAGAAAAATAGCAATAACCAGTTATGCCTACGGGTGTCTCCTGAAATTAGTTAAAGTAATTGAATTTACAAAGAACATCAATTGAAGTAATTGGCATTCCCGAGTCGAAGTTTCGTCGTCAGTTTCAACTTCTTTTAGCGTCAGCGTTTTCCAATGGAAGGTGAAAATATTGAAAACCACAGTTTCGACTTCTTTCGCCTTCAACTTCGAAAATTGGCATAAGTTCTTCTTACTGATTTAACCTTCATTTCAACTTCAAACTATGTTGTGCAGTTTCACCTTCCCTTTCAACGTGATGATTGCTTTCAGGAGAGATATTCAATCGTAATCAATTTAATTTTCAACACACCCTCTACCCACCTGGGAAGAGGGCGAAAGTGGAGTAGAAAAATTAGAAAGCTCAATTTTATTCTTAAAACGCAGGCTTCGCATTTTAACTCTAGGTATGTAAGCAGCCAATGAATTAACTACGAATCGAAAAAATAATAAATACGAATCAAAAAAATTTTGTCGAATGAAACTTACGTATTTTTTCATGGAGATTCTGAATCTGCTATGAAAAATATAGGTTCACATTTTGAATTTTAAAGTTAAACTTATTTTTAAACTTGCAAAAAAGTATATTAAATACAAGATAATATATTTTTTAATTACCAGCATAGATATTGAATTTACTTTTGATAATGAAGCATCGATGCGTTTCAAACTAGTTTTCAGTTCCTTTTCAAGATGCGAAAAAAAAATGTTTCGAAGATTTTAAGCGATGACTGAAAAGTCAAGGAAAATAAAATTCCCAAAACTGTAAAATTTCAAATTGGAAAATTTCCGAATAATAATACTATGCACATTTTCAAGTAAAATTGTTTATCGAGAAAAACATTTTTTCAATTATTGTTTTTTCAAGTTGAAATAATAATTTCTTTAACTTCAAACATAAAAAAAATTTCTTTCCTTGATGAAAATTTTTGATTCTTTCATTTTTAACAAGGGAATAATATTCATTGAAATACAATTTGTCAATTGTTCAAATTTGGAAATTTTCCAATTCGGGATTCTTATATTTCGGCAATTTTATAATTTCAAGAAATTGATTATTCGGAAATGTTCCGATTCGGGAATTTTACAGTGTAGAAAATCTTACTTTTCCGGATTTTTCAGTCGTTCCGATTTTGAAAAATCTGAAAAATAATAAATATTCTAATGTTATCTAAATTAAATTAATCAAATAAATCAATTAATTTACTCAAGTTTATTAGTTCGTTCAATTTCATTAAGTTCATTAATTTGAATCATTGAATTTATTATATTAATTACATGAATCAGATAATATTAGAATATCAATTTTTTCAGATATAAAATAAATTCGACTGAGTTTCTATTCAATATTTAACTTTTATAAAATTTGAGTTACATTATCTCGATAAATGAAATGTGAATATTTCAAAATGTATCTGTGATAAAATTTGTATATCCATTTTAATCAATATGCGGTATTTCAAAAGCATAAATTAGTAAAAATATTTCGAGATTAAAAACTATCCACGTACCACTTGAACATGCTAAAATATAATTATTTTTAATCACTAATAATCAATCAAAAATTGTATTTTTTAAAGTTTTAAATAAGCGCGCGAACGGCAGCTAATGAAGCGCCATATGCATCGCATGCGCAGTAGTGCAAGGTGCCCACGTTGGGAGCACTGCCTGGATTTCGTGACAATTTTGTGAAATACGCGCGCAATAACGACCAGCAACGCAAGCGTTGCTGGTCGTTATTTATTGTTAAATAATCATATTAGTGATCATGGAAAAACCAGCGCGAAGAGGAAGGAAAAAATCTTTGGCCCTCATCTCGTAAAAAAAACAAAGCATCCAGCAAAAATAATTGTTATTAGCAGTAAGTTACAATTTTTTTCAAACATGTATCAATTGTGCCATATCATAATGATATAATGATTTGAAAGTGTCAGAATCAAAAAATATAATGACTTTGAAGTTATAGATTTGTTAATTCTTTTTAAAAAAGTCAACAATTTTCAAATATTATGATAGTTTTTTACATTCTCATCAGAGAAGGTATTATAATTGTGCAAAGTTTGGGCCCCCCCCCCCCCCCTCCCCCCAGTCAGTTTCTGTCAAAATGTCCACGTTTTGAGACCTCCTGAACCCGAAAAACGGGGTTTCGCGAATGTGGCTGTATGTACGTATATGTATGTGTGTAGGTAGATTTTTAGTCTTAGCACGATCACTTTCGAAAGAATTGAGATTCTGGATTGGGCTTTGGTATACTCTTTGAGTGTCCTGAAATATAGGTCCAGGACGTCAGCCAGTGCGTATGAAAATTCAAAAGTTGAAGTATTTTCGAAATTTTTGAGACCGCTTCCTTTCAAACCAAAAAATTCTATGAACGGTTATTAGTAAACCTCAAAAAGACGAACAATTTATTATAATTACTTTTTTGATAAAAAAAAATGACTGGAGTTTTAGCATTTACAAGATTCCAAAAAAGAAACAACAATGAACATTTCAAGCCAAACAACACATAATATGAAAAAATGTAAGAAAAGCTACAAGATTTTCACGAGAACTTTTCGAATTTTCATGGAAAATCACAAATTTAAATTTCCATCGCAAAAAAAATCAGAAATTCCTATTTTACGATCAAATTATGAAGGGTACAAAAAAAAAGACGAATCAACAAAAATTGTGCATCCAAAAAAGATTCACAAATTAGTTATAAATCACATTTTGATAGCAAGCGTAGTTTTTGCTTCATTCGTAAGAAACAACATTTTAATTAAAGAATTACATTTTTGGTCAACTGAAACAAGCTACGAAAAAAATAAACAAAATTTTTTCACCCCAAAAAGAACTACCAATTTGTAATGATTCGTTTTTTGGAAGGATGCGCAGTTTTTATTTCAATCGTAAAAAATATCATTTACAATAAAAGAAATTACATTTTCGGAAAAACGACGCAAGCTACGAAAAAAGATTCATCCACAAAAGTTGCTTACCCAAAAATTATCCACAAATTTGTAAAAATATTATTACTTTACAGCTAACAGAGATGAGTTGGACCATTCGCTTCTTACTAGCTCGGGAATAGTACTCGATGGGCTCGATAAGATTTTTTCTCAAGAATCGTTGACCGAAAAAAACAACAAATTTCTCAAAAAGACAAAAACTTAATAAAAAGAAAATTGAAGTTTTTAAGATATCAAACATCCAGAAAATAAATACGACTATAAAAAAGATCGATATACATTTGAAAATATTGAGTTTTCGAAGAAATTGGCGAACAATAAGGCAACAGTCACAAAAAATGCCTTGCTGGTTTGTTTGATGATTTATACCAAATTAAGATATTTCGCGATAGACTTAACTTACCGTGTGGAAATGCGAATGGGGGGCTGGTCGTGTACCAAACCAGTTGGCCCCACTTTAAGTCGGGGGCTAGTCGGGTCAACTGGCCAGTACCCGACCAGTTCGTCACGGTGAATTACTCGGGGGCTGGCCGGATCACCCCACTCATCCCAGTCGGGATCTAATTGGGGTCTAGTCGGGTACTACCCAGGTGAAAGTACACCACTGGCGCAGTACCACTATTGCTATGCTCTAATGATGTAACAAAAAAGTATTTGAAAAATAAATCATAATTTATTGCGAGTATTTTGTCTATAAATGTTAATTGTCCTGTTTAGAATGAATACATATATTACATTTCTTAACATTATATTACAAATAAAATTTCTAACGATACGGGATTTCGAACCCACATCTATACCTGAATCTGTCGCCTAGCAGTCGGTAGTCTTAACCATTGTGCTAAACCTGCGAGTTGAAACTAGATGAAGAAGCCACCTTCATAAGCTACAGCTCATAAAAGTTATGGCAACAATTTCTTAACTCTTTTTCCTTAATTATTATTTTATTATTATACGACATCATAATATAGATGTAAAATAAATGAACTGTTAACAGGAATATAAATAAAAATATGTTTTTCGCGTTTTAGACTATTTAAAAACTTTTGATATTGACATAAAATGTCATTTTTAATGATCATGTAAGATTTGTATTCACGGAATTTGAAATTTTGTCACGTATCGCGACAATTTCTTCAATAGAGAAATTGTTTCAAGCTTTTCTATAACGTTTTGCTTTTTAGGTGTTTTAGACTATTTTACGACGGTTGAGAATTAAATCAAATGTAATTTCTTCTGAACATTTACAATTTATCTTAAAGATGGAACTTAGAATTTTTTTCCTTAAAAAAAAAAACACAAAAAAAAATGGTTAAAAATGTTATATTCAAACAATAACAGCCCGACTAGGACCCGCCTAGGAATTTTGAGACATCGAAATATCTTAAGAAATACGCATCCAATAAAAAAATCTTCGTGATAAAAACTCTTTATTTTCGAGGGGGGAAAGAAACTCCGCAAACATTTACTCCACACCCCACCCTCTTGGGACGGGGGGCGTGGGTAACTTTAGAATTTCAAATGGGAACCTGTATTTTTTATTGCAGATTTAGATACTTCATTAAAGAATCCCTGAGTTCCATTCGAAAAAATGTTTCGGATTCGCGCCAGACGGCGATGCATTTGCAAATTCCGCGAATGGATAAAAATGTTCGAATACTTATGTACTTTGCAATGGAGAATCTGAATCTGCAATAAAAAATGTAGGTTTCCATTGAAAACTGTATAGTCACCCTTCCTACCGACCCCAGGGGGTGTGGTGTGGGGTAAATTTTTGCGGAGTCGTTTTTCTTCCTCGAAAATAAAAAGTTTTTACGACGGATAATTTTTTTCGTTGGATGCGTATTTCTTTATATGTATAGGGTGTCCACGCCAGGGCTTAGCAAAAATTATACAACCCGTCTTACACGCTAATGCTATTCTTATGGCCGTGTACAGCGGGTTGCATACTTTTTGGTAAGCCCTGGCGTGGACACCCTGTATATATTACGTTAATGATTGTGAAAAACGCTGAAATGAAGGTGAGATCAAAATATCGTTTCAACTTCATTTCGACTGCAAAACTTGTAAAAACGGTAATAACTACAACTATTGCAGTCGAAATAATGGCGAAAAAACATTAGTTGACATTGAGATTTTAACTTCATTTCGTCTTCATTCACCTTCATTGATGAAAGTGAAAGAAGTTGAAACTGACGACGAAACTTCGACTCGGGAAGGAATGCATATGACACGCCCTACGATGCGACGTACCATCTGAGACTACACAGACGGTTGAATATTATAAAATCTGAGATGTTACAATTGAATGTCTCCAGATTATAAGAATTTAACATCTGGAGATTATATTTGGTAACATCTCCATATATAAGAAAAATATGATAGATTATACGCGCTAATATACTTTTCTATACGGTTTATTATTCTTTAATGGTATTATCCAGTTCGCAAAATCCATTTTTCTCAATGAATAGGGAGTTTCTGCACAAATCCTATTTTCTGCCTCGACTCACTTTCTAAGATTTTCCAAGTAAATTATGCACATTTCAGGTTATAATACAAACTTAATGATATTGCAGTAGGAAAATGTTATAAAGAAACGAAAGTTATAGAGATTAGAGCTTCTTGAAAGGAAGATAATGGTCATGAAATGTGACAGTTTCAAAAGTTATGTTGAGCATCTTACTTGAGCCGCAACATTACCGAACTCCCAATTTTTGCTGTGTGTACTCTCGATACTCACGAACCTTGAATCCCAAAAGTCTCTCTATCAAAACACCCCTCTTATCTAAATCTGTCAGATGATTAAATGGTCGTTTTCCTAAGCTTGCGTACAATGTTTGAAGTACATTTAAAGCCCTTTGCGAAGTTTCAAACACGTTGGTTTCACTTTCTATGAGCTTTTGATAGGCCCGTAGAGAGGAAAACCGGGCCTGGGGGTGGGAATGACGGGCCCCTATATGTAATTGTGAAAATTTAGATTTCAGGCTGATGTATAATCTCCGGACCCGAGGAGAATCTCCGTTACCCCCCCCCCCCC